>OZ025248.1:13632762-13983277 GCA_964019135.1 Arenicola marina | reverse complement strand
CGATGTTCAGTATTTAACATAATGTTTCACTTAAAACGTGTTTCATAAATATTTTCGTTAGGGAAGCACATCACTTCATTCAATATGAGTCAACTTGTTACAAATAATTGCCAAGTGTTAAATTATCCCTCACACGTTTGTTTCGTTGCCATATCTTAAAAATGTGATCAATGTTTACACTCACATTTTATGTTTTCACGTTATGAACTTTGTAATTTCTCTGGTACGCAGCGGGTTTATAAAGACTTCAGTCACAAGGCGCAATGAAAGAAAACGTACTCGGTTAGGAAGAAGGCCAGATTTTGAAGAGGGGCCGCCATCATTGAGACTAATGAGATGATGACACGATTCGTTGGTTTTCAGAGACCGCGCGTATGTCTGTTTGGTGGTGTAACGGTAAACTACAGAGACTGCCATACCGCGGAAGCTGCGGGATGTGCATCTTATATATACATCGTGACAAATTCGATGACGAAGGACCTCGCACCAGACAGATAGTTGATGATGAGACAATTCGGTTATTGCTCGACTCCACATAAACTCACTGAGTCGTGGCGTGAATTATGCCTACCCCATAGATCGTTACGTCGAAAGATCCCAAACGTCACTTCATAAGAAGGATTGGTGTCATAAAAGTCGGATCTGCACCACGCATTCCCTTGTTGATTACTGACGTAGATCCATCCAGCCCAAGTTCAGTGGTTATTCAAAGATTTCTTTTAATAAAGTCATCATGAATAGATAAAACAGAGCTTACTTACATTGTATATTCGAAAAAGAAGAACATTGCTTGTTACCTTAACAATATCGCTCATTATTCACACTTACCTTCTCTGAGCATTTGCTCGTTATCTAAACAGAAACTCCTAGACGTAACTTATCATTCGATTCACTAAATTGTGTTAGTGGAACTGTTTCACATTAGTGCTTTAGCAAATGACGCATTATAGGGAGACGTATAGCGTGTCAGTTACTTAATCAGTTTAGTTTTTGCTAACTGGAGTGCAGAGCCGATTTACATCACCTGCTTTGCAAAAGGGCTATGGGTCCCCGAACACTTCACACATATCGTGCCAAGCGTAATGGTATGGTTCGCAATTTATGCTTCACTTAGAATCTATCACATATACGTTGTCTGCGTTCGTTTGTCATTCAATGTTGGTTAAAAGATACCATCAACCTAAGTGAAACATTTTCTGTAATAAATCTTTCATCTCTACATGAACCAGTTTTTTTTAGCGTGGACACACCACATGTTATATTACAACAATAGAACCAGTTATTTACATCTTACTGGTCTGATCATATGCTAGCTGAACTAAAACTCCTCTACGTAATTTATAATTCGATTCATCAACTTGTGTTGCATTTGTTATTTTCCATTAGTTCGTTCACAAATAACTCATTTCATATGTTCACCTGTTCAATAGTTATATGCGTGTAGTTTCTTTTCACCCGTGACTAAACACATAGATTATGTTAACGACACATGTCGTGTGTTATTTACTTAAAAACTTTACGATTGTGTAATTATAATGCAAACCCAGTTTATAGTATTTGCTTTGTAAAAGATCTATGCACGACGAAACATTTTACACATCAATCCCGACATACGTGTAAATGTATGGTTTACATTTAGTATTCACTTGAAATATATTATATATATAGGTTATTACATTCTTCTGTCGATCGCTGTAGTTAGGTATTAGAATTCCACCATGATTGAAGCATTTATTGTACAACCTATCTAAGGCGGGGTTTATACTTACCTTGCGCAATAGTTCATTCACTGAAACAAAGTCATAGTGCATGTTGTATTAAACAAATCACTCGTCATGCACACCTGCATATTGGTCTTCTATGTTAACCAACCTGAGACTCATTCTCACAATTTGGGGATAGACGTGTAACACGATGCACATTTAATGCGCACTTGAAATGCCTTACTTACAAGATATTACTTTCTTTTGTAGTTCAACGTATATTGATATAGAACTCCACCATTTTTGAAACAATTATTGTACTAAACCTATCATCACAACATAAAGCGGGGCTCATACTTACATTGCGCAACATTTGACTTACTGAAAGCAAAGTCACAGTACATGTTACATTTCACACATCACTTGTTATCGTCACCTAACTATTCTGATCATATGACAATTAAGCAATGTTCCCATCACGTAATTTTTTATATTATTCCCTAACTTATGTCACGCATATTATTTCATATTAGTTCTTTAACAAATGACATTATATATGCACTTAGGTCCTCTAACGATACAAAATGTATACGTGTAATGCTTCTCTCAATACTTGTTTAAACACATCTCATAAAAGCGACAACTATGACAAGTATTTACTCAATCGTTTTTGTTTGGTTAACGAGAGTGTAAATCCGCGTTGCATGCCTTGCTCCACAAGAGATATATGGGACCAAACATTCCGTACATCAATCATCAAACACGTACAAAATGATTCACATTTAATGTTCACTTCAAAAGTTTACATAAAAATTATTACATTCTTCCGTCGTTCGCTGTATGTTGATATATAGCTTCGAAATAATTAAACAGTTATTTTACTGAACCAATCATCACTAAAGGAAGCAGAGCTTATTCTTACAAATATTTTGCTAACTGAAAACAAATCATATAACAGAGTTCATTAAACATATCACTCGCTATTCATACCTAACTACTCTGACTATATCTTAATTTAACAGAAACTCCTTCATGTAACTTATTGTGTAGCTTCTCAACTTGCACTACGCAAGTTATGTCGCACTGGATCTTAAACAAATTACGCATTACATTTCCACCTAGTTTCTCGGCGACTATACAATATTCATACACAATTTTTTTCCATTTCTTCGGTTGTTCGTTGTAGGTTGATCAAGAACTCCAACTTAATGGAATTTTTATTTTAATAAACCTATCATTGTTACATTAAGCACAGCTTACTTGCCATGTACGATCGGAAAAAAACATAAGACTACATGTCACATTAAACATGTTACTCATTTTTCCGTCCTACGTACACTGATCATACCGTTCTTTTCGCATTTGTCTCAACATATATTATAACCACGACACCTATACAGCTGGTTATTCTCTTACAATTGGCAACTTCAGTGCAATCTAAATTTACACCACTTGCTTTGCAAAAGATCTATGTTCCGCCAAACACATCATACGTCAATCGTGACACACGTGCAGAATGGTTTACATTTAATGTATACTTGAATGGCATACATAAAAGTTGTTACGTTATTCCATAGTTCATTGTACTCTGATACATAACTTTAACATAATTGAAACAATCTTTTACATCATGACTACATCAACCCAAGCTTACCGGTATTGAGTCAAGAAATGTACAGAATACACATGTATTTGTTCTATCATTGCCTAGGAGTGTTACATAAATACGCAAACATGACACAAGCAACACTGAATACATAAACTTATATTTTCCTTTCACGGTTGACTATCCCGAATGTGACGTAAACTTGATGACATATAAAAGCTAAAACATGTAGAATGCTATTCATACGTTTCATGATTGTCAAATGAGCTGCACGTATGTAACACATAACCTATACTTGATGTCATGAAAAATAAAACTTGCAAAATACTTTCGTATTCGATTTGTTAATTATATCTTATTGCCTAAGTATTTCTCATTTGATCTTTAAAACATTACACATTACATTACTGCTAGAGACCCTACCGGTACACTAGCTATACATAACAGTTATTACTTTCGTTCACTGTATTCTGATAAATAACTTCAACATAATTAAAATATTTATTTTACTAAACATATCATTGTTACATAAATCATAACCCACTTGCGATGCTCGATCGAAAAAACCTAACACTAATGTGAATGTGTCATAAAATATAACCTTGATGATATATGAATAGCAAAAACGTAGAATGCTACCTATGTTTCACAATTGTCTAATAAGCCACATAAATGTTACACATAACTTAGACTTTATGACATATGAACCATAAAACTTACAGAATACTGACATATTCGTTACACAATTGTCTAAGTATTGATCCGAATGATGCATAAAACATAAACTTGATTGCATATGAATCATGTAATACACAAAAGTTATATAATAATTACATATTTTTACCATTGTCTGATCCTAGTTATGCGAATACTGCACAACATTTAATTCTTAATTCAATGAAACATAAACTTATTTATTCCTATTATCATTGCCGTATATTACACATAAATCTTTCAAATGAAATAAAACGTTACAAATATATCTTAACATCTTCAACCATAGCAGTACCACGTATATAGGTAACAACACCTCATTCCTCCCTACCTTGATATCATTTATAAAAATATAGCACGCAAACATCTCCACTCCGAAAGATGAATCCCCTCAATGCTCCACCCACCCGCCTCATATCCTAACATTGACATTGCTAGAAATAGTCCACACACGCCTCTAATCTCTCTATCATAGTACCTATTCTCTAACCACACAACTCTCTACCCCTCACCTCTTAACATAACGTATTTTCCAAAAATAGAAACCGCATGTATGTCCCCTGCATCCTCTCTGAGATGGCTACATCACTGATTATTCAGACGTAATTCCTGTGATCATAGCGTTTCATTTCACGTTTGTCTCAACACAGTTCATAACAGGGCCAGCTATAGCCCGTTATTCTCTTAATCGTTGGTAAACTTCCAGCGCAATCTTAATTTACACTACTAACTTTGCAAAAAAATAATAATAAATAAACGTAAGCTTTCTTGCATTAAATACAGAAATTTATAGTATACATAAGTACTCTTGACGGTTGTCTATTGAGTCTCCTAATGCGGCATAAAATAGAAACTTGATGCTATATGAAATGCTAAACATGTAAAATGCTACCTATATGTTTCACAATTTTCTAGTGAGCTACATACATGTTGCACATAACTTGTACTTTATGCCATTTGAAACATAAACTTTACATAATAATTTCATAGTCGTTTCACTATTGTCTAAGTATTGCCCCGAATGGTACATAGAACATAAACTTGATTGCTTATGAAGCATCTAATACACAAACTTATATAATAATGCTATATTTTTTACCATTGTGTTATTCTAGTTATGCGAATGCTGCACAAAATTTAATTCATAATGCAATGAAACATAAACTAATTTTGTCCTATTATCATTGCAGTATGTTACACATAACTGTTTCTAAACCTTAACCACCATAGCACTAGCACGCACAGAGGTAACAACACCTCATTCCTCCCTACCCTGATATCATTTATAAAAATAGAGAAGGCAAGCATCTAAACTCCGAAAGGGGAAGCCCCTCAACGCTCCACCCACCCTGCTTTAGCCAACCATTGACGTCATTGCTAAAAATAGTGCATACGCGCCCCCACGCCCCCTCCATCAACCACCCTCTCCTCATCGCCTCAACACTAAAAATAGAGCATGCGTGCATAACCACTCCACCCTTCCCCAAGCGTCTCTCACCACCTGTTTTTCTAACCAAAGTGTAAAGGTAGTCATGGAAAATTAATTCTCTCTAGCCAACTCAATGTAGGGAGCGGAACAAACCAGTGATGGGGATCTCACTCTTTTCGGCTGTCTTTGGTAGAAATGTTCCGTCAGTAAATTATACTGACTGATACTGATCACACAGCACCCTCACTGTGTGCAAAAACTTTGGTTACCCCGGCATTCGCACTATGGTAGTCTAATAACGGCCCGCGTGCTTTGT
The DNA here is from genome assembly GCA_964019135.1 of Arenicola marina. Classification (NCBI taxonomy): domain Eukaryota; kingdom Metazoa; phylum Annelida; class Polychaeta; family Arenicolidae; genus Arenicola; species Arenicola marina. Next base: position 13,977,509 of record OZ025248.1, on the reverse strand, counting down.
AAAAGGGGATCGAGGATAAACTAACGGGTACATAAATCTTCGACAAAACCACCAATGTACCCTGATTAAACACTCAAAACTGTCGAAACGCCACTACATCGTAATCTTTAGACTAACTATCGGAGTAATCTCAACAGGACATCCAACGTACGTTATGTCTGATAAAACTATTAGTTATAAGTAAAACAAGCCTATCACTTTCTGTTGAAGCCTTACATTTAAAAATAACAACTACACAGAGAAAAAACTATAAACACCAGAACTCATGTTCTCAATCGAAAACAGGGAACTGAATTCAATATTGTCTTTACATTACTGCTCACCCTCATCTCGAAATCCGATGAACAGCCAGCTGGAGTGAACTGCGCACCCCCCCCCCCCCCCCATTACATCCACCCGCCTACCCTCACCTTCAAGCCAAGAGACAAGCCTCAACACGCTCAGTGGTGACTAGTACTGGCTTTTCCTGGCGACACGCTTCGGTGACTCCACCGGTCTGGGTAGCCTCTCAAATTAAGGCATTGGTGTCCTTGGGGTGCGGGCGGGGGAGGGGAGGGGAGTGGGGTCGGGAGAACATTACTCACTCATAGGTGGTAGTATCGGAGGGGCGACATGCTAAATAGGGGCGCGACTCGATGAACTCGGTGAATGCGGCAACCATGTAGGAAAAACGGTCGGACTAGGAGGGAGGGGGGAAAAGAGGCTGAGGGAGGGCGACTAATTTTACAAGCTAACTGCTGTCTTGGCAGTTACCTGCCGATGACACAGCTTAACGTCACTACATGATTGTGAATACCGATCACCGTCTTGGTTAGGTGAGGGTAGAAGGGAATCGGTATTCGCGGAGGGAGGGGCGGGGGCAGTAATATCGGGAGTTGGTCAGTGGATGAGGAGCAGGGGGTTGGCGCCCTCTTATTGTGAGAGAAAAGAGTAATGACAGTTGTTTGATGAGTCAGTCTATTATTTTAATACTAATAAGCGCCTGTATGCTCTCCTCCTCAGGCAGTTTTTCATCTGCAAGCAATTAATACGTCGACCAGAAAGGCGAATGGGTTGACCTCTACAACATAAGCAACCAGCTGTCAAGTATTAATTGTCTTCTCTAACCGCTCCTCCGTGGCAGCTATAGGTGTAGGGATATCGGTCGGACTATCAGGGTGGGGGAGAAAGGGGTATCGAGGCTGAGAGAGGGCGACCGATTTGACAAGATAATTATGAAACTACTGTCCTTGCAGTTAACCCGCGATGACACATCCATGACGTCACTGCGTGATTGTGAAATATCGTTCACTATCATGGTTGGGAGGGTGTAGTAAGGGGTCTAGCTAGTGGAGGGGGGGGGGCAGTGGATGAGGTGGGGGGGGCGTGAACAGGGGTGGGGGGTATAGGAGATACATTTGGGGACCGGAGGGCTGGGGGGGGGGTACAAACCTTCACGCGCCAGGTGGCGATAGGAGACCGGCGCGCATGCGCGCCCGCAAAAGCGTTACCCCCAAGAACGTTAGCCCCATGAAAAAGTTACATCAAATCGTGCCCCTTTCTACGATTTGACAAGATAATTATGGAACTACTGTCCTTGCAGTTAACCCGCGATGACTCATCCATGACGTCACTCGGTGATTGTGAAATACCGTTCACTATCATGGTTGGGAGGGTGTAGTAAGGCGTCTAGCTAGTTGAGTGGGGGGCAGTGGATGAGGTGTGGGGGGGGGGGGGGGCGTGAGCAGGGGTAGGGGTCATGGGGGGTGAGGAGTTTTGCTTGGGGAGGGGAGGTTTACGGGAGGGGTGGGGGGTAGTGGGGAATGGGGGGGAGGGGGGTTGCCATTCACGCGCCAGGTGGCGATGGGAGACCGCCGCGCATTCGCGCCGGCAAAAGCGTTACCCCCAAGAAGCGTTACCCCCAGGGAAAGTTACATCAAAAGTGGGCAGCTTCTACTACTTTCGCGTTTAACCAGGAATTGTACGGATAACGATCCCCAAAAATTGCCAATAGCTGATCGCGAATCTCCAATAATTCTTGGATGCCAATCGCGGAGATCGAAAGAGGTACCCTTCCCCCCACCCCTCCCCCCCCCCCCCCCATCCCCCGAACTGAAGAACTATGTAAATACATGACGGCAATGCAAATGTAAAGGCCTTGCGTTTAAAGTTACTATTTCAACAAAATTTAAGCAAACGAACCGCAAAGGGTCGCCTGAACTTATATTCCGATTCGTCTTAGAATAAAAACTTACTGTTTTATTCAACATCTGCTTATACGATGGAGACGACCATGTACATGCAGGCCTTACCTTTAGTATTTTTTGTGTTATGGTAATTTTATGATAATTTTCTTGCGGGCAAACGACCTTGACAACTGGCCTTGAACGAAGTGAGGTGTGCTACTGCGTACATGTGTCCCACTTTCCTGGATGTTGATCCAGAAGGTTATTTTTCTCGCGGGATGGGGACCATCACATCTATATTTAGCAACTCAAGGCCGCACGGCTCCCCGACTGTGTTAGTGATACGCTCACACTAGTTTGGTAAACAGCTCCAGGGTTCACGCGTCAGGATCCGGGCTCAGGTTCACCCCACGTGATCTGCCTGGCATGAAAGTGCTTGCGAGGAATGTGGCAGGAATGTAAGTCTGTAAGGTGTTATCGCCAACATTCGATCCAGGCTGTTAAACTAGAGACAGAGACGAAACGTGTCGGACCAGACGCGATTGCCTATTCCACCAGGCCTATTCAATCACGGGTGAGCTAGACGCGATTGCCTATTCCACCAGGCCTATTTAACCACGGGTGTGCTAGACGCGAGTGCCTATTCCACCAGGCCTATTTAACCACGGGTGTGCTAGACGCGGGTGCCTATTCCACCAGGCCTACTCAACACGGGTGTGCTAGACGCGAGTGCCTATTCCACCAGGTCTACTCAACACGGGTGTGCTAGACGCGAGTGCCTATTCCACCAGGCCTATTCAACCACGGGTGTGCTAGACGCGAGTGCCTATTCCACCAGGCCTATTTAACCACGGATGTGCTAGACGCGAGTGCCTATTCCACCAGGCCTATTTAACCACCGGTGTGCTAGACGCGAGTGCCTATTCAAACACGGGTGGGCTAGACGCGAGTGCCTATTCCACCAGGCCTATTCAACCACGGGTGTGCTAGACGTGAGTGCCTATTCCACCAGGCCTACTCAACACGGGTGTGCTAGACGCGAGTGCCTATTCCACCACGTGTGTCCCGTGATGGAATAATCGATCGCGCCTCTTTCGTATCTCTTCCTACGCATTTCCCCGTAACGTAAACCGACCAACACCATTAAGAATATCAGTGTAATCGGGGTGACAATCTTCATCAATTAGTTCTCAATAAATTCATTAGTGATAGTCTTCTTTCGTCCAGCTCCACCTGCAGGCTTTTAATAGGCTTCATAAATCAAGGCATCTGTTTTGGTTCAGACAATGGAGGGGCGGATACACGATACTAAATTGACGATTTCCCGATTCACGGTCACAATGAAAAGCCCAATCCCGAGGAACGCAAATACCCCTTGTCGCCCCCCCCCCCCCCACCCCCTTATATGTATAAAGAGGACCGACAGACGGCATGTTGCCACACCTCTAAACAAGATGTTATAAGAAGCTTTGTTCAAATCATAATACATTAGTGGCGTCTATAATCTTGATGCTTACCCGTTAGCAGGGTTCGTCAACCTAGCTGTCGCTCGACCCCTGACCAGTTACAATAAAGAAAGAGGAGCTCATGTTGAGTATAGCAGGGCAGGACGTAAGTGCGCAGTGCTCACCAGGCGACGCCTGCAAGTGGGGGTGGAGTGTGTGGGGGGGGGGGGGGCGTGTTGCCCCCATCAATCCCCACCCCCCCGGATGATCCTGCTTGGGCCCCCTGGATCTCCCACTGGGTGTGTCAGCTCGCATGTGCGCATTGCTCACCAGGCCACGCTTACAAGTTGAGGGAGGAGGGGGGGGGGGCACCACTCCCCACTCCCCCTGGATGATCCGGCTTGGGTCCCCTGGATCTGCCGCTGGATGCGACAATAATGCGAACCACAGAATACCCACGAAGCAGGGTAACATTATGACAGCAGACATTTGTTATCAGTATCATACAGTTCAGTCCACTGTCCGAACCATCCCACCTTCTAATTGCATCTAATGCTCATCGGGACGAGAGGGGGGGGGGGGGGGCACTGTCCCACACCACTCATATTTGGCTCAGAAGCCATTCTCTGATCTACACCTACGGGTCCATCTAATGCCTCATGGACAGGGACAGAACTACTCCATATACCAGAGAGTAATTAAGTCTTTTGTTGGCCAATTAAGCCAGGCTAATCGTTAGTCTCTACCATTTTCGGGTTTTTCAAGTGCCGGGACATTTTATATTAGCAGATAATCGTCACTTTGGACTTGTCTGGTTCCGGCAGACGGTTCAATTACTAGGAAATAATTCGGTCGGGCTGAACACCAGGCGGGATGACCCCTCGTGACCCCGCGGCTACCTGTACCCTACATGTATCTGCTTGTGCTCTCTTCTTTCGGGAGAGTTTGACCGCCTATCAACTCGTATCAACACAGTAACACTTTATAGCCGTTAATAGATATGCCGTAGGGGCCAACCCCTTGTCTGTCCGCTATTACATTTGGCCTTTCTATTGTCGTTCAAACTTTTTACGATTATTACCCACTTACATGACCCTAAATGACCTTACATGACCTTAACTGACCGCTGCCCCAGATGACCCATTGACCCCCACTCTACATAGAGTGCTGGCCGGCGTGAGACCGCGAAGGCCGGCCGGGTGTGCGGGGCACGGTCTCAAGCGGGTCTGCCGGAGGTTTGGGGGGGCCTCAGGCTGGCCGGACGGCCGGCCCGTGGGTGTGGAATACAACCAGGGTATTAGCCTCGCGTGCCCGCCAGGCGGGCCGGCGGGCAGGCAGTTTCAATTTTGGCGGACAGATTTTCAGTTTGGCGGGCACTCAGGTGCTGTTTACCCGCCCAAAGAAGGCCTTCTGGTCAGGAGGTTTAGAAGAAAGTCATAGCACGCACAATTTTATATGAACATGCTTTGGCAAAAAAAATGTCTGGCTAATGCCCTGGGTACGACCGGGGAGGTGTTGTACGGCCTCACGCTGGCCGGCCAGGGGTGTGGGGCCCGGCCTCACGCCGGCCGGGGGTGTAGGGTACGACCGGTGGTGTGGAGCACGGTCTCACGCAGGCCGGGCGGCCCCGGCCGGGGGTGTGGGATACGGCCTTACATTTGGCCCGCCGGGGGAGTGGGGTACGGCCTCACACTGGCTGGCCGGGGGTGTAGGGTACGGCCTCACGCTGGCCGGGCGGCAGGCCGAGGAAGATACTTGAATAATTAGTGGGGCGCCTGTTCTCTTGGTGGAGACCAAGGGTGAGTCATAGCGAGCCGCATGGACCTGAACGAAGTTCGTTTCAGCGCGATGAATCATTCCCTCGGTTGTCAGTTGGACAGAAGCCAAACTCCCCGGGCGTGGGTCGTGGGCCGTGGAGGGCACTCCGCATGCTAGCTGCGCTGCAAGTAGAACGAATGCAGTGTGGGGTCACGGATGTCTACGCATAAGCTAATGTCCAAATAACACATTTCTAGATAATAATAGTCCGAGGACGCAGCGCGAGGACTCATTATTATCCGGTAATGGCATTTTCCCCGGAGTAAAATCCACTTACGCACTAGGCCTACATCACAGAAAAAATAATGTCGTGAGAGAACAATGGGATGACGTCGCCATTTGATTTTAAGTAAATATGGAAACGTGACACGCCAACCGCTCCCTATCCACTGTGTGATTGAATATCTCTCTCCACAAGACTGACACTGCCAAATCATAATCTCACCCTCGAGTCAATAAGGCGAGGATGTGCAGGTTACCATGGTTGGGAGCAGTTAACCCCGGCTCTAGATTCACCATTCACCAGAATAACCACTACACCAGGGAGGCCCCCGTAGAGTTGGTGGAGCTTGGGGGCTTTCGGCAAGTCACAACACGTCCCGCCCGGCAAGAATGGGGTAAAAAGCCACCCGCCATCATATAAATACCAGCCTAGTCAAGTATGGGTTGGCTGACAGCCAAACGATATCTAAGGCGTTCGACAGATAATGCGTTTACGTCACAGACTCACAGAAAAAAACTCCCCTTCACAAGGGCTCAAAACAGCCGGTGAACCCTTCCCCCTTGCTCCTGCCCGCGTTGGCAGGCGATCAACAAAAACTTGCGAGTTCGCGAAAGGATTCAACTGAGCAAATGTTCTGCAGAAACGCCTTGAAATTAGCTTTTGATTTACGGCTCAAAACAATGCCAATCACTGCACTGAGTGGTTCACTGCATCCACGGCTCACTGCAGTGAGGAAACTCGCTCGCATCGAACGGAGCGAGCGAACGCGCCACAGTAAGGTTGATGTTCTATATATACGCCAGTGCGTCTGCACTGAGACAGACGGCGGTTGCTAAGGCAGTTCGCGTTGCCAACCAGACGAGGGACCTTTGCTCACCGCGACACTCGTTATCTGGCCTTGCGCTCGCTGCGTCAGTCCTCTCCTTTCTGAACCAGCCCGCTGGCCAGCCGGGCTGAACGCCAGCGTTTCTGGCCGGCTGCCAAGCCGCCTGTACGCTGCGGCCTGCTATTTAAAGAGACCGGCCAGTGGCAAGCTGTACAAAACGTTGTGTGAGCGTGCGAAGGGGACTGCTGTAGTTGGGCGCGAACAGAGACCAGAACATTCTGGCGCCACGCAAACTACGAACTGATCTGGGACCGTTACCGCTAAGCGCCGATTGCGAACAAGACGTCGAATAAACGCCTGAACGCACAAGACGTCGAATAAACGCCTGAATACACTTCATGTCCAGTTGTCTCTGACGAAAGGTGGGAAATCATAACTTTGTTCGCAGGAGTTTGACATTTGCAACACATGTGATTTGGAACGAACTTCGGTTGCACAACGATATCTGAACATTGTGAATCATCACAGTGGAAAAGATGTTTTTCCTCGTCACATCTAGGATGGCAGGCATAGATAATGTATACGATATACTAACAATACGTTATGTTATCAATCGTGAAATATGAACACACATATATGACAGAAGATTGCGAAACCATATGCGCTATAAACTTCTGATATTGCACTGGATGTTTGGTGAGTATTGTGATTGAAGTACGGATGTCGGAGCATGCACTACACGCCAATGCTGATTACAATGACTGGACGCCTCGAAATTCCAATGTAAAGCATGGTGGCAAAGAAAGGAGATACAATATGTGCTTGCTTTCATACGCAGCCGGCCGACATGTCAGGAACTCTGCTTGCCTGAGCTTGCCGCAAGTGTCTCGCTGACGACTCGCTTGTTTAACCGTGGCGGTTCTAAAAATAGCATCCTCGCCCCAGCTCAGCGCTACGTGGGCGCGTGGATCGAACGATGGGGATTATCCATTCGTTCTCTCACTGTTTTGGGTGGTGGGTTATTTTAGCCATTCAGACGGGACCGCCAGTGGGGGGTTGTTCGTGGGTGAGTGGGGTGTTGTTAGTGTCTAATAATGCGTGGCCAGCCACTCGGTTGGATTTCAGAGTGGATAACATTTGGCGAAGGTTCTGCGGCATATGCGTTTTGGTACAATGTCAATGAGTTTGAGAATACGTCGTCTACGGCCGCTCTGTAGGATGCGTCGTCGTTATGTTTTTCTTTTGACAACAGCACATTAGACGGCGGGCCGAGGACCTTGAAATTGTACAGGTCGCCCGAGCCAGGCCAACATCAATACTACTGTATAGAATGATATAGGCCCGATACAGACTGGAACTTGGCCAGATGCCCAGATCTACTACGCATAAGCTGAGGCGTGCACTTCGTATCCTTGATTGTGCTATGCGCACAACGAGGTTTTCTACACGACATATCGTATAACTGGATCCACATAACGATGATGTAAAACCCTAGTCGTGTCGTTACGTTGTCTACTGTTGGCTGTTTTAAACTGGGAGAGAAGACACAAATTGTGGAGCACAGAATTGATGCAAAGTTTTACACTCTTGTTGCGGGCCCTAAAATATGCCCACGGGCGATTGAGGCAGGCTACCGTGCATAGCTTCGAGCGATACTGATTGAAATGTGATTGTGTGTGTATCGTACATTGTGGTTTGGTTTGGTTGGTTATTCAGGACGCTTTAACCACTTTTGGTCATATCGCGTCAATGGGAGAAGGAAGGGAGAGTGGAGCCATGTCCCCGGGGGTAACCCCCTACTCTTTACGAAGAAAGACATGGGATCTGTATCCTGCAACCACACAGACATGGCCACAGCAGGGCTCGAACCACCGACCAACGTGCCGTGAGGCTCTCAGGTGACCAGAGCACTCAATGCGAGCGCTCTAGCCCATGTGTATCGTACATTGTGACTTTGTAGGAGTGCTGGGAATGCCTGTTCTTTATCGAAGTCGTTCACTATAAAAAAAAAGCCGGCACGGAAATTATTTGCCGCCTCGTTTTCTAATTTGACACGAAATGTTTCATTGACAAGCCTAAAATCAGTTTATATTTGTCAAGTTGAACCAAAGCCACAACAGAATTTGGCGTACTCACAGTCGTGTTGTCAAAAGAATTCACAATATGCCAACATTAGTTTCACGCAAACGAAGCAGACAAGTTTCGCTATGGCCGTCGCTCTGTTTACCTTGTCATCTGTCCTATCTGTGGGCGATAGTATTGCTGGTATTTTGGACAGGGGCGTTTGGTTGTGTCAATGTCAAGTCGTAACTTGAATCAAGCTTACATGTGTATATAGTTCCTCTCATATATATGAACATTGAAGCTACAAACACATTCCTTTCGCATTGCTTTTGCTTTGAGATGCTAAAATTACTGTTGCATAGAAACTTTGCATGGGCACATAATGCTCTGTCCCCTTTTCTAGTGCCTGATATTAGACTCTTCCGTGGGCCTACTTCTTTTACCCAATGAAAATGCAGTAACATGACCTTCACATCGACGTCACCTACGACGTCATAAAAAGGCGGCTGTCAACACACTTTTATCTGCTATACTTTATGCTGGAGACTATCGTGTTGTGCTGTTATTAAACAAGATACACTTTCAAGTAAGTTAAAATCACAAGGGTCTTGTGTAATGGAGCAAATAAATACATAAATCGTGGCTGCAAATGGTGCACGGACAAAAATATTTACGAAAGCAAGGCGGCAGATATTAAACGCGCCGACTATAGGCAATAATAGGGTTTTATTTGCTCTGTATTATTGTATGTGTACGAAATGCTTTAATTCAAAATGCACCTGTATATGATTGCAACTTTCTTCCTCCTCAGTCTTGATGCACAATATGTGAATATAATCCTTGACTTCTTTATGAAATACATGAGTATTTTTTTATGCGCCCTCTGCATGCACTAAATATTGACGTAGGAAGAATTGAAGGGCAGAACTGTAGGTGACAGGGGTGGGGTGAGGGGCGCGGGGGGGGGGGGGGCGCAGCATGATGACGACCAAGGGAAGGGATCAGCATAGTGATGTTGGGTTGGGGGGGGGGGGTGGGCGTTCAAAAAGCTGGTGACCGTGGTCGGGTATGTTTATTAGGGTCCGGGGGGAAAGGGCACATACTGTAACAATCACTGGTGCTCCCCGTGTTTTTACGTTATCTGAGGAAATGTTTGCATACAATAAAGGTATTGTGTAAGTGCCTAAAAACAGCGGTTTTGTAGAGCATGTCATTAAATGTTGACACACCGTTTAAAGGAGGAGAGGGAGGGGGGGTCTGGCACTTGTTCTCTTTAGAACCTTTGCGGGGATAGGCAAATACAGAACGTGACTACACCGGACTATCAGCACAATTACAGCGCAACGATTGCAACTGTTGATTAACTCCTGTCCGATGGATGGGTGTGTGAGTTTGTGGTGGGATCGATTACTTGATTATCAACACCAGCTGTACGAGACAACTGACATATAAAAATGTGGAAGACCGGAGTGCAAACCTCGGCACAAGTCATTCAGCCCAAATTGGCTACTCGCCTTAACCAATCATGGGGTCTATATAACCAGTTTTCCAGCTCTGTGTGCTTCACGGTGACTGCACACAGGGCAGTCTGAATGCATACTGGAATGTTTAGGCAAAAATTCCTCACTTGACACGGCCCCCACACCACTGTTCAAAGCAGGCCCTTGAAAATGTTTGGTATACCCACATGCTGCAGCTAAGCAGAGAGACTGTACACAAGTCTGTGGCTCAGTCGGTTGCGCGCCGAGCTCTTATGGGTGTTTAAATACCTCTGCCCGATAACTTTGGGAAAGGATCCGTGTCTGATTATGCGAAGAGTCGTTAGCCATAGCACATTGCACCACGTGGAATGGAAAACGGTTTTGACAGTTCCTCGTTGTTTATGGTGTTACGACCCTACAGTGATAGCACCATGTTGAATGTGCTAGGTTCATGGGCTAGTTTTCACTTTACTTACTTTTGTGACCTAGAAAACGCTTAAGGTCTTGTTAATTGGTTTGGTTGATTCAGCTTTTGGGGGTCTTAAGGTTTAGGCGTGCGTTTATGCATATTCTTTCACCTGACACGGTACAGGCTTGCGCCTGCCCTGTTCTACACGGTAAAGAGATAAAATTCCAAATCATTATGGAAGGAATACATGCAGAGATACATATATCAGAATCACCGCCCCAAATCCCCGCATTACGTATTGGATAAGGAATGAGTTGTAGGTCATTATTGGGATCGAAGAACTTCGAGGCGTAGCCGAGAAGTTGTGAGATCCCAATAATGACCTACAACTCATTCCTTATCTGGCTTAATGCATACTTCTATTGTTTCCTCCGAGGAGGCGGCGATGGCATGGAGTATGTGAGCGAGGGGTCATTATTGTGACGGAACTATAATGACCCGCTCTGGTACAATAATGACCAAGAAGTATGCATTAAGATGCCATAATGTGTGTGTTCGACCGCCGTCATCGTCCTCGTATTTTATATATAGGACGAAATGTTTGCCTGCACTGATTGACCAAATACATCCTGTACTTTACCAAGAGTCAACAGTAATGAAAACCTCTTGTAGATCTTGGGCTACAGTGCTACTCGACATACATATCTAGTTCTCTTTCTTCGGTCTTCACTTGACGTTACGCCTTACTTCTCGCACAGATACCAGACTTTGTACCCAAGATAGCACGACGTGTATGTACCATTGAACACAGAAGTCGACAGCAAAAGCGTTCACGTTTACCCGCGGGTTTGAGAGGAAATGGTCTTAATAAATAACGGGTTGTCGGATTTGCCAAACTTGCCTTATCTGTGTCAAATAGTCGGTGAAAGGCTTTGGTGTACTGTACTATGAAGGAGGCAAACGAAACGAATAGTCATTTAAGGTTTAGGAAAGGGCTACTTTAGACTTTAATTTAGTTACTCGTTAGTTACTCGTTACTCTTTACTCGTTCGAGTTCTCGGTGACGTGTGAAGTGGTAACCAATAGTAAAGCAACCAGACCAAAACTAAGCCAGGAGCCGACATACCATGTGGTCTGTCATTGAAATGAACAAAAACATGTGCGGGATAAGGACCGTCGATGCGGTCCCCGTTCCTGTATCCGCCATTAAATTATGTGCTTCTCATTTTGACCACTTTAATTAATCAAATAATTTCATTTATATCTTTTAGAGATACCGAGTCGTTACTGTTCGAGTCTAGGGATGCGTCACACCTCCTTGCCAAGTTGCCGTTAGCTATACTGCCCAGCGTAGGGTCAGTACTTCAGTACTACTAAGCCTAATTGTAGGCTATACATTCGACTAATTGTATTTTGTTCAAATAACGGAGGCTCATTAACACTCCCGGGTACACAACAGTGTGCCATATTGCCACATACGCCTCGCGTTGCTGTGCCGGCAGCCTCGTTCTGAGATTGGAATTCGCCGTATGCATACATTTTGAGAAGAGCGTTCTAGGCGACGTGATAGAGCTTTTGGACGTCGAAGTTTCGTCGTCACTTGTTAGACATAAATTTCAGTGCGATACTACGTGTTACTTTACTACGCTTAACACATGACTGAATGACGTGTACATTTGCTTCATGTAGAACATGCAGCGGTGTAATAGGATGAAACAGCGACAACACTACGTGTATGTGTTGTAAATGTAGGTTCTTCGACGTTTATGCATAGCTTGGCCTTCCATAGAACACTGGGGCAGTACGGCTGTACCACTGGTGCATCCACTATATGACTAAGCGTAGTCTGAACACTCTGGGGCAGTACTGCCGTACCACTGGTGCATCGCCTATATGACTAGGCGTAGTCTGAACACTGAGGCAGTACTGCCCTACCATTGGTGCATCCCCTATATGACTAGGCGTAGTCTGAACACCCTGGGGCAGTACTGCCCTACCACTGGTGCATCCACTATATGACTAGGCGTAGTCTGGACACTCTGAGGCAGTACTACCGTACCATTGGTGCATCCACTATATGACTAGGCGTAGTCTGAACACTATGGGGCAGTACTGCCGTACCACTGGTGCATTCACTATATGACTAGGCGTAGTCTGAACACCCTGGGGCAGTACTATCGTACCACTGGTGCATCCACTATATGACTAGGCGTAGTCTGGACACTCTGAGGCAGTACTACCGTACCATTGGTGCATCCCCTATATGACTAGGCGTAGTCTGAACACTCTGGGGCAGTACTGCCGTACCACTGGTGCATCCACTATATGACTAGGCGTAGTCTGAACACCCTGGGGCAGTACTATCGTACCACTGGTGCATCCACTATATGACTAGGCGTAGTCTGGACACTCTGAGGCAGTACTACCGTACCATTGGTGCATCCACTATATGACTAGGCGTAGTCTGAACACTATGGGGCAGTACTGCCGTACCACTGGTGCATTCACTATATGACTAGGCGTAGTCTGAACACCCTGGGGCAGTACTATCGTACCACCGGTGCATCCACTATATGACTAGGCGTAGTCTGGACACTCTGAGGCAGTACTACCGTACCATTGGTGCATCCCCTATATGACTAGGCGTAGTCTGAACACTCTGGGGCAGTACTGCCGTACCACTGGTGCATCCACTATATGACTAGGCGTAGTCTGAACACCCTGGGGCAGTACTATCGTACCACTGGTGCATCCACTATATGACTAGGCGTAGTCTGAACACCCTGGGGCAGTACTATCGTACCACTGGTGCATCCACTATATGACTAGGCGTAGTCTGGACACTCTGAGGCAGTACTACCGTACCATTGGTGCATCCCCTATATGACTAGTCGTAGTCTGAACACTCTGGGGCAGTACTGCCGTGCCACTGGTGCATCCACTATATGACTAGTCGTAGTCTGAACACTCTGGGGCAGTACTGCCGTGCCACTGGTGCATCCCCTATATGACTAGTCGTAGTCTGAACACTCTGAGGCAGTACTGCCGGTACCACTGGTGCATCCCCTATATGACTAGGCGTAGTCTGAACACCCTGGGGCAGTACTGCCGTACCACTGGTGCATCCACTATATGACTAGGCGTAGTCTGAACACCCTGGGGCAGTACTACCGTACCACTGGTGCATACCCTATTTGACTTGGCGTAGTCTTCACACACTGAGGCAGTACTGCCGTACCACTGGTTCATCCCCTATATTAGTAGTCTGAACACTCTGGGGAAGTACTGCCGTACCACTGGTGCGTCCCCTATATGACTAGGCGTAGTCTGAACACTCTTGAGGCAGTACTGCCGTGCCGCTGGTGCATCCCCTATATTAGTAGTCTGAACACTGCGGGGCAGTACTGCCGTACCACTGGTGCATCCCCTATGTGACTAGACGTAGTCTGAACACCCTAGGGCACCCTGGGGCAGGGTAGGGAAGTACTGCCGTACCACTGGTGCGTCCCCTATATGACTAGGCGTAGTCTGAACACTCTTGAGGCAGTACTGCCGTGCCGCTGGTGCGTCCCCTATATTAGTAGTCTGAACACTGCGGGGCAGTACTGCATTAGCACGGGTGCATCCCCTATGTGACTAGGCGTAGTCTGAACACCCTGGGGCAGTACTACCGTACCACTGGTGCATTCCCTATATGACTAGGCGTAGTCTGAACACCCTGGGGCAGTACTGCCGTACCACTGGTGCGTCTCCTATATGACTAGGCGTAGTCTGAACACCCTGGGGCAGCACTACCGTACCACTGGTGCGTCCCCTATTTGACAAGGCGTTGTCTGAACACCCTGGGACAGTACTGCCGTACCACTGGTGCATCCCCTTATGACTAGGCGTTGTCGGAACACCCTGGGGCAGTACTGCCGTACCACTGGTGCGTCCCCTATATTAGTAGTCTGAACACTCTAGGGAAGTACTGCCGTATCACTGGTGCATTCCCTATGTGACTAGGCGTAGTCTGAACACTCTAGGGCAGTATTGCCGTACCACTGGTGCATTCCCTATATAACTAGGCGTAGTCTGAACACTCTGAGGCAGTACTGCCGTACCACTGGTGCATCCCCTTATGACTAGGCGTTGTCTGAACACTCTGGGGCAGTACTGCCGTACCACTGGTGCGTCCCCTATTTGACAAGGCGTTGTCTGAACACCCTGGGACAGTACTGCCGTACCACTGGTGCGTCCCCTTATGACTAGGCGTTGTCTGAACACTCTGGGGCAGTACTGCCGTACCACTGGTGCATCCACTACATGACTAGGCGTAGTTTAAACACTCTGGGGCAGTACTGCCGTACCACTGGTGCAGTTGCCTTATTTAAATGATTATGCATGTAGGTCACATGTTTCCTTGTTGTCGGTTAAATAAAAAAAACATTTGTCAGTCTTTCTTTGCTACCGCTTGGTGTTTGCTTTAAACGGCAAACAAGTTACTCCGGCGATTCTCGCACATGAAGAACTATCTCAATGATCAATGACAAGAATTGCTGCTCCCGAAATCCGGTCCATCTTCCATGTTAGAACCCACGAAATGTGTTATTGTAGTAAACGTTGGGCGTGAGTAATACGTGAGTTATGCTGGAACAATGGTTCGCCCTTACATGGAAGAACGGCCCGAAATCGTGCTGCGTTGGGGGGGGGGGGGGGGTCTGGAATAGTATGTTGACCGTCACCCGTTCCATATTCCTCCGAAGAATATTCCTCGCATGACGTCACCCCCCCCCCATGCTGTGGGTTATCTGAAAGGCTTTGTACCCGGTCTGTTACAGGGCAGAATGCATTATGCGTTCACTCATGGCTCTTTGATTATATATTTTGCGTAAATTAAATGTGCGCAGGGATTGGCATAGTCCCGTGCACATTGCTCGGGGAACAGTCTGGGCATGAACATCTAGGGGCAGTACAGTGATATCTCTCAGGGCTGATATCTAGGGGCAGTGCAGTGATATCTCTCACGGCTTTTATCTAGGGGCAGTACAGTGATATCTCTCACGGCTGATATCTAGGGGCAGTACAGTGATATCTCTCACGGCTGATATCTAGGGGCAGTACAGTGATATCTCTCACGGCTGATATCAAGGGGCAGTACAGTGATTTCTCTCACGGCTGATATCTAGGGGCTGTACAGTGATTTCTCTCACGGCTGATATCTAGGAGCAGTACAGTGATATCTCTATCGGCTGTTATCTTGGGGCAATACAGTGATATCTCTCACGGCTGGTATCTAGAGGCAGTACAGTGATATCTCCCACGGCTGTTATCTGAGGGCAGTACAGTGATATTTCTCACGGCTGATATCTAGGGGCAGTACAGTGATTTCTCTCACGGCTAATATCTAGGGGCAGTACAGTGATATCTCTCACGGCTGGTATCTAGAGGCAGTACAGTGATATCTCCCACGGCTGTTATTTGGAGGCAGTACAGTGATATCTCCACGGCTGTTATTTGGAGGCAGTACAGTGATGTCTCTCACGGCTGTTATCTGGGGACAGTACAGTAATATTTGTCACGGCTGTTATCTAGAGGCAGTACAGTGACATCTCTCACAGCTGTTATCTGAGGGCAGTACAGTGATATCTCTCACGGCTGTTATTTGGAGGCAGTACAGTTATATCTCTCACGGCTGGTATCTGGGGGCAGTACAGTGATATCTCTCACGACTCTTATCTGAGGGCGGTACAGTGATATCTCTCATGGCTGTTATCTAGGGCAGTACAGTGATATCTCTTACGGCTGTTATCTAGGGCAGTACAGTGATATCTCTTACGGCTGTTATCTAGGGCAGTGCAGTGATATCTCTTACGGCTGTTATCTAGGGCAGTACAGTGATATCTTCTACGGCTGTTATCTGGGGGCAGTACAGTGATATTTGTCACGGCTGTTATCTAGGGGCAGTACCGTGATATCTCTCGCGGCTGTTATCTGAGGGCAGTACAGTTATATTTCTATCGGCTGTTATCTAGGGGCAGTACAGTGATATCTCTCACGACTGATATCTGGGGGCAATACCGTGATATCTCTCGCGGCTGTTATCTGAGGGCAGTACAGTTATATTTCTATCGGCTGTTATCTAGGGGCAGTACAGTGATATCTCTCACGACTGTTATCTGGGGGCAATACCTTGATATCTCTCGCGGCTGTTATCTGAGGGCAGTACAGTGACATCTCTCACAGCTGTTATCTGAGGGCAGTACAGTGATATCTCTCACGGCTGTTATTTGGAGGCAGTACAGTTATATCTCTCACGGCTGGTATCTGGGGGTAGTACAGTGATATCTCTCACGACTGTTATCTGAGGGCAGTACAGTGATATCTCTCATGGCTGTTATCTAGGGCAGTACAGTGATATCTCTTACGGCTGTTATTTAGGGCAGTACAGTGATATCTCTTACGGCTGTTATCTAGGACAGTGCAGTGATATCTCTTACGGCTGTTATCTAGGGCAGTACAGTGATATATCTTACGGCTGTTATCTGGGGGCAGTACAGTGATATTTGTCACGGCTGTTATCTAGGGGCAGTACCGTGATATCTCTCACGGCTGTTATTTGAGGGCAGTACAGTTATATTTCTATCGGCTGTTATCTAGGGGCAGTACAGTGATATCTCTCACGACTGTTATCTGGGGGGCAATACCGTGATATCTCTCGCGGCTGTTATCTGAGGGCAGTGCAGTGATCTCTGTCACGGTTGTTATCTAGGGCAGTACAGTGATATCTCTTACGGCTGTTATTTAGGACAGTACAGTGATATCTCCTACGGCTGTTATCTAGGGCAGTACAGTGATATCTCTTACGGCTGTTATCTAGGGCAGTGCAGTGATATCTCTTACGGCTGTTATCTAGGGCAGTACAGTGATATCTCTTACGGCTGTTATCTGGGGGCAGTACAGTGATATTTGTCACGGCTGTTATCTAGGAGCAGTACCGTGATATCTCTCGCGGCTGTTATCTGAGGGCAGTACAGTTATATTTCTATCGACTGTTATCTAGGGGCAGTACAGTGATATCTCTCACGACTGTTATCTGGGGGCAATACCGTGATATCTCTCGCGGCTGTTATCTGAGGGCAGTACAGTGACATCTCTCACAGCTGTTATCTGAGGACAGTACAGTGATATCTCTCACGGCTGTTATTTAGAGGCAGTACAGTTATATCTCTCACGGCTGGTATCTGGGGGCAGTACAGTGATATCTCTCACGACTGTTATCTGAGGGGAGTACAGTGATATCTCTCATGGCTGTTATCTAGGGCAGTACAGTGATATCTCTTACGGCTGTTATTTAGGGCAGTACAGTGATATCTCTTACGGCTGTTATCTAGGACAGTGCAGTGGTATCTCTTACGGCTGTTATCTAGGGCAGTACAGTGATATCTCTTACGGCTGTTATCTGGGGGCAGTACAGTGATATTTGTCACGGCTGTTATCTAGGGGCAGTACCGTGATATCTCTCACGGCTGTTATCTGAGGGCAGTACAGTTATATTTCTATCGGCTGTTATCTAGGGGCAGTACAGTGACATCTCTCACGACTGTTATCTGGGGGCAATACCGTGATATCTCTCGCGGCTGTTATCTGAGGGCAGTACAGTTATATTTTTTCTATCGGCTGTTATCTGGGGGCAGTACAGTGATATCTCTCACGGCTGTTATCTGAGGGCAGTACAGTTATATTTCTATCGGCTGTTATCTAGGGGCAGTACAGTGATATCTCTCACGACTGTTATCTGGGGGCAGTACCGTGATATCTCTCGCAGCTGTTATCTGAGGGCAGTGCAGTGATCTCTGTCACGGTTGTTATCTAGGGCAGTACAGTGATATCTCTTACGGCTGTTATTTAGGGCAGTACAGTGATATTTCTTACGGCTGTTATCTAGGACAGTGCAGTGATATCTCTTACGGCTGTTATCTAGGGCAGTACAGTGATATCTCTTACGGCTGTTATCTGGGGGCAGTACAGTGATATTTGTCACGGCTGTTATCTAGGGGCAGTACCGTGATATCTCTCACGGCTGTTATCTGAGGGCAGTACAGTTATATTTCTATCGGCTGTTATCTAGGGGCAGTACAGTGATATCTCTCACGACTGTTATCTGGGGGCAGTACAGTGATATCTCTCGCGGCTGTTATCTGAGGGCAGTGCGGTGATCTCTGTCACGGTTGTTATCTAGGGCAGTAGAGTGATATCTCTCACGGCTGTTATCTTGGGCAGTACAGTGATCTCTGTCTCGGCTGTTATCTAGGGCAGTGCAGTGATCTCTGTCTCGGCTGTTATCTAGGGCAGTGCAGTGATCTCTGTCACGGCTGTTATCTAGGGCAGTGCGGTGATATCTGTCCCGGCTGTCATCTAGGGCAGTGCAGTAATATCTCTCATGGCGGGTATCTCCGGGCAGTACAGTTTTTGAACGCCTATATCGCTGAGGGTCGTCAGTCTGGCGTTGGAACCGTCCCAGTTGGTTATCACTGGCTGCGTGTTTAGTCCCCAGAACTCCAGAACACATCCCAGTAGCGGATCTAGGGGGGGGGGGGGGTTAGGGGGGTTGCAACCGCAACGCCGCTGCATCCGGACTCTGACCCCGGGAGTCTGACTTACTTTTACTGCGCGCAACACACTGGCAACATTTACCCCCACCAAGTCCATGCACTCACCACCATCGTCTACTATATTTTTATTATGTACCCTGTGTGTTGCCATGGCTACGAGCCTGGTGACTTGCAGGAAACCTAGTCCCTCGGTGAACGTGACGTCAATGACCTGGCCGTGGTGTCTCTCAAACCCGGCTCTGACACTAAGGCCGCGGCAAAGGTAGCCGCAGCGTACTGGGAGCGCCCCTCCCAAACAGTTACCGCTCCGCCCCCCCACCCCCCCCCCCCCGCAACCCTTACCCGCCTCCTGTCTGTTCTGTTCCGAGAGGAACAGCTGCCAGCCAGTTAGCCCGCTCTTTTGTCGAACAAAGGGACGTATCTGTCTCACCACTCACATGTCGCGGCAGACAGGGGTAACCAGACATGATCCCTGGGCAGGTGCCTTCACGTCTGCTCTCTCTACGCACCTCTCAGACTCAGTGTACACAAAGGAGCATAGATCATGTATGCGGGCGTGGGTAGCGTCCCTGGGTTGCGATAGCGGACGGCGGGAGGTACGTGAAGGGTTCAGTGCGTGTTTGTCGGTAGGTGGGGGATCACGACAAAGGGATGGCGTTCTCACATACTGAAGGCGGTAAATATGGTCGCAAATTTGTACCATGCCCCTCTTACCACACTGGGGATACTACGCCGTGAGTGGGACAGCTGACATGCACAGTTTTTGCGGTTATAGGCGCAAGAGTGGTGACGCGAACAAGCCTGTCTAAAGAATACATCTGCCTCAATTTTCATTTCTCGCAACCCAGCGAACCATCTAGTTAAAGTTTACCGCCGATTCTCATACGTGTGGTCCTATTCCCACCCCTTCCGTCTCACTGCCCTCTCTCTATATTTAGTACATGCGGTTTGGAGGGTAGGGTAGGGTAGGGTAGGGTAGGGGTAACACATTATAGACAGATCCTAGTCTGGTGTCATAATATTTTACCCGAATCTTTCCAGTTCTCCGGTTTGAACCGTAAACCCTGCCCGTCCCGTTCACTGGCTGCCTGCCGCTGGGGACTAATAAATCTCCCTCTAAACTGGCTGGGCGGGGTTGTTGGGAGGGCAGGGAGAGGCAGCGTGGGTGGGGGGGGGGGTTGTCTTGGGAAGGTAAGGATTCGTACACGTACGTCTTAGCATCCTCAAAAAATCGGGCACACAAGTATCCGGCATGGTGAGGGAAGCTACGAAATAGATACCACGTCTAGAGATATCTCCGAGAGGTCGATCGAAAAGCTCCAGTAAAAAAATTGTACCGTTTGCAGCAGTCGCTGAGAGGATGACGTGGCTGCGGACAAGGTAACGACGATCCGGATAGACTCGCCCTTTTGATCTAGATCTGTGTGAAACGGCATAGTGCACATGTACACATAGGGCTTCTTCTGTAGGGGGGCTCCCAGTAGCGCTGGATGGCGGCTCGCATTGCGGCTCGCATTGCGGCCTATACCTGAGAGCGTTCAAATCTCACAGAGAACTGATATGTTGGTGTCAAGTCAGTAGTCTTGGACCAGACAGTAGGTGGTTTTAGGCAAGTAGTCTTGGGCCAGTAGTCATAAGGCCACTAGACTGATTGCCAGTGGCGCTAGGTCAGGAACCAAGGAGGTGGGCTGTGTGTGGTGGCGGGGGGGGGGCTGAACCGCCACATGACCCAGATGCCATATTGGTCGTAGTGCGTGAATACCATTTAGGTTTACACAATGAAGCAATTGTTTGTAATTTATCCTATGGGGAACTCAAGAAAGGGACTTTTTGGCATTCGCGTGGTTGCGCAACTGTGCTACGAGCGATCCCACCAGCGCCCCACTCTCATGCCGCTTGCGCAAGGAAGAAAGGTTTCTTTCGTGTCGCAACATCTGGCATTCAGCGATTGTTACAAATTCCACGCACAGGAAAGAACAAAACAATGACCTAGTTCATTCAACCTTACGTTTTATTCTTTGGCATTCATTACTTTTTATAATATCAAAGAAATATTGCACATGGTGTAATACCATTGATTACCAGGCCTGTCTCTAACGCATTACGGGGTGCCGTTAGAGCCAGGCAGCATTTGCTGTCTTTGCGGTGTGGCAGCGCATAATGGCGCGGGCTGGCGCTGATCGAATAAATGTGCCCAGAAAAAGCCCTGACATTGCAAGTTAGGACAATAAATCAAAGTATTTTCCTTCCGCCAGGTCGGTAAAGTGCATAAGGATTCTGGAAAGATCCATATTTTGTCAGCTAGTTAACAACTGTGCGCCCTATACTCGAAAACATGCGCTGCAACATCGCAAAGACAGCAAATGCTGCCTGGCTCTAACGGCACCCCGTGATGCGTTGGAGACAGGCCTAGTAAAACCATTCACTGCAAACGTCAGTTTAATTAAGTTATCTAGCACTCCCTCGGGTCTCAACTCAGGAGTTATGTGGATTTTGTTTGTTTGTGCAAACCTCCGTTGGAAAAGAGCACCCATTTTAAAGTGGGTACGCTCCTAACCCATTGACAGACCAAGCAGAGGTAGGGGGGTGGGGGTGGGATGCGGTTGACGGGGCACGAGCGCTTTTTATTGAAAGTCAATCGATGGGGCGTTGATAAATCAGGTCTGCAGTTGGGTGACCTGGTCATAACGCACCCATCATGACTGTGCTGTATGCACGATATTAGGCCCAACCTTGTGGCGTTGTATCAAAGAGAACAACGCCACAAGTCCTTCGTATTAATTTACATGCTGGGCAAATATATTGTCAGGCAGGGAGAGAGGCACTACTGGACGCCAACACTTCCGTGACGGGACTAGCGCCATGTATGTTGTATTGTAACTGAGGGGGTATTATAACAAAGGTCATAACGCACCCATTATGACATAGTGTGCTGCATGTATTAAAAAGATGGTGTATTGTAAATGAGCGGCTGTGCAACTTCTGTGTCTGCCTAGCATCTAATGTGCATCAAAGTGAAGTCCTGGAGGAGAAAGAGGAGAGAGAATAGGTCTTTTGGTACAATGCGTCAACAATCAAAGTTCATCTTTCTACCGGGTTCTACCGGGTAGAACATTACCGTATATACGTAAGACATTACCAGGTAGAACATTACCGTATATACGTAATAGACATTACCGGGTAGAACATTACTGTATATACCTAATAGACATTATCAGGTAGAACATTACCGTATATACGTAATAGTCATTACCGGGTAGAACATTACCGTATATACGTAATAGACATTGGCGGGTAGAATATTACCGTATATACCTAATAGACATTACCGGGTCGAAATGCTGCAGTAGGTTCATAGACTTGTGGTCAAACACGCGACTTCATATTAGGGGCGCCCCGCCCTCCCCGCTTAATTATATCCCAGGGGGTGGGGGTGGGGTGGGGGGGGAGTGCTCCCTTTGCCTTATTTTTCCTGCACCTTCATGGTCAATTATTGTCGCCATTTCACAGTTACCGTTATTTTCAGGGTTGATTATGACTGTTGACGTCATAATTGCGACATGGCGGACCAACCCGCCTGCGATGGTAAGTGTTAACGTTCGCCCCACCCCTTTGTGAAATTATTCATACTAAGGCGAGTGTTGAGTAGTGGTGACACGTAATTCAATCTGTATCAATATGGCTGTACAGTTGTCGATCAAAATGACGTTATTATTTTATTTATTATGAATTAATTTTTATTAAGTTCAAAAATGACTTTACTTTATTTCATTAAGGTTATAATATTATTATCATAATACTTTTTGAAAACCGGTATTACCATGAACGTATGACGAGGATTCTGATATGATCATTAGCATATGATGTTCTAGTATTAATAGCTTTCCTTATATAATTAGGATATCAGCCTCCTTAATTATATCATTATGGTTCATATTATGGTATTGACCATTGTAGTGACATTGTTGGCATGGTTATATACATGAAAGGGCTTCCTTAATTGCAGCCGTCGTTGTGAGGGAGGCCGTCCCACAGGTGAAGGAGGATATTCTGAGGACTGTGCGCAAGTCATTCCTGGATGCCTCCTATAACCCGGGATGGCAGAGCGTCAGTGTTGCGTTGATCCGGAACCACGCCTTGCTCAAGCGCTACAAGTATACACACGTTCCAGTTGCTCCCCCGACTCCGTCAGTGATGTTTAAATGCATATTTGTTCACGAATCCCTGTATTTATTTGTGTATAGATATTTGTTAAGGCCTTCCAACTCCCACTGCTTTGTACATGGCCATTGATCCTAATTAAGCCTTCCCTGAAATGTAGCCGAATTAGTTTACCGACGTACTGCTTGGGAAAAGGCGGATATTGGTAGAGCGAGGAAAAAATCCGTTTTTGTACACTGGGAGCATCCTTTGGATGAACACTAGGAGCATCCTTTGGATGTACCCTGGGAGCATAGCCTGTTTGATCGGAACTGGGAGCATGGCTTGTTTGATGGGAGTGGGGGTAGCCTGTTTGGGAACTGGGAGCATAGCTTGTTTGATGGCTGTTGGGAATAGGAAGCATAGCTTGTTTAATGAGAACTAGGAGCATGTAGTAAGTTTGATAGGAACTAGGAGTTTATATTATGTTTGATGGGAACTGAGAGAAATGCTTGTTTGATGAGAACTGGGAGCATGGCTTGTTTGATGGGAGTGAGAGTGTAGCCTGTTGGGAACAGGAAGCATAGCTTGTTTCATGAGAACTGGGAGCATGTAGTCCGTTTGATAGGAACTAGGTCAGTGGTATCATGGGAAACAGAAGTGGAACAAATCTTAACCAAGAATATCGCCAAAATGTTTGACGTAAATGCAGGGGTCTGCTCAACCATGCGCTTTGAACTTGTCTCGTTCTGAAGACATTGTTCCCCCATTATTTAATTTGATAAAATCCTGCCTTTTGCCGTTTGTATGTACAGTGGTTTCTGGCATTAGTCCTGCTCTTGTTGCTTGTAGTAGTTATGATAACTATGATAACTTTAAACAGCTGATGTAGCATACCTCTAACTTCTTTCAAATTATCCCACCCGTGCATAACTTTAGGTAGAGGTTAAGCGCTAATGTAAGATTTCTGTCATCTCCAAGTGTCCTATTGATTATAACACTGTACATTACAATCTATCTTTTGACAAGGTCTCACTTCTGGCGACATTTACTTTGTTCTTTATTGACCAGTTTTATTTCTGTACCGGTGCCTACATGTAGCGTTGCGTTGAGGTGTACAATTTCCGATATGTACAGTTTTACCATATTAGTAATATAGCCTGTATATTAGTACTGTATAAATGATATTACTACGCACTATTGAATACTTGAAGAAAATTCTTGATTCTCAAAGTGAGTTATGTGGAGTCTGATATGAGCGCTTCCTGGTGTCTTAATTTATTACTCTCAGCCACAGTTCTCAAGGCATCCATGTCATTATATCATTCGCTATGCGCGTTGTTGCAGATATGACTGATATCCCAGAGCAAGTTTTATACTTGTAATCAGTCAAGTTTCCAATGTTCTCACCCCGCCAACGATATGTGAGTAACTTGACTTGCATTCTTATTTTACCCCCCCACCCCAACCTATGATGATTGCCGAATCTGCCTAAAAATTTATTAATAGGTGACGCAATTTTACGTAGCAGAGGTGTTGGAAGGCCTTGTTCATTACTATGTTACTAAATACACCTGCTTGAAGTTTATAGATAAACTGTGTGTTTTGTGTTGTGGTTCTGCAATGTATGTGTTGGATTGACATTCATGTGAGGCACATTAGCTTGATTGACTGCATTAATTCTTCTGCACCTTCTGGTGCAGGTTCTAAAAAATGTACTTTTTGAGATTAAATATCCATGATATACCTGGTATGCTCAGCTTCAACGACGTTACTTTACTTTTCATTCATTCCTCCAAAGTTTACGTCACTTTCCTTAATTTTTGACCACGGAAGTTGAGTTCTCGGTTCACCAGTGGCTGGGTTGACCAGTCGCTGGGTTGACCAGTTGCTGTGTTGACCAGTTGCTCGGTTCACCAGTTGCTGGGTTGACCAGTTGCTGGGTTGATTAGTTGCTGGGTTTACCACTCGCTTGGTTCACCAGTTGCTGGGTTGACCAGTTTTTCCTGTCCGATTCCCACGATTGTGGTGTCCCCTGTCTGTTCCCACGCAGAGAGAAGCGGTTGGAGCTACACAATTCTGGCCAGCGTACTGACGAACAGCTGAAGGAGATCTGTCTGTTCACCTGCTACCGGAACAAGGATCTCCTCTACCATGTCACCCGCAGTGGGCTGACCGTGCGACCCTCCAGCTTCAACTTCATTGGTAGGGGACGGACCGATGGTCAGGTGACTGCCAGACGGTCGGGATCTGCACATTCAGAGAGTAACAGACAGTTTCTGAGATTAAGGGCAGTGGTGGGTTATGTTAGGCTTAAATGGCGGAGGGATGTCTTGGTTCAAGATGGAAAAAAAGGTGGATAACTGTAGCAAGACGATTGTTGTCATTTCTAAAACGTGACGTTAATTATACAGCTGAAATAATTATTGCGCAATATTATCACCGGACCCCTTTTATCGCCTATATGCGGTGAAACACGCCCGTCGTACATACTCAGTGGTGATTGGTTGACAGGGGACAGCAGGAAGGGAGTCAACCTCTGTCGAAACGCAGACATTCAGCTGAAAGCCGCCGAGTCCACCCATCAGCTCGAGTGCCATCTTATTCTCTATAAAGTAGGCGTCATCGTGCCTGCTGTTGGGGAGACCATGCCATGCTGACATATATTGATAGTGTCCTTATCCGTAATTGTGGGTAAATAGTTTAAATGAAGTGAAAGTTTATTTATGCCTAAATAGAACCTATATCCTTGATTTTGGCTTTGGTGCCGATGCATTAAAATCCTTGTCCATAATGATTCTTAGACCTGTTAAATGTAACCCATGTATGGTAAGACAACCTCCGTTGATTTATTCTTGTGTGTTCGTTCTGCAGACAATAGTGGGGCGTTCGTTACCCACGTTTCCGCAGGGAGATAAAGTCGAGATACCACCGACCCCAGGCTATGACACGCACGTCAGCAGCCTGCCCGTGGACACAGGACTGCCGCTAGGGCAACAGGCCATCCGCGCTCAGGTGGGTTGTCGCTAGGGAAACAGGCCACTGGGTCTGTTGGGTCCCGAGTCTCGACATGGTAGGTCTCGATATCGAGTCGGGCCATGAGTCAGAAGTTTATAATCTCGATGTTCAATTATCCCGCACCATGAAGTATATTTGGTCGTTTATTACCTTCGATAAATAATCGACAGCCCCTTCAACATTACGCGCAGACATTAAGAATCCTTATTTCTGTTGCGTCTTGTCATTTTTGTGGTTTCATAAAGCTGTTTTCTGCAGAAAAAATAATTTTTTTGCTTTAGTGGTATCTTCTTTGAATCAGATACCAAGCCTATTTATTATGTGTATGTATAATTTGTTAAGTGACATATGGTGAACCTTTCTCATAGAGGGCTTGACGCGGGGGGTTGCTGATATTGTCGCTAGGTTTGATTGGTGGTTCGCGTTCTTACGTCTCACGTTCGCGTAGGATACAGGTCCCATCTTCGGGTTACTCCAGGAATCCTGTCTGAACCTCGATACGATAAACTTAATAGTTTAAAGCAATATATTCCGTAATTTGTTGTATTACCAACCTCTTCTTCATGTCAAATAAGTACATTCTATCTTGAGTTTCAATCCTGAAAGCCTGCGGGCTATCCGGAGAGAACCATTTTGGTCAACGGAGCAGAAGTTGGTGGCCGGCTTTATATCCCTGCGCGCCTGTTCGCAGTTCGCTATTTTGTGTGTGATGTCGACCGCGGCTCGCTATCACGTCCGCGCGCGATAAAAATAAACCGCGCAGTTTTATGTTGAAATGTTTGTTTGTTGAAGAGATATAAAAACATATGCATCATAAATTTTTAGATACTTTAGTCTTGATTCTAAAATGTAAAAAATCTAAGATGGCGCATGTAAGCATATTGCTTTAAAGTGACGTTAGCAAGCCATCTAATCGACCAACCAATTATGTGTGTGTGTGTTTTTCCACTGGTTGCAGGTGTACTTCTACGAGTTGACGAGCCGAGACGGTATGTACGTGCCGTCGTCCCATCCGCGCCACGTCCTTCCGGTGGCTGTCGTCTGCTACTCGCGCGCGGCGCCCGGCCAGCGTCCGCTCGGTTCGTCCGTCGCTCCGTCCATATCGCCGTCCCTGCCCCTGCCCCAGCTCCAGTCTTACCCGCAGCCGTACCCCCAGCCCCACCAGGCGCCCTCACTCCCCATGCAGCAACCACAAGGCCAGGCGCAGTCGCACGTCTACTCTCAGCAGTCCCACGACCAATTGCGACAACAAATGACGTACCTAACCCCACAGGGGGTGGTGGATAATCGCGTAGAACCCCCCACCACCCAATCCACGTACCATTACCGCCCCAGTAACCCTGTCGTCAGCCAAGCCACTTCGTCGTATTCTTCGCAGTACCCCGCCAATAACGGACAGCAGTGGCACGCGGGGGCCGGGTACTCGGCGCAGGGTTCGGCCGCCACCCCCGGGGTGCTGGCCCTCGGGGCCCAACACCCCGGGGGCCAGTACCAAGGGGGCCAGCCCTCCGGAGAACAGCACCAGGGGGGGCAGCACCAAGGGGGCCAGCCCTCCGGAGAACAGCACCAAGGGGGCCAACACCAGTGGCAACATACTCTCTCCGAACTTATTCAAAGGCGGCATCCGGTGACCGACACCGTCACCACGGACGCTTCATCGGCCGCGGGAGGCTGTCCGTATGGAGGTGTGGGCATGGGGGGTCCGATGGACAGCCGCATGAGGGGCCCGATGGACAGTGGCTTGGGGGGCATGAAGCTGCCCATCGTCATACAGCCTGAAGAGCCATATGACCCGATTGAGAACCAGACTCAGGCCTCGGCTGCGACGGGCCAACATGTTAACTGCGGACCTGGAATGGACACGTTATCCGGTGGAATGACACTGCGAGTGGCCCAACCTGTCGGTTCTCCGCACCATCCGAGTCAGCTGTCGTCGGTGCCGCGATTGTCGACGACTTTACCTTCACCCCGTTACCATGACGCCGTGAGCTTTACGCCTGTTGTGCCCAAGCAAGAGCTCCCGGACGCGGGGACCACGACCCGCAGGAACAGGGTCACGGATGAGGTGATCGTCATTGACGACGACGCGGAGGAGCCAGCGGAGCAGGCCAACCTGTACGTATGCAAGTTCCAATCACGCTGCGGTAGATACCGCGGCTCTGCACATGCGTAGTATTGTACAGGACCTATGCTAAGCTATTATTAACCATGTGTAGGTGGTTACCATTAAACTATGGAACCCTAATCGTCACATTATCGTTGTATAGCCTGACAGGATCAAGCTTCCTGCTTAGTTTTGTGGCCAACCAACGCCTGTAGGGCGTGTATAATACGTTATGTAATAGGGACGCAAACGAAGCAACGCATTCTCGATATATCTGTATATGGCAAGACATAGTACGATCGCTTATAACATTATAATTGGTTTAGCTTTCTGATGATATATCGTGATATATGGTAATATATCGTGATATATGGTAATATATCGTGATATATGGTAATATATCGTTGAGATTTGTCGTTAAGTGTCTTCTGCTGTGAGTCGCTGTGATTGCGCGGAGGTCGTTAACGATGTGCCTTGTTTGCAGGGATTTGTTGATGCGGCGTATCCTGACAGGCGATGACCTCGTCTTGGACCCCACACCCAGTGGTCCGGAAGGAAGTGTCCCACAGGAACAGCGGCAACCGCCCTCGTCTCCACCTTCCGGTGTGACCGGGGGAAGCAGGGATCCGGCCAGCGTCAGTCAGGGCACCAGCGCCGCTCCGCTTGACACCGGGAACTTGCCCTTTGCTTCTTTCTTGGGGACAACAACGACTTCTCTGAATCCTGGTTACAGTCCGGATCACTCAGGCGATTACACCGCATCCTTTGAGGAGGGCGATCTGGTAATCGCTCTGGATCCGCCGGATTTGCCTGAGCTACCGGATCCGCTGTCTACACCGGAACACCGGCTGGCCAGTCGGAGCAGCTCTCTGGAAAGTCTGGTGAGGCTTCATTTCACAATGCGCCACCCATATCAAATATTGACCCAATAATTCACTTGACCCATTTTGTTTTAGTGTGCTGGTTTAATCTTTTAAACCTATTTGTAATATATCGGGCTCCTCGTTCGTGTGTCAATGCATCAAGGATGATTCATGTTAGCGACGTTTTTCATGTTTATGTTATGTGTTTCTGTCATGGATGCGTCTCTGATGTTGTAATCAACTTTTGTTCCAGCCCGACCTTATATCGCCCACTACCAGCGAGAATCACCGGAGCAGCATCTTAGACGGTACCCAAGCCCCCAAGACAACCGTCCTACCCCCTACGTCATCGGCACAGCACGTCACCACCCTACCCCCCACGTCATCGACACAGTTCCCCTTCACCCTACCACTGATGTCATCGGCACAGCTCCCCTCAACCCTACCACTGATGTCATCGGCACAGCTCCCCTCCACCCCACCACTGATGTCATCGGCACAGCTCCCCTCAACCCTACCACTGATGTCATCGGCACAGCTCCCCTCCACCCCACCACTGATGTCGTCGGCACAGCTCCCCTCCACCCTACCACTGATGTCATCGGCCAAGCTCCCCTCCACCCCATCACTGATGTCATCAGCACAGCTCCCCTCCACCCCACCACTGATGTCATCGGCACAGCTCCCCGCCACCCTACCACTGATGTCATCGGCACAGCTCCCCTCCACCCTACCCCCCACGTCAGCGGCACAGCTCCCCGCCACCCTACCACTGACGTCATCGGCACAGCACTCCTTCACCCTACCCCCCACGTCAGCGGCACAACACCCCACCACCCTACCCCCCACCTCCTCCTCCTTACTTGCGACATTGTCAACCCCATCCCACGCGGTCGAAGTGGCGCCAGAGAACGCCAACACATCGAGGCCTGACGACGGGCCTGGAGTGACCTCGTGTGGCGCCCGGGGTGGCGCTGAGGGTGGCGCTGGGTCGTCAGAAGGGCGATGCTCCACGCCGCCTTTACCTGTGTCGGATTCAGACTTACCTGTGGAGGCGTGTCAAAGCGCGAACAACCCGGTCGTCGAGGCCACTCCTCCTACACGAGGGACCTCGCCGTCGGTGGGTCAGGACGCCCACCACGAACACCCTGCTGGGTCCGCACCTCGGGAACGTGCATCGGTTCATGGCTCGAACACCCCGGAGCGACCTAAGTCTCGTGCCGGGGTCGATTGTGACGACGACATTGCATCCACGAACAAGAAAATGCCCGGCAAAAGTACTCGGAGAGGTAGGCCACCGAAAGTCCGCGTGAGTGACAAGGACGAAGGTTCTTCGCCCAGGAAGCAGAAGCGCACAGTCAGAACATTGGGCGTTAAGTCTAAACGAAGGAAATTGAGTGACACTGACAAGGATACTGGCAAAGGTAATGCTTTGAAAGTGTATCGTTTCAAACCGGATGTGGATATTAATATGACGACCGTGTTCAAAGTGCGTCCCGATGGCAGTGTAGAGTTATATTGTGAGAGAGCTGAGTTGGTCCCAGTGCTCCCTTCTGAGAAGCTCAACCAAGTAACCATTGAAATAGAGTTTGATAAGAGCATCCAGGATATTCCCTTGGAGCTGTTGGCGGAGCTGGACCTTCCTCAAGAGGAGAGGAGGTCACTGACACCGATGTCTCTTACCCTTCCACTGGAAGATTCCTTAGATGTCGGGATGTCAACCCCATTGTTACAGGAGGACACCCCAAGCGACAGTCCTGTTGATGATGGCAACTGCAGCCCGACGGAGGCGGCATATCATGACTTCAGCTTCGATCAGCCGCTCACGCCCCTAGGGTTAACCTGTAGTCCCACTATGGATGAGACCGTTGAGTCCGGGGTTGAGGGCTCCAGTACGTGTGTACGTACATCAGCCAGCCTCATTGCGCCTGACACCGAGAAAGTGCACGATGCGAAACTCTGGTGGGAGTCTTTGGCCCGCGACAAAATGTACCAACCTCGTGTCGTCTTGCGAGACATCAACTGCAATACGAGCTCCACGGCCGCCGCCAGCCTGCGTCCGGACCATGCGGCGGGGACTGGCGCTATGGAGTGCTCCGAGACCGAGTCACCGGAGCCCGATTTGCAGTTATGCATAACTGGTGTGCAGTCTCTAGCCAACATGACGTCATTATGGGAAGAAGACGCGCCAGTGGAGGAGTGGGAAGGTATGCCAAACGAGGACTCTGTGGTGCTCAATAGCGCTGACTCCGTGGTAGAGGCAGAATCGGAAAAGAGGCAGAAGGAAACACCCGAGCTGGAGGCACACGCGGTGACACCCAAACCGCGGGTGTGTGTAAATATCAAGAGGATAGATCCGAGGCGGCAGAAGTACGTTGTAAGTACCAGTGAGCACGACGCGGAGGAGAAGGAAGTATCTTTAACCGGAAAGAAGCGTTCAAAGAAGCGGAAGTCAAAGGGGAAGAAGTCTAATGGAAAGAAGTCTGCTTCGAAAATTGGTAACATTGTGACGGACACGGAGGAGGGGACGTCCACTGCACTTACGGAAGAAGTGACTGTTGGTGTATCGAAGGACTCTGTTCGGGCACTCCATGTAGAATCGATAGCAACTGCCGAAGAAGCCGGTGTCGTCGTGAACGAAAAACGAATGGGACTGGTCGAGGGTGCTATAACAGAGGCAACTACGGAACCAGGCGCTGAGAGGTCGGGGCCAGGTCCTGAAGAAAATTTGTGTTCGGCTGATCATGCAGAGGGGCAGGGTGGCGGCAGTAAGACTGCGGATGGTTCAAGCAGTGAAAGAGCAGAACATGCAGAATGTAAGTTCTCAAAGAAGGAACGAAGGAGAAGAAGAAAGAAACGAAGTGGAAGTGAGAGAGAGAGGCATTCTGGTAAGAAGAATACAAATAGACGAGAGAAAGAACTTTCTCCGGCGGAATTACGGGAAGAGTTTGTCGAAGGGAATATGGGCAGTTCCCAGACGCATGCCCTAGCCCCGCGTTTAATTCGGGACCACCAAAGTACAGATCAAGAAAATAAAATGTCTGTTGACAAACCCAAGATCGTGAGATCTCTTGATACAGACCACTGCTCTCTTGATTCTGTGCCCTCTCAACAGTCCCTGGACGATGAGGAACAAACTCCTAGGCCAGACGTACTCGAGCAAGATTTGGTTGGACTTTTCAACGTCAAGAACAAGATCATGGCGCAGCTGAAAGCGCTTGATGACAGACGATCAGTGACGAGTGATTCTGAAGCGGACCGAAGCGGGCGCACGACTCCGCTGTCCACATCGACGAGAGACCGGATGTCTCCTCTGGATAGAGCTTTGCTCGAGTCTTTGGACACGCAACTTTCTATCGTTAAGGAGCTGGAAAGTGAAACGGATAAATCGAAAACCGCTAAGGTGTTGTTGCGGTTCGAGAGTCTGCGCCGTGAGCTAAATACTGCCAAAGAGGCAAAAAGAAGTCAATCGGCTCTTGATCTTATTGTCGACAGTTCGCCTGACATGGTGCCGGAAGAGGTAGACGCTAGAGGAGATTATGGATCAGATGGGGCGCCTGATGGTAAAGGCGACCAGACCGACGTTGTACCAGCTGATGCGCCTGATAACATCAACCATGGCGACATTGCACCAGCTGGCAATGATTTGTCATTAAATGATGCATTGGTCAATACACCGAACCCCAGTCAAACCGCAACACCCGAGGATACATCCATAGCACAGAAAGACCCGGAGGAATGGGTAAAAACATGTCAAAAGCTCTACGGGGCGTGCGACTCGACGGTGACCAACGAACCGCAGCTATTTGATGGCTACCAACAGGATGGCGCTGACGGAGCTTCCTCAGCAGACCCATCGCGGTGGATGAATCAGCTGCTGAGGATCAAGACCAAGTGTCAGTCTCCTAAAGCAAGTAGACCCCCTGCCTCGTCAGTCGCCATGCCAACGCCGCCTTCAAGCACGCCACAACTTGTCTCGGGCAATGCAGCGACAACCGGCCAATCCGGCGACGCGAAGAAGGACGAACAGACCGCAGGTTATCCAATAACTAACGATCAGATGTCGTCTCCAGGGAAACCCATGACAACCGCGGAAGTGTCATTGCTGGTCCAGAAAATAATGGCCAATGGCGACCTTAAGGATATAATTACAAAGGCTATTCCTCATGATTCGGAGGGACGCGAGACCGGAATGGAATGCGGCAGTGGAAATAGACTCAGTCGAGACGTAAGTGAATCGCGTCGAAGGAAAGTTTTAGAAAGCGCAGATGTGGGAAAACGAGAGACTACAAGCAAACCGTTGAGCACACAAAAGCATCACCCTAAGGAAGATAGGCGTACGGTTCGCAGTAACAGGGATGAAATAAAGAAACACCCGACACAGAGTAAGCAGAATGAAGGAAGGGACACGTCTACCGTGAATAAGAAGGACCAGTTCAAAAGAAAAGCCTTAGAGACACGAAAAGTCGAATTAAGACGGACAGCGAAACGGAAAGAAGTATGTAAAACCCCTGCTATTCCAAAGAAGAGCGACAAAGAAGCCGAGAAGCAAACTGAAGAGCGAGATAAGGATATGCTGCCCAGGATCAGCAAGAAGCCGGTGGATAAGCCGAAGACCGTAGATGGGAAGGAAAGAAGATCCGTGGAAGCTGAGCGAAGTGTGCTCGGGAGGGCTTACAAGGAAGCTAGCCCAGAGACATTTGGAAGAATCAAATCTCGGCGTGGTTCGGGCAACCGAGACATTTCGATTCCCAGAAAGCGAACATTTTCTAACGCGGAGATGAACGCAACGAACGAGTCCATGGACGATCAGTCACGTGAACGAAAGAGACAAAGGTCGTTAAGTCGACCAGATCAAACGGACGACACTGGCAAGGCTGGAAATGCGCCATCGAAATCGGGAGCATATTCCATGTCGGATAGAGTGCATAGAAGCGAAAAAGCGGTGCCAAGGAGGCATATATCTCCTGATGTAAGGAAATCTGATGATTCCCACAGAGCAGGGGTGAGAAGAGACTCCAAGGACAAGTTGCAAGCTGAGGAGTCTTACAGGGCAGGGGTCAGGAGGGACTCCAAGGATAGGCTACACGCTGATGATGCTCACAAGGCTGGGGTCCGGAGGGACTCCAAGGATAGGTTACACGCTGCTGATGCTCACAAGGCTGGGGTCAGGAGGGACTCCAAGGACCGGTTACAAGCTGATGATTCCTACAGGGCAGGGGTCAGGAGAGACTCTAAGGACCGGTTACAAGCTGATGATGCTCACAGGGCAGGGGTCAGGAGAGACTCTAAGGATAGGTTAGAAGGCGCGCACAGACTGCTTTCTCGCGCTGCGTCGATCACCTCCCCAAGGAGCAGTCAAGCACAGGTATCCTCCCCGTCTATCGAAGACGTGGTGTCCTCGATAAGCCAAGTAGTGGTAACCCTGACGGAACTTGCACATAAGACGGACCCTACCCATGGGATATCGACTGGCGCGCCGTCCAATTCGTCTGATGGACCAACTACGCAGTCTAAGAACAAAATACATGCCTCGTGGCATGACAGCCTTGAAGATCCAGAGAGACTGGGCTCGAATCCTGTAGCGTACCGTGGCCTTAACGAGCGAAGGGTGAAGAGTCGCCCCGCACCGCATGCGGCTAACGCCGACCTCACGTCTCATGGACGGAGAGGTACGGGGGAACACCCGACGGTGGTTGACGAGGCGTGGAGCAAGCAACTTCATTCGGTTCTTGTTCCGCCTGCGACGAAGGAGATTGCGGCGGTGGCGATAGCCGTCGCCAAACAGAGGGTCAATCAAGGCGGCTTGCGGGATCCTCGGATAATTCGATCTCTAGGTTCACCAGGGCAGAAGAGACACTTAACGAACTACACCAAGAAAATTCCATTGACGTTTACACCGAAGACAACTCCGTCGCGACGTGAGGAAGTGGCGGAAAGCAAGTCCGACGACAGCACGACTGCGGCGGCCTCAGTAAACATCCAAGAGAATGTGTGGCAGCCCAACTCCATGTACGCCCCGGCGTATTTAACCGGCTCCAGTTTGGATCCCGTTCCTGATGTAGATGCGTCGCTTCTGGTATCATCGGACGTTGATTATAGAATGCGTGGGACAGATACGTCGGACCTGGCGGCCAATAACACCGGTGATGAGGAGGCCCGTGGACAGACACATGAGCCGTACTTGGGCATCCAGCGCATGGCACACTCGGTCGAGCATCAACGGGACATGAGAGATGTCAGTGGAGCCGCCTTCACAAAAGACGTCGACATGAGAAGGACGTCGAGTGATATGGACGTTTGTGATGCAGAGGACAGCCACGGGGAAAGCCTGATTATCTGTGGGAGCGCCGCTCACAATAGTGCTGCCCGGAACGACGCCGACGTTTTCGAAGTAGACTCTGAAGACAAGCGGTTGCGATATGGAAGGGCCCAGGGCAAGGTTCTTTCGCAAATGTCCTCTCTGCTTCACCCAGACAAAAACTGGACGGCTTTGCATAAGTGCATGAACCAGAAGCTGGCTGACGAGGAGGATCGCATCGAGGCGAACTTAACGTTTGCCGACCGCACAAGAGGTGTCGACGCGGACCGCATCGAGACTATGTCGTCGAGCGGTCTCATTAACGCCAAAGTCGTCGCAGAATTTAAATGCGAAAGTGAAATGGTACGCATTGCCTCCGAATTATCGCGCATTGATCTGGCTCGCCAACGTGACGCCGACCCCGAGGTGGCGTCTGGGCTCGAAGAGGTGGCCGTGCTGGAAATACAATACCAAATTCTCAGCACCAAGCTAAAGTCCCTCAAGTGCTTCTGGAAGTCAAAGAGCGTGGAATTTCTACCAGATGACTTTCGACTGCCCGAGGAAAAGGGCCTGTTTATATCAGTTGAAGGGTGTTTGCTGTTGTTGAGTTGCACGTTGCTGACCCAGCACCGGTGCGAGAAGCTCTCGGCGCTCCGGCAGCTAATCCTCGACACTAGGAACCAATACCAGAATTACAACCACACAAGAATACGGCGAAAGCAACTTCTATATCAACAGGGCTGGCTTCATACGGAGCGGAAACGTCTCATCAATATCATATGCATATCGAGTGAACAACAAAGGAAGATGCTGTTTGACAGACTGATGGCAAAGATGGACAAATGCAGGTTAGAGCAATATTGTGCCTCTTATGCGTTACTGTTTTGTAACGCATCGAACCGTTTTATGTGTTAAACGTGTAAAATATATGGGGGAATTGATGTCATGTTGCTGCATAGTTTATTAGATGAAAAAACAAACAGGGGTGACATTAGCTTCGATGATCGTGAATTAGGTTTTCCGATTTCAGTTCACACTCATGCAAATGAGAGCTAATGTTACTGTAAATTCAATATCATTGCGTGTCATTATGTAGGACCTACCTGGAACAACTGAAGGAATGCAACCACGTGGAGAAGCTACAACTGGTGGGCTACCTGCGCGGACGCCTGCTGACACTGGACAGTTACTCCTCAGTGCTACAAAAAGTTACCGTAAGTTGTCGTATTTCTATATTGTGTAATGTACATAGCGTAAGTAACTGGACGTAAAATGAGGTAACTAGAGTTAGGAAACAGACCACCACTATTTCACCTGTTACTCTTGTTGGCAGGGGAGTTCCATATATCGCGACCATCTAACATATATTTTTGCACTACCCGGAGGGCACGTGGTGGATGTATGTGCCAACGGGAGTAACATATGCCTGGCGGATCGGCTGACCAGACATACTTTGTATTGTATGATTGGGCCCTCTTGGTCAATGGTTGTCAGATTATAAGAGAGAATTTGTCCATGGCGTTTGCTTGGTTTCACCGGTGTTGTCATTGTGTTATATCTTTGGGATCATTTGTATGATTACATAAGAATATTCGCTGGCTCGTTCAATGCCGCAATCGAATGCGTGTCTTTTTGATGCAACCTTAAGACTGCCATGTGGCGTTTCTGCGGTATGACATCAACGCTATTAAAATGTATCATAGTTTAATGTTCACCTTCAACAGATTGAGGATGGGATTTGGCGAGGACGCAATGAACAGTCAAGCACTGTGACGAATTGGGACGTGCCCCGACACGGAGATGGTACAATCGACACCAGGGATCAAGATGGAGGCAGGGAAGCTGTGAGCTCCGACAAACACCGTTTCGGGAAAATAGGGGGCGATTCCAACAGCAAGGACCGGGATCGTCAGGAGAGATGTCGGGAAGGAAGCAACAGCTATAGCAGCAAAAGAGGTGGCAGCAAAACAGTTTGGAGCAATAAAGATGGAAGCGATAAGGATGACAGAAAAAAAGAAGCCACCAACAATGATGGCAGCGATGGGAGCAAGAAAGATGGCAGCAATGGGAGCAAGACAGATGGCAGCAATGGGAGCAAGAAAGATGGCAGCGACAAAGTTTGGAGCAAGAAGGATGGAAGCGAGAAGGATGACAGCAAGAAAGGTGGCAGCGGCAAAGTTTGGAGCAAGAAGGATGGAAGCGAGAAGGATGACAGCAAGAAAGATGGCAGCGACAATGTTGAGAGCAAGAAAGATGGCAGCGACAAAGATGGGAGCAAGAAAGATGGCAGCGACAAAGATGGCACCAACAAGGAAGGCAGCAACAAAGTTGATAGTAAAAAAGATTGCAGCAAGAAAGATGGCAGCGACAAGGATGGCAGCAAGAAAGTTGGCAGCGACAAAGTTGGGAGCAAGAAAGATGGCAGCGACAAAGTTGGGAGCAAAAAAGATGGCAGCGACAAAGTTGAGAGCAAGAAAGATGGCAGCGACAAAGTTGAGAGCAAGAAAGATGGCAGCGACAAGGATGGCAGCAAGAAGGAAGGCAGCGACAAAGTTGGGACTAAGAAAGATGGCAGCGGCAAAGTTGAGAGCAAGAAAGATGGCAGCGACAAAGTTGGGAGCAAGAAAGATGGCAGCGACAAGGATGGCAGCAAGAAGGAAGGCAGCGACAAAGTTGGGACTAAGAAAGATGGCAGCGACAAAGATGGCACCAACAAGGAAGGCAGTGACAAAGTTGGGAGCAAGAAAGATGGCAGCGACAAGGATGGCAGCAAGAAAGATGGCAGCGACAAAGTTGGGACTAAGAAAGATGGCAGCGACAAAGATGGCTCCAACAAGGGAGGCAGCGACAAAGTTTGGATTAAGAAAGATGGCAGCGACAAGGATGGCAGCAAGAAAGATGGCAGCGACAAAGTTGGGACTAAGAAAGATGGCAGCGACAAAGATGGCTCCAACAAGGAAGGCAGCGACAAAGTTTGGATTAAGAAAGATGGCAGCGACAAGGATGGCAGCAAGAAAGATGGCAGCGACAAAGATGGCTCCAACAAGGAAGGCAGCGACAAAGTTGGGACTAAGAAAGATGGCAGCGACAAAGATGGCACCAACAAGGAAGGCAGCGACAAAGTTGGGAGTAAGAAAGATGGCAGCGACAAAGATGGCAGCAAGAAGGAAGGCAGCGACAAAGTTGGGACTAAGAAAGATGGCAGCGACAAGGATGGCAGCAAGAAGGAAGGCAGCGACAAAGTTGGGAGCAAGAAAGATGGCAGCGACAAAGATGGCACCAACAAGGAAGGCAGCGACAAAGTTTGGACTAAGAAAGATGGCAGCGACAAGGATGGCAGCAAGAAAGATGGCAGCGACAAAGTTGGGACTAAGAAAGATGGCAGCGACAAAGATGGCTCCAACAAGGAAGGCAGCGACAAAGTTGGGACTAAGAAAGATGGCAGCGACAAGGATGGCAGCGACAAAGTTGGGAGCAAGAAAGATGGCAGCGACAAGGATGGCAGCAAGAAGGAAGGCAGCGACAAAGATGGGACTAAGAAAGATGGCAGCGACAAAGATGGCACCAACAAGGAAGGCAGTGACAAAGTTGGGAGCAAGAAAGATGGCAGCGACAAAGATGGCACCAACAAGGAAGGCAGCGACAAAGTTTGGACTAAGAAAGATGGCAGCGACAAGGATGGCAGCAAGAAGGAAGGCAGCGACAAGGATGGCAGCAAGAAAGATGGCAGCGACAAAGTTGGGACTAAGAAAGATGGCAGCGACAAAGATGGCTCCAACAAGGAAGGCAGCGACAAAGTTGGGACTAAGAAAGATGGCAGCGACAAGGATGGCAGCGACAAAGTTGGGAGCAAGAAAGATGGCAGCGACAAGGATGGCAGCAAGAAGGAAGGCAGCGACAAAGTTGGGACTAAGAAAGATGGCAGCGACAAAGATGGCACCAACAAGGAAGGCAGCGACAAAGTTGGGACTAAGAAAGATGGCAGCGACAAAGATGGCACCAACAAGGAAGGCAGCGACAAAGTTGGGAGCAAGAAAGATGGCAGCGACAAAGATGGCACCAACAAGGAAGGCAGCGACAAAGTTTGGACTAAGAAAGATGGCAGCGACACAGATGGCTCCAACAAGGAAGGCAGCGACAAAGTTGGGACTAAGAAAGATGGCAGCGACAAAGATGGCACCAACAAGGAAGGCAGCGACAAAGTTTGGACTAAGAAAGATGGCAGCGACAAGGATGGCAGCAAGAAAGATGGCAGCGACAAGGATGGCAGCAAGAAAGATGGCAGCGACAAAGTTGAGACTAAAAAAGATGGCAGCGACACAGATGGCTCCAACAAGGAAGGCAGCGACAAAGTTGGGACTAAGAAAGATGGCAGCGACAAAGATGGCACCAACAAGGAAGGCAG
Organism: Arenicola marina; assembly: GCA_964019135.1. Lineage (NCBI taxonomy): Eukaryota > Metazoa > Annelida > Polychaeta > Arenicolidae > Arenicola > Arenicola marina. The sequence continues at coordinate 13,937,653 of OZ025248.1, read as the reverse complement.
CGACAAAGTTGGGACTAAGAAAGATGGCAGCGACAAAGATGGCACCAACAAGGAAGGCAAGGATGACAGCAAGAAAGATGGCAGCGACAAAGATGACAGCAACGTAGATGGGAGCATGGAAGAGGGTAAGCTTAGGCGGCAGACAGCTGAACAGGTGGAAACCACGCCTACATGTGACAGCAATGATACTGACAAAAGTACCAAGAGCCATGCCATTACTGACCAAGACACGGGAAACATTACAAGTGAGCAAGAGGCTAACCAAGGCGGTCACATAGAGCCCTCACGGACCAAGATGAGGTATGTCAGCGAGAATACAATACATGTTGAAGACAAAGCAGCCACAGGTTCTAACAGCCTGTCTAAAGGCGACACGAACGACACCGCCGAGGGAAAGATGGAGGTCGTCTTGGAAGGCGAAAGTAAAATCAAAGCTGAGAGCTCCTCCCTCGTATCTGTGCAGCGTATGGCTTGTGGCTTTTCTGCCCTGGCCAATGTCGACCGTAAGAAGACTGTTGTCCTTCCTGGCGGTGGCGGACTTAAACCTGGAGCTAATACTCCACTGAAGTCAAGAATAGACGAAGAAGAGTCCCCCAGCACATGTACAAGTGTTGGGGACAAGAATGCTACTGGCGTTGTCACCGGATGTGAGAAGAGCGTCTCTCCTGGTGTGCCTGGCGACCGCGGGGACAACGCGTTGAGCCATGACGGCGAAGAGCTCCAACGGATCCCAGCTGTGATCTCCTCACAGAAGGCTTCCCCTGTGCTCGGGGCCACCGCGGACGCTTCCCACAGCGGTCGTCGTCTCTCCTCGGACGGACGCCCCGCCACCCCGCCCAAGCCGAGGCCAATGTCCGGTCCAACCTCGCAGAGCGGCAGCGCGCATGCGCAGACGACCCCGGGATCCGGCGACCCGACCCGATCTGATCCGAGGTCGGCCGTCTGCGCGCGACGGTCGGGCGGCGAGTCTGTCGACAGCGACGGTTACCTTGACGACTCTGCGGTGTGGACCGTGACGGACGAGCTGGCTGACGGGGACGTGAGCGACTCGGGGCACACCCCCGCTGTGGAGCCGACGCCCAGGCACGCCGGCGCCAACGTCTCCGGAAAGACACGTGGGGCTACCCCGCGCGCGACACCCCGACCGCCCCCGTCACCCCGCCGTGAGTGGAGGAACGCCGGGAGGGGCGGCGGCTACGGCGCGGGAGGCGGCCACGGCGCGGGAGGCGGCCACGGCGCGGGAGGCGGCCACGGCGCGGGCGGCGGCTACGGCGCGGGCGGCGGCTACGGCGCGGGCGACGGCTGGACGGCCCAGGACGATTGGGGAGACCGGTCGCGGCGGAGGGCCAACCCGAGCGGCGGAAGCAGGTCTCGGAGCAGAAGCCCCCTGCTGTCCTGGTACGGCAATACACTGGTGGCGGCGGCGGGGACGGGGGCGGGGGCCAGACCCGGTACCCACTACCACCAGCGCCAGCAGCAGCAGCATGAGCCAGGCCCGGGGGAGGAGGTCTACCTGGGCGTGCTCATGGACATGCCCAGCGACTACCGACTCACTCTGGACGACCCCAGGGTGTCCAGAATCCTGCAGAATGATCCCGACGTGGAGCGGGTGTTGTGCAATCCGCAGACGGCTCGCCTGGCGGTGATGCAACAGACTGATTGGAACAGGCGCCGGAACATCCGGTCGCTGGCCTACGAGCTGCAGGTGGGTGTTTGCAGCCACGACGGCAGAAGACAACCTGGCTGACCATTAGAACCCATGATTAGAGCAATATGTTCTGTAATTTGTATATTACCAATCTCTTCTCCATGTCAAATAAGTATATTCTGTCTTGAATTTAAATGCCTGTGGGCTATACGGAGAGAACGACTTCTGTTCGCTGTTCGGTATTCTGGGTGATGTCGACCGCGGCTCGCTAGGACGTCTGCGCGCGATTAACTAGTCCGCGCAATGAGATATAAAGCAGATATGCATGATAATTTTACTTTTAGTCTTGATTCTAAAATGTAAAGACTCTAAGATGGCGCATGTAAGTAGGCTGCTTTAAGCGGTTAAACACTTATGATAATAATAGCGGCTAACCTGTGCCACCATGGTAGACGTTAATTGATGATTATGATAATAGAGGCTCTTATTACCACTACGTTAAGGGGCTAATCATTCTGATAATCTGCTTTCCGTTTACTTGTAGGTACTGAACGAGGGACGGATTGTTTACAGCCGCAGCTACAGGAATTGACCGGCCATAGCCGCAGCTACAGGAATTGACCGGCCACAGCCGCAGCTACAGGAATTGACCGGCCACAGCCGCAGCTACAGGAACTGACCGGCCACAGTCGCAGCTACAGGAATTGACCGGCCACAGCCGCAGCTACATGAATTGACCGGCCACAGCCGCAGCTACAGGAATTGACCGGCCACAGCCGCAGCTACAGGAATTGACCGGCCACAACCGCAGCTACAGGAATTGACCGGCCACAGCCGCAGCTACAGGAATTGACCACAGGAGTCTGCTTCGGCTGGTGTCCTTCAGGGCGTCTATTCGATCTACATCGGCTGTCCTGTCTTACTGGGAGATAGATCAACAGTGTTTTTTATTATCAAGAACCAGTTCACATAGCTGTATCACTACCTCAATTAATTACCTGGGAATGCGAGAAGTGACTCACTCGCCCCATTGTACTAATTGGAAGTTACTCATTGTGGTGATGTAACTGCTCCTGGTGACGTCATCATGAATGCGACGACGTAGAGAACTATTAAACGCGCTCCGCTTACCGAGGTTACGGTGGGGCGGGATGTGACCCTTGTTGTCTAGTCTACAATTATAACGGGCACCTATGTAGTGACAAAACATCGAAGTAATTTAACTAGGAACGTGGATAGAGTAGATCTCATTATAGAGAATCACCCTATCTGCTATGTACAGACTACTTGTTGACGTCATGGGTGCTTCAATTTCATTGTGGTGCAACTGCTACAAATTGTGTGTATGTAATTGGTACTTGTTTCAGCTTGCATGTATCAAAATTAGTGACATTTGGGCATTACTTCTCGCTGTACATAAACCATTGGAGATTGTCGACAAGCCGCATGACCCGAGCAACTAACTAAATATTATGGTTTCCAGGATCTTTGTAAGCGTCTTGTGTATGGCTCCCGTTGTCGCCTGTCAAGGGAGATTTTGTATATATATACCTCCGCGGAAGGTGTACCTCCGCGGAAGGTGTACCTCCGCGGAAGGCAGCATTTTACGAGACATGCGCTCGTCTGGTGGGGATCAGTGATCATTCAGTTGCGCAGTCATCGGTCTCAAATGTTCTGTAGTTTAATGCGCAACGTGGAGAAATGTATATATGTATCTTAATTTTGTACGAACATCTGTCATGTATCAATGACAATCTGTCATGTATACAATAAAAATGCCACAAATAATTTGTTAATTGCGTCTTCTGTGAACACATCTCTGCGCGAGCAGATGATAACTTGGGCTGCGGCCGGCGCAGAGGCGGGTCTAGTGGGGGGAGGGGTGTTGCGTCAAACCCCTTGGGAACTGGAGGATACATTGTAGACGTCCGGCTTAAAAGACGAAAATGCCGGCTGGCCAACCTCTTGATGTGACTGGGTGCCTGTACCAGATAGGAAGTGTCGGCGGGCCAAGCCCCTGATGTGACGGGGTGCCAGTACTAGATAGCAAGTGCCGGCGGCCCAACCCCCTGATGTGACTGGGTGCCTGTACCAGATAGGGAGTGCCGGCGAGCCTACCCTCTGATGTGACCGGTTGCCTGTACCAGATAGGGAGTGCCGGCGGGCCAACCCCCTGATGTGACTGGGTGCCTGTACCAGATAGGGAGTGCCGGCGAGCCTACCCTCTGATGTGACTGGGTGCTTGTACCAGATAGCAAGTGTCGGCGGGCCAACCCCCTGATGTGACTGGGTGCTTTTACTAGATCGCAAGTGTCGGCGGGCCAACCCCCTGATGTGACTGGGTGCTGGTACTAGATAGCAAGTGCCGGCGGGCCAACCCCCTGATGTGACTGGGTGCCAGTCCTAGATAGCAAGTGTCGGCGGGCCAACCCCCTGATGTGACTGGGTGCTTGTACTAGATAGCAAGTGTCGGCGGGCACCCCCTGATGTGACTGGGTGCTTGTACTAGATAGCAAGTGTCGGCGGGCCAACCCCCTGATGTGACTGGGTGCTTGTACTAGATAGCAAGTGTCGGCGGGCCAACCCCCTGATGTGACTGGGTGCCTGTACCAGGCGGAGTGCGGGCGGGCCAACCCCCTGATGTGACTGGGTGCCTGTACCAGGCAGCAAGTGTCGGCGGGCCAACCCCCTGATGTGACTGGGTGCTTGTACTAGATAGCAAGTGTCGGCGGGCCAACCCCCTGATGTGACTGGGTGCTTGTACTAGATAGCAAGTGCCGGCGGGCCAACCCCTTGATGTGACTGGGTACCTGTACGAGATAGGGAGTGCCGTCGGGCCAACCCCCTGATGTGACTGGGTGCCTGTACCAGATAGGGAGTGCCGGCGGTCCAACCCCCTGATGTGACTGGGTGCCTGTACCAGATAGGGAGTGCCGGCGGGCCAACCCCCTGATGTTACTGGGTGCCTGTACCAGATAGGGAGTGCCGGCGGGCCAACCCCCTGATGTGACTGGGTGCCTGTGCCAGATGGGGAGTGCCGGCGGGCCAACCCCCTGATGTGACTGGGTGCCTGTACCAGATGGGGAGTGCCGGCGGTCCAACCCTCTGATGTGACTGGGTGCCTGTACCAGATAGGGAGTGCCGGCGGTCCAACCCTCTGGTGTGACTGGGTGCCTGTACCAGATAGGAAGTGCCGGCGCGCCAACCCCCTGATGTGACGGGGTGATTGTACCAGATAGCAAGTGCCGGCGGTCCAACCCCCTGATGTGACGGGGTGCCTGTACCAGATAGGGAGTGTCGGCGGGCCAACCCCCTGATGTGACTGGGTGCCTGTACCAGATAGGGAGTGCCGGCGGGCCAACCCCCTGATGTGACGGGGTGCCTGTACCAGGTAGGGAGTGTCGGCGGGCCTATCCCCTGATGTGACGGGGTGCCTGTACCAGGTAGGGAGTGTCGGCGGGCCTATCCCCTGATGTGACTGGGTGCCTGTACCAGATAGGGAGTGCCGGCGGGCCAACCCCCTGATGTGACGGGGTGCCTGTACCAGGTAGGGAGTGTCGGCGGGCCTATCCCCTGATGTGACGGGGTGCCTGTACCAGATAGGGAGTGTCGGCGGGCCAACCCCCTGATGTGACTGGGTGCCTGTACCAGATAGGGAGTGCCGGCGGGCCAACCCCCTGATGTGACGGGGTGCCTGTACCAGGTAGGGAGTGTCGGCGGGCCTATCCCCTGATGTGACGGGGTGCCTGTACCAGGTAGGGAGTGTCGGCGGGCCTATCCCCTGATGTGACTGGGTGCCTGTACCAGATAGGGAGTGCCGGCGGGCCAACCCCCTGATGTGACTCAGTGCCTGTACCAGATAGGGAGTGTCGGCGGGCCTACCCCCTGATGTGACTCAGTGCCTGTACCAGATAGGGAGTGCCGGCGGGCCAACCCCCTGATGTGACTGGGTGCCTGTACCAGATAGGGAGTACCGGCGGGCCTACCCCCTGATGTGACTCAGTGCCTGTACCAGATAGGGAGTGCCGGCGGGCCAACCCCCTGATGTGACTGGGTGCCTGTACCAGATAGGGAGTACCGGCGGGCCTACCCCCTGATGTGACTCAGTGCCTGTACCAGATAGGGAGTGCCGGCGGGCCAACCCCCTGATGTGACTCAGTGCCTGTACCAGATAGGGAGTGCCGGCGGGCCTACCCCCTGATGTGACTCAGTGCCTGTACCAGATAGGGAGTGCCGGCAGGCCAACCCCCTGATGTGACTCAGTGCCTGTACCAGATAGGGAGTGCCGGCGGGCCTACCCCCTGATGTGACTCAGTGCCTGTACCAGATAGGGAGTGCCGGCGGGCCAACCCCCTGATGTGACTGGGTGCCTGTACCAGATAGGGAGTGCCGGCGGGCCAACCCCCTGATGTTACTGGGTGCCTGTACCAGATAGGGAGTGCCGGCGGGCCAACCCCCTGATGTGACGGGGTGCCTGTACCAGGTAGGGAGTGTCGGCGGGCCTACCCCCTGATGTGACTCGGTGCCTGTACCAGATAGGGAGTGCCGGCGGGCCAGCCCCCTGATGTGACTGGGTGCCTGTACCAGATAGGGAGTGCCGGCGGGCCAACCCCCTGATGTGACTGGGTGCCTGTACCAGATAGGGAGTGCCGGCGGGCCAACCCCCTGATGTGACTGGGTGCCTGTACCAGATAGGCAGTGTCGGCGGGCCTACCCCCTGATGTGACGGGGTGCCTGTACCAGATAGGGAGTGTCGGCGGGCCAACCCCCTGATATGACTCAGTGCCTGTACCAGATAGCTGGCCAACCCCCTGATGTAATGTAATGTGATGAGGTGCTGTACCAGATACGAATTGCCAGTGACCCCCCCCCCCCCCCAGCACCAGTTCACCCGACGCCTGCATTGGACTGCAAGAATATCAATATAGTAGTAAAGCTTAAAGCGGTTTTGTTCTATGTACGCTCATGATATCTTCACGTGTCCATTGCCATAACATTGCATACTGCCGAACTACAGGCAATTATTACTTTTAATAGAATACCGAAGAACTTATCAATGGAAAAAGCGAAAAAATAACCCAAAATGTGCACACTTTGAAATATCTGGACCATAAATACCCAAACTATGCAATTTTATAACAACGGTTAAAAAATTGTGTGACGTCACGCCTTTGTCTTAAGTGTGCATTATCTAGAATAATGCATCGAAAGATACCTAGCCGTGTTTTATTAACGTAAGTGTGCATTATTTAAATAAAGAACGACACAACTGTGCATTATTATAATAATGAACGGAACAACTGTGCATTATTATAATAATGAACGGAACAACTGTGCAGTATCTTGATAATGAACAGTTGTTAACATTGACTCCGCTGTGTCCTCAAACAAGCCGAGCTGAGTGTATTCCCTTATACTGCTTATCAGGGGGGAGTTGTTTTCAGGTAAGTGCGACGGGACCACTTGCCCATTTTCAGATTTTCAAAATATCCACTTCCCTCTGCCTTCCTCCTGGGGCTTCACATTGACTGGTGCATTAGTTGATCGGTAGTTCATTTATATTAGAGCAAACCGCTATTTCCCTAACGCTGTCGATTTCTTGTGCCCAATCATGGCAAATGAACCGCGCAAATCATGAGCAGAACTAACGCCTTGTTTCAACGCCGTGTTGCTGTCGTGCATTCCCCAAATAAACCACTCGACGCTTTCGTGTCTCTTGATTTATTTTGGCGAATGCACTCCAGCTCGTTGTTTTAGTACATGCGGAATTGTCCACCAAAAAAAGATTTATAATACCACATGGGTGGAAGTGATTAATTCCAAAGGAAGCTATCTCATTTAACAGCGATTAGTTTTCACAATTTGGCGGGCCATTTCAAAAATTGCTTCGGACTAAACCCGCCTGAAGCTGTTGATCGAAGTATCCGACATGAAATGTTAAAGTTTGAACAGAAATGACTATAAAACACGCATTTTGGTTCACTTTTTTTCTGGGCACATACATATACCATACAGCAGTTGTGTACACGTCTGTACATATGAAACACAAATGAGGAATACATAGACTACATTATCTCCGACTGATACAATTTCGCTAAAGCTTGTACATCGCTGTATCCATGAGCTCACATCTACAGAAACAAAACTCGAGATACAATATACGGTATAACGTACCTACCTCCACGAGAACGAGCAGCTTTAAGAAAATAAGTGCAGCTGAGGGGTAGGCATCAGTCCCGACCAGGCGCGTGGAACGGTTAGTATCAGTAGTGGCAGGTAGGGGGTGGTGGGGGGGGGGGCGAGGCATTCAGATAGCTCTGCTCATCCAATGGTGCTTTTCACGCTTATGGAGGTCTCTGATTTGGTCCTAGCATCACCGCACCACTACACCACAGATGAGACCTGGTTTAGAACAAGCAGTTCTTATCTGTATTGGGGACACATCAGTTCTACGGCATGTTGGCGGAGTCGAGGACTTCACAACGGTGAAGAAAGGAACTGGTTTCACAGCTAATCCAAGCTGTTGAGACGATTTAGCTGCCAGAAGGAATTGTAACAAACAGCCAAGGATTTAATACACGATTTACAGGATTGTTTACAACAAGATGAAGAAAATGGCAGGCAGATTGCGCTAAATATCCTGACAGACAGACAACATGAAACACGGCGGGGGACACTCAGGTCTAGCACAAGAGCATGAACCGTGACGGAGTACACCCAGGTCTAGCACAAGAGCATGAACCGTGGAGGAGGACACTCCGGTCTAGCACAGGAGCATAAACCCTGGAGGATGACACTCCGGTCTAGCACAAGAGCATGAACCGTGGCGGAGGACACACTCAGGTCTAGCACCAGAGCAAAGTAGTAAAATCTAACAGTTTTGGCGCTGAACACTGACAAACCAGCGCTGTAGCCTAAACAATTGTTACAATCTTGTTACAAGACACGACTTCGCAATAAAACGCCATCATAGAAAAAGCGCGACTGACACAAATAGTTCTGGGAAATAATTTGGTGTTCTCCTGATTCTGCTAAAGAGATAAATACCACATTTCCAGGCAAGGCATGTAAAAAATTAATGAGCCTGTTTAAATTACATCCAGATTACATAGCTTTTCCTTTACATAGATGACAATATCGTATGTTTACAGAATACGTTGTCATGCGATGACACCAGATTGACATATTGCAAGAACCAAAATAATATCCAGAATGCATTGCACATGCAGTGGCGCCTCACAGTAGAATAATCTGAACCATGATTTGCGAAGTGGTCCATTCAAGTGGATTGTCAAAACTGGCCTGCCCAGTCCCTCACCATATTAGATCGATTATTAAACAAACTATATTGTTGAGGACAAAGTACATTGTCAAATTAATAACTTTAAACAAACACAAATATCAAATAAGTATCTACGACCGCGACAAAATTATTTTAAATTCACTTTGTAAGAGGATAATGACGCCCCAGCTCACAATGGGATATATATAATGCGGTGCCTCTGGACATTCCAATCAGCTCTGTGGATGTAGCGCAGTGGCGCCAAGTGTTAATTGTCCAGACTCCTTTCTGGTTGATAATACAAGCGCACACTCTCTAACACAAGGCCGTTACTGTTGAAGACCCTTTAGCCGAAGTGAAACAACAAATCCCGCAGTGGCGCGAGACATCACAACGTGATCGTGGCAACCACTGCGGGGGCCTAAACTAAGCCGCTATGATGCGAGCTTTTAAAATAACGTTCTTGTGACCGAAATTATGTAATTCAGTATGCATATAATGTGGATAAAATCTCTATATATCACATAGATATAATTATATCTCTTTCTTCGCTTTCAATGTAGAGACACGCCCTTTGTATAATAATATAGATGCAGTGAATATTGTGGCTATTTTGTTCAAGAGCCAAACCTGGAGCGTGTCATACAGACTGACAATCCCACATGGTATGGTTTTCCATTCCTGCTGATAACTTGGAACAAAGCATGACTATATAAAGTGCAGCGTTGTCATCTGTCGTACCGTAACTGCAGTAAAATCAACATATCACACATAGGGGTCTACATCTAGCCTAGCAACACGCAGCATCCAGTCACAAGACACAAGAGGGCGCTGGTCGCGTGCGTCGCAAGCAAGAGAGTACCGGTCCACCGGACCACACAGCTAGTCCAAACATACCGCAGTCATACATCTTTACATATCGAACCTGAAAGAAATTCTTTAAAACTTAAAACCTAAAACTATTAAGGTTCATGGTTCCAATTATCGCCCACTCGTTGACGGTAACCTAACAGAAGCCATGGTTCCAATTATCGCCCACTCGTTGACGGTAACCTAACGGAAGCCATTTTGTTGCCATGACAACACCATCACACCGTGCGAGTGAGCGATATTTGAGAGCAGCAAAACGTGCTGTTGGAGAAGGGGATCAAAGATGTACACTGTCCCTCGAGAGCGCACTGGTGTGCCATGACAGGCCGGCCACCCCTTGGGGTAAGGAGGCCGTGCAGTGCGAGGTAACAACCAGACTCGCACAGACACATATCCCGATACGACGCAAGATAACTCTGTAATCTGCCACGTGTAGTGGGTAATATTTCATTAAAATCACATTACACACAGACAATAAATAAATGAAAGGACGATGATATGGAAAAAAACCGACCGAGAACTTTGAGGACAAGGAATGGATGACCCACCAGGCCAGTCGTCGACTCTGGTTGAATGGATGACCCACCAGGCCAGTCGTGGACTCTGGTTGAATGGATGACCCACCAGGCCAGTCGTCGACTCTGGTTGAATGGATGACCCACCAGGCCAGTCGTCGACTCTGGTTGAATGGATGACCCACCAGGCCAGTCGTGGACTCTGGTTGAATGGGTGACCCACCAGGCTATTCGTCGACTCTGGTTGAATGGATGACTCACCAGGCCAGTCGTCGACTCTGGTTGAATGGATGACCCACCAGGCCAGTCGTCCACTCTGGTTGAATGGGTGACCCACCAGGCTATTCGTCGACTCTGGTTGAATGGATGACTCACCAGGCCAGTCGTCGACTCTGGTTAAATGGATGACCCACCAGGCCAGTCGTCGACTCTGGTTAAATGGATGACCCACCAGGCTATTCGTCGACTCTGGTTGAATGGATGACTCACCAGGCTATTCGTCGACTCTGGTTAAATGGATGACCCACCAGGCTATTCGTCGACTCTGGTTGAATGGATGACCCACCAGGCCAGTCGTCGACTCTGGTTAAATGGATGACCCACCAGGCCAGTCGTCGACTCTGGTTAAATGGATGACCCACCAGGCTATTCGTCGACTCTGGTTAAATGGATGACCCACCAGGCCAGTCGTCGACTCTGGTTAAATAGATGACCCACCAGGCCAGTCGTGGACTCTGGTTAAATGGATGACGCACCAGGCCAGTCGTGGACTCTGGTTAAATGGATGACGTACCAGGCCAGTCGTGGACTCTGGTTAAATGGATGACCCACCAGGCCAGTCGTCGACTCTGGTTAAATGGATGACTCACCAGGCTATTCGTCGACTCTGGTTAAATGGATGACCCACCAGGCTATTCGTCGACTCTGGTTAAATGGATGACCCACCAGGCCAGTCGTCGACTCTGGTTAAATAGATGACCCACCAGGCCAGTCGTGGACTCTGGTTAAATGGATGACCCACCAGGCTATTCGTCGACTCTGGTTAAATGGATGACCCACCAGGCCAGTCGTCGACTCTGGTTAAATAGATGACCCACCAGGCCAGTCGTCGACTCTGGTTAAATGGATGACCCACCAGGCTATTCGTCGACTCTGGTTAAATGGATGACCCACCAGGCCAGTCGTCGACTCTGGTTAAATAGATGACCCACCAGGCCAGTCGTGGACTCTGGTTAAATGGATGACCCACCAGGCTATTCGTCGACTCTGGTTAAATGGATGACCCACCAGGCCAGTCGTCGACTCTGGTTAAATAGATGACCCACCAGGCCAGTCGTCGACTCTGGTTAAATGGATGACCCACCAGGCTATTCGTCGACTCTGGTTAAATGGATGACCCACCAGGCCAGTCGTCGACTCTGGTTAAATAGATGACCCACCAGGCCAGTCGTGGACTCTGGTTAAATGGATGACGCACCAGGCCAGTCGTGGACTCTGGTTAAATGGATGACGCACCAGGCCAGTCGTGGACTCTGGTTGAATGGATAATCCACTAGACCAGTCGTGGACTCTGGTTAAATGGATGACCCACCAGGCCAGTCGTGGACTCTGGTTGAATGGATGACCCACCAGGCCAGTCGTCGACTCTGGTTGAATGGAAGACCCACCAGGCCAGTCGTCCACTCTGGCGCAGTTGTCCTAAACGCCATTTGTTCCCAGGTCTGCACATGTATATAGAACCTTACATTACCAACGTTACTGGAGTTCTTCTAAAGAGGTACGGGTGATTACCCACAAAACACCAGGCCTTGACTAGGTTGTGAACAAGGGCGAACTACGTAAACCGTACTTGCTAACAAAGAAGAGGACACACGAATTCTACTAGATCCCTATGCTACACATATTAAAGATTCTCATCGCACATGGTGTAATATATCATCTCAAAGAGAAAAAAAAAAAACACCCGCATTATCTCTAAACAGTATTCTACCACTGGTTAAGGGTACATACGCTTAATGATAAAATTAATGCAGCATATGACATTACCCAACATGAATTAATTGTGGTACACCCTCCGGGTGAAGCAGACACGAACGATCAAATACAAGAAATATAACTTTGACGCAGTCTTCTAAAAATAGAGAGCTTTAGTGACAATAGTATAGGCTCCGATGCGCAAAGAAGAGTTCTATATCTGGACTTCTCCGCACTAACGTTAATTTATCCTCTCAGCCAGAAGACGGGAGCGGAAGCATTGCATGTGATAACCAGGTCACCCGCCGCACCATCTGGCGGCCACAAGGGAGGGGGGGGGGCGGGTGGCCCCCAGGGTGGGTACCCCTAACCGTTATCCCCGGGTCACGTCGTACCGACCGCGCCAGCCACTCCTACACACAGCCAGGACTAAATGTTCACCCTTATTTATCACCATGTCCACCCGCCTCGCCCGGGTCTAACCTGTGTATTCCTGCGTTCTGTCGATCGTGTGGCGACACGATTGACCGCTGAGTCAATATCTTTGGGTATAGCATCTAAAGCGTTTTTCTGGAAGCTGTAATCGCGAAGGAGTGTAGCGTTAGGGGTGTAAGGGGTGAAGGGGCGCAAAGTGCGTAGCTATGCTATAATTTACATGGCAGGGGCCTAGAGTCGGCCCTAGACCCCCGGAATGGCGTTAGACCCCCTGGGGCGGCTCTAGACCCCCAGGGCGGCCCTAGACCCTCAGGGCGGCCCAAGACCCATGAGGCGGCCCTAGGCCCCGGGAGCAGCTCTAGACCCCCAGGGCGGCCCTTGACCCCCAGGGCGGCCCAAGACCCATGAGGCGGCCCTAGGCCCATGAGGCGGCCCTAGGCCCCCGGGCGGCTCTAGACCCCCAGGCGGCTCTAGACCCCCGGGCGGCTCTAGACCCCCGGGCGGCTCTAGACCCCCGGGCGACCCTAGGCCCCCGGGCGGCCTAGGCCCATGAGGCGGCCCTAGGCCCCCGGGCGGCTCTAGACCCCCGGGCGGCTCTAGACTCCTGAGCGGCTCTAGACCCCCAGGGCGGCCCGAGACCCATGAGGCGGCTCCAGACCTCCGGAGCGGCTCCAGACTCCTCAGGTGGCCCTATAATATTGGGGAAAACGCCGCGGTTCGTAAAAAAATAGTTCCACAAACGACCATGTTGGATACTATGTAGAGAGTATAACTGCTACACATATGCTAACGTAGAGCCGTGCGGCCACCGCAATGTGACACGGGAAAAGCGTGTTCATAGTATAATATATAATACTGAAATAAAATCCACACTGGCTACTGATAACATACTATAACACGCACCATAAAACCAGAACGTATCAAATATATCGGGCTCCTCCACTTTCTGTTCATGATAATTCAGATATAAGATAAAAAGCTCATATAAATAAATCAGCCATGATATTATAAAGAGATGAAACCCTGGAATCGACAGGACATAAGACAAATGATGAGAACGTACACACACAAGACTGACGATTTCTGGAGAGGACGAGGAAGGGAGTCTCTACTATCTACAGGTGTACGACCACAGCACACACTAGTCCCGCGAGCCACAAATAACGCGACTCGATACTCAAAGGGCGTCGCGACCGAAGTCTCGTCGACCCCACGTGTGGGGGGACCACGCCACGCTGCCATTCTCCCAGGATCCACTGCGATCCCGCTTCCGCTCCGAGCGCCCTGGAGCGCGCGCCACACGACGATGAAGGTCAGTTCAAGGGCACGATGCTAATTCAAACACAAAGAAGTGTCCTTTGCTAAGAAGAATCTCATACGTATATACCATACATATATATATATATGTGTATATGAAAATATATATATATATATATGTCAATGTTTAGAGATGACGTCAGGATACACTGTATATATAACATATATGACTATTAGATGTGTGTGTATAGCGTAGCCCGGGTGAGGTTGCTCCTGGCGGTGTGAGGCACTGAGATCTGCTGCTACAAGGTGGGTTGGCCGAGCGGCGCATGGTGCCTGAAGGCCTCCACCGAGGGCAGCGGTCCGAACTGCCGCTCGTTGACGCCGCTGAAGAAAGATGGCGTCGTGGGCGACGAGAGCGACGATGAGGACCCGGATGATCCACCGGTCATGTGACCCCCCCCGCCCCCGCCCCCGCCCATGCCGACGCCGGGCGGCGAGGCCGAGAGGGAGAATTGTTCTGGGGAGAAGCCGTCCAAGAGGTGGGCGGTGGCGGGGCCCGGGAGGGGGGCGAACGAGGGGGGTCCCGCGACCGGAGGCCCCGAGGCGGGGAGCCCCGAGGTGGGGGGGCCTCTGGACGTTGGCGTGGGCGTCGCGGTGGCGCAGGCGGCGACTGTGGGCGACATAGTGGGGGACATGGTGGGCGCCGTGGACGTGATGGGCGAGCCGTCGCCGTTGCGGAAGACGAAGCTGTCGCCCAGGGAGATGAAGGAGCTGTTCTCCTGGTCAGACTGCCGGATGGAGCCGTCAGAGTTGAGGAAGACGAACCTCTGGTCCGGCAGCGGCTCTCGCGACTGCAGCTTCAGCTGTGGAACATACACATTGCACTGTCAACCCAGGCACCATACCACAGTAACACAGCACATTGCACTGTCAACCCACGCACCATACCACAGTAACACAGCTCTCACTCACACTAAAACACACTGTCAACCCACACACCATACCACAGTAACACAGCACATTGCACTGTCAACCCAGGCACCATACCACAGTAACACAGCACATTGCACTGTCAACCCACGCACCATACCACAGTAACACAGCTCTCACTCACACTAAAACACACTGTCAACCCACACACATTACCACAGTAACAACCCTCACTCACACTAAAACACACTGTCAACCCACACACCATACCACAGTAACAACCCTCACTCACACTAAAACACACTGTCAACCCACACACCATACCACAGTAACAACCCTCACTCACACTAAAACACACTGTCAACCCACACACCATACCAAAGTAACACAGCTCTCACTCACACTAAAACACACTGTCAACCCACGCACCATACCACAGAAACACAGCTCTCACTCACACTAAAACACACTGTCAACCCACACACCATACCACAGTAACAACCCTCACTCACACTAAAACAACCCCAAACTTGCAAGTTGGGTGTGACAGAATAAATAGAGGAAATAATTATAATTGAAGTAAACATCACATGGGCCTTAATTTTTTACGTTTTCATTCGTTACAATAAAAATAACATCTGTTGAAACGAAAGTCGCATTGTGTTAGTTCATGGCAGCCATACCTGGAGCTCCGGAGTCAGTTCAAGGCCGTTGTCATGGACCAAGTTCATCAACAGCGTGATTATCTTGTCCTGAGGATATAGAGTGGTGGATTAGTATGGGGCATAGTGGTGGATTAGTATGGGATAAAGTATGTTGCGCAACATATTTACGAAGATAAAGAGAACTGGACAACGACAAGAACAAGATGCACACCGAAATAAAATCACTGGTTGGTTGATATATGTTGAAGCATAATTTATAAAAACGTATCAAGTTAAGAAATGAATTCTTCCGGTTAAAATGGGGTTTGCAAGTTATCAATATGGAACTATATGTAACGCAGCATTATTTCGAATTATGTAAATTTGTGGCTGGGTTTCCTGAAGCAGTGACAAGGACACGACACTCGTTCCGTGGTCAGTCCGTACCTGGTCAGCCACGATCTCCTTCAGGCGGTGGATCTCGGCCACTTTACTCTGTCGGCGCTTCACCGCACCCTCGTCCTGAAACAACAGATATGTCACTTGTCAGAGTTTTTGTCAGTGACCCCTCCCCCCACCCGTCACCCTCGATTAATGAAGGCACAATTTACCACAGGTATAACCTTCCCCAACCCTCGACAAATCAGGAACAGCTAACCACTGGTATGAACTTACCCTCCCCCACCCTCGACCCACCACGGAACAGCTAACAACTGGTACAAACTGTCCCTCCCCCACCCCGACCAATCAGGGAAAAGCTGACCCGGTACCATTGGTATAAACTTCCCTACCCCTACCCTCGATCAATCAGGGAAAAGCTGACCCGGTACCACTGGTATAAACTTCCCTACCCCCACCCTCGATCAATCAGGGAAAAGCTGACCCGGTACCACTGGTATAAACTTCCCTACCCCCACCCTCGATCAATCAGGGAAAAGCTGACCCGGTACCACTGGTATAAACTTCCCTACCCCCACCCTCGATCAATCAGGGAAAAGCTGACCCGGTACCATTGGTATAAACTTCCCTACCCCCACCCTCGACCAATCAGGGAACAGCTAACAGCTCGTATAAACTCCCCTTCCCCCACCATCGACCAATCAGGGAACAGCTAACCACTGGTATAAACTCCCATTACCCCACCCTCGACCAATCAGGGAACAGCTTACCACTGGTCGTACTCTAGGACGTCCGCGAGGTTTCTTCGGCGTCTGGAAGATTGAGGTAAATAATGTACAACGGATTGCAGCTTTGAGGCTGTATTGTATACTTAGTATAGTGCGCTAAAAAGCCACACTTTCTCATACAAGATGCTAGTTTTCTCAAACAACATGCCTATTATTGATTGCACACAAGTGAGTTCTTATACACTTTCAGACCTTAAGACTTCATTTCCATCCAAAACCTTTTTAAAGTCTCTGATGGCAAATATTTCTGTATGAGTAAATTTACTAAGTATCTAAAGTCAAAGTCATAATCACTGACGTGAGAAAGCAACACCGTGCAATTTTAATGATACCAAACTTACGTGTGTACTGCGAGGTTATCCTTTTTTAAGACACAAATCACAGACAATGAAATGCTCTACAGTTGCCATGGCGCGCGTGGCTTGTACAAATATAGAGCATGTATTGTTCGGAGCACGTTCGGCGCCATGGCAACTACGTCATCTTATGACGTGTGCTTTAGTATATTTGCGGAACTGCGTTTGGTGCTAATGGAGTGTCAGCATGGAGAAATATTATGTGTGTCTTAAAGTTGCATGTGGAGCTGTTTTTGAATGCCAAATTTGCGTATAAGAACACAAACCTAAGGCCTTAAGGTTCATAACAGACAATAAACACCTACCATATCGCTCACCAATTATCTGCCAATGAGCAAAACATTTCAAATTCATGAATTGTCCGTCACAAAAATGAAAACTTGTGCTGATTTGAAACGTCATAAACGTGTGTACACAAGTCGTTTACCGGTGCCACCGACAGGGGGCCCAAGGGCTAAATTATATGAAAAAATAGAAGCGTCCAGAGCGCCACTTTTTCTTTGGCGGTGGCCGTTGACACTGCTTGTGGTCAAAGGTAACATTTCCTGTTTATGTTTATTTTGGTACAGCCGTTGCAACGGTCAGCTCTACATGTAACTTTAAAAAAGGATAACATCGCAGTGCGCACGTAAGTTTGGTATCATTAAAATTGCACGGTGTTGCTTTCTCACGTCAGTGATTTTCAGAGCGATCGCGACAAAATCGTGGAAAATATGGGCCAAAACGACACGCTACGGCACATATGATCGTTATACAGATCGTTAAAAGAACTCGGGCAGTCAATACCAACCGGCAGCCGTACATGTGGCACACGTACCAGTCAGACGATATATTTAGTAAAACAAGTAGTGTTCTGTGTTCCATATAGAAATATGATTGCCTGTAATTGGTGGACATTGGAAGGGACAGCAGCATCGCTTCGGACAAAACAGACCAGTCATTTTACAGATTCTGTCTCATAACAGATATCTACCCAGTGGTCGATCAGTAAGGAGGAGAAATCCGGTGATGACAAGTAGAGCTGCCTCAGTGATGAACATTAGGGACAGTAGTATAGTGATAAGATGTAAGGACAGGGGTGGTTACGAGGAGATGATGACAGTGAGTGAGTGGGGATGTATATACTGACCACTTCTTTCTTGGGGTGTATACGCGGTCTGCCACGTGGTCGCTTAGGCAGGAGTTCATTGACCAGCGCCTGTAGCTTGCTGGATGACCCCTCGCTGCCCCGGGGCCGCCCCATCGGCTTCTTGGGCTTCGATTCCAGCGGGTCCTTCAGGCGCTGGGGAGCAGTGTTACCCGTATGTAAACATTGGGTGAAAGGCCACACCACGTGCTTCAGACAAGGACAAGTACACCACGCACCGTCTTTTTAATCAAACATGGCGTCTTACCGTAAACTAACATTATTCATTTAAAGGAAGATGGGGATTTTTCTATGATGTTTTGTTCAATAAAAATCTTACTTTATAATCTTACATATAATCATCCTCTTAATTATTTTATTTTATAAGATATATATAGTCTGACGTGTGGTTGGTTGTCTATTCAAGACGATTTAACCACTTTTGGTCATATCGCGACAATTGGAGAAGGAAGGGAGAATGGAGCCATGTCCCCGGGGGTAACCCCCTACTCTTTACGAAGAAGGACATGGGATCTTTATCCTGCGACCACACAGACATGGCCAGAGCGGGGCTCGAACCACCGATCCACGTGCCGTTAGGCTCTCAGGTGGCCAGAACACTCAATGCGAGCGCTCTAACCCACTGAGCTATCGGTGCGGCCCTGTTTGACGTGTGAATAATGGTCTTCCGTTGCACAAAAAGACGCTAGAATATTGTAAAGAACTAAAGTACATGTCGATGTACCAGTGAAGTTACGCTCACCATTACAAAGCCTGGTGTCCTGCGCACTTCCGGCGAGGAGCTGGGTCCCTGTTCGTCTTCCAGCTCGTCGGCGAGGTCTGGCGTCCTGGGCATGATGGGTACGGCGCCCGTGGCGGGGGTGGCGGGCAGGGAGTGGCTCCTGGGGGGTCGCCCGCGTGGACGCCCCGTCGGCACGTAGTACTGAAGTCATAACATTCCTCATGGCAGGAAGGCAACCTCAAGTTGGTTGGTTGTATACAGGGGTCCCTGCGTTATACGACTTCTGTTTTGCGAAAAGACCGCATAACGGAGGGAGTCGTATAATAGAGAGATGCCCCGAGATGGGCAGTTTTTGCCAAGTATCGCGAACACCAATCAGCAACCGTCTCCGGGTTAACTTCAGTTGACTATCCACTCAACACTGATGCTTTATTATAGTGGCGTCGCTGAAAACCGTGCAACACGCAAGTGCATTTATTGATAGCGGAGAAATCCGCTAAGCCTAGGTCCAATGAGAAGAGCAATGTAATAGCTTTGCCATCAAAGGAATGTTGTTGTACCGTGCTGTGCTAAAGCAGTCAAACGTCAGTCTGAACCTCATCGTACAATATCTTCCTAAGATTCAGTCTTTGATGTAGCTCTGGCTGCTCTTTCCTCTTATCCAGGATAGCATCAGCATTCAGTCTAACAAAGTTGCTAAGCTTATATGCTAATTATGGTTTCTCCAGCTCTGTGCCGTTAACTTGCATCGACAACCTGATCCTAAGATCAGCATTTTGATTGAGTCCTCCCGGTCATTGTCTGCATGTACACAAAAGGTGTGACTAACAATGATGCGCTCTAAGACGTCTGCTCATTGACAACCAGTCAGATTAGCGCAATGTGTTGTTTGTTCAGAGCCAATCGGGTCGACTGCCACGCCGCGCCGCCACGCAGCGAGTTAACAAAGGGATTAAATTGTGTGCCGGTCGCATAACGAGCCGAAATGTAGTAAGTAAGTCGCGTTAGCGAGTCGCATAATAAAGGAGCTTTAACATGTAAAAGTGTTCCGTGCACAGAGAAAAGACCGGATAACGGAGGGAGTCGTATAATAGAGGGACCGTATAATAAGGGACCACTGTACTGTGGGCGCTTTAACTAATTCTGGTCATATCGCATCGATGAGAGAAGGAATGGAAGAGTGGAGCCACGTGCCCAGGGTAACCCCCTACTCTTTGCGAAGGCAGACATGAGATCTTTATACTGCACTAACATACGCTGCCAACTAGGTCACGGGGTGAGCCCCGATGCCGTGAGAGGAGCCACATTGAGGCGCAGCGGTGACAGCATCAACCAATAGGAACTTGTGTAGCAACGTGCTAAACGCCAACAGATTATCGTTTTAAACATGCACACCTTACTTTTGAAAAAATAAATTACCGGGTATGCTCGGTGAATTATAAACTATAAAGCCTTCACTTACCGACTTGCGTGTCTTTTTGGATGGACTGTTGCCGGGTTGGACAACTTCGCCGTCACCAGCCTTCTTTGGGCGACCTCGGGGGTTCCCAGTCGGCTTGTAGTACTTCCACAACACAAACGCAAAGAGATACGTATGAAACTATAAGACAATACTAGCGGCACGGTGACAAGGGCGCAAACTACAGACACCTCGAAATTTGTTTTAACGCGTCGTGTTGGTTGGCATAGCGCTTACAGCGTTACATTGCACAATACTGAAATAATTAGGACATTATTGCATATAAAGATGCAGTCAATGTTGTCCATTACCGATTTCCGAGATTTCTTGCCCTGTGTGAGACTAGGACCGATGGGCATGAATTCTGGCATATCCTGATGGGCCCGAGTTATCTCTGGCAGATCATTGTAGTAATCGGCTGATATGTTGGATATATCCACCGAGGCCACCTGTATATAAACACAAATTATGCATCAGAATATTTTGATAAAGATAAATGAGATAGAGAATAAGACCTGAGTCAGTAGAGAGACGCATCTTTTATTTTTTTAATTTACTTGTTATTTTAATGTAGTTTATTGCTACATATGCCAAGATTTGCCAAGAAAAAAGCATGAAAATATCCCCGAAACATGATAAAGGGAAACTTTAGTTGGCAAACTGCACTGATAAATGGTTCAAATTTTTTAAAATAATACCAGAAGAACTACTTTGAAGATACCTGGAGCTACTGGGAGTAAAAGTTGTGTATACCTGTTCATCTTCATCGTCATCATCCAGGTCATCATCGTTTTCAGCCTCGTTATCCCCATCATCATCATCTTCATCACATTCCAGGTACATGGTAGGGGGCGCCTCCTCTCTGGCGCTGTGGTACAGCTGAAGCAGACGACGACACAGCATAAACCATACATCATACCCTGTTAGGAGTACTGCTAACATCAATAGGGAGGCGGAATTCATATCTTGTCTTGTCATTTCATCTCGTCCTGGCATTAGGTACAGTGCTACTTTGTAAAGTAAGAGATATTGAAACGTGCTAGCTTAACCAAAACATGTGTAGGTTTATGACATAACATGGAACTCTGTCATCCTCATACACCGACGCCAAAGCCGGAATTTACTGAAATCCATGCATATGAAAAGGACCAATGAAACGTTTTTTTAAAAAACAAACCTTCTCAGGAGATGGATTCTTTCGTTTTCGTCCACGAGAATCAGACCAGCTGTTGTTACCATTTTCCGACGAGAGGTGGTCGTGCTTCATAGCAGCGAGGGTCACTTCCAGCTGTGCCATCTGTAGTGTGAGAATGAAACTGCATTGGATCTGTTGGGAGCAGGTACAAGATTTTCATTAACTGAATGTTGCCACTATAAGCTTTCATTAGGGCAGGGCAATAACATATACCTCAAGGATCAGCTGATAAGAAGTGCAAGCTCATCAAGGGTTACTTCTTGCGTGAAAATTTTAATTCAAAAATATGCACTACAATAGTGATGTCTACAACGAACGAAAGTATACTGAATCAGTTAGCTGTATGTGAGGCAAGAGTCATAAAGTCTGTTTCAGTTCATCAACAGTTTATCCTCCTAAGGCCCAAATATAATAAATACCGGTATAAGGAAGATAAAATATCTCTTTTATACCCTGCAAAAGAGTGTGATGATAATGCTGCACTGCACAAAAGATAGGAAAAAAAATAGAAGGCCAAATTATTGTGATTAGTGCATTACAGTGGTCCCTGCATTACACAGGCCCTCGATGTTAAAGCCCCTTTATTATGGGACTCCCTCGTTAATGCAACTTAAAACCAACATTTGGACCTGTTACATGCCTGGCACATAGTCCAATCCCATTGTTAGGCTGTCGAGTCACACCTGATTGCCTCTGAGCAAACAGCTTGTGTAATCTGACTGGCTGTTAAGACACTGGTGTAATAATGTGTGTCCTTGTCATACAGTCTGTTTGGCTTGGCAGAAGTCACTGTAAAAGTATGCCATATTCTCATCCCTTTCCTGCCTTAAATCTCTCCCTGGACACTTTGCCTGCAGTTCACATATACATATATACCCTGTAATGTCTATGTGTCAGCATCAAGGAAATGACAGCCACACAAGCTGCCACCTTCATCGGTGTATCCTCAACTCAACCAAATCGGTGAGGCACCTGTGAAGCCATTTAGAATATTCTCACAGTCAAGTTACATATCACTAAATGGCCTGCAACCAGCTACTGGTATTAGCCAAAGACCTGCGAATGGGTAGGCACTCCACTGCTGTTTTCCAGCCCCCAAAAAAACCCTTTTGGTCATGAGGTCTAAAAGAAAATCATATGCTTTATATGCTGCTGCTGATTATTTACATATTGTATTTATATGTAACATAAAGGGAGAGTGAAAACTGTAAGGCTATTATTCATAAATATTATCCAAAAGCCAGTTTGTCCAGTTTTGCCACGAATATCAGTCACACTCTTTTGATACTTGATACTTACTACACAGAGTGACTTGTGATTAAAATTTAATATTTTTAAAGTAATACCGTAAACTGCCTATTTGAAGCCGCATACATATTAGAAGCCGCACCCCAACTTTGGCCTCAAAACCGGGTTGGCAGGTACGCAGAACCATTTCCGGAAAACTACATATTATAAGCCGCACCCAGACTTTGGCCTCTCGACTCCCCCCGCCCCCCACACTGTATCCATGCTTAATCCTGTCCCGCCAACGAAACCAATTAATTGTTTATACAAGCAGTCGCGATTATACTAACAACATTCACCCTTTCCTCTCCGATCGCACCTCTTTTCAGGTGTCACCCCAGTGGCTAGCTCTCCTGGCCCCTACCAAGCCAATTAATTGTTTATACAAGCAGTAGCGACTACTAACAACATTTACCTCTCCCTCTCTGATCGCAGCTCTTATCAAGTGTCACACCAGTGTGTGGCTCTTACTGCATGTTTATGAATCACTGTCATACCTACACAGTATCAAGTTTCTGTCTGGCACAATTAACTTATTGCATTTGGTGCCAGCCCGGCGGCAGCTGTATCAATTTACACCACCTGAAACCTGGCCTCTGATCATTGGTCTACAATAGGTAATAAATAACACAACCGTAAGTAGCTCATTGTCAGTCTTGATTGCCACGGTAACACAATGCCGGGGAAAAGAACATCCTACGACGCAGCTTCTAAGTTGTATTATCTCCCGACTTGTTGACTTGTATGACGTTATGATGCAATACATTATTTTGGCAACACCCGTAATTTTCGTATTACCCCCCCCCCCCCACCCCTGGCTTGTCTCGCCACGCTCACTTTTAATCGGCAAAAGGCCCTATTTAAAGCTGCACCCTGACTTGCGACTCAAACCAGGAAAGTGGACTCCAACTTCCTAATATAAGCCGTGGCTTCAAATAGGCAGTTTACGGTATATGACTTTGAAACTATTGAGTTAACACTTGTTGTCAATGCATAGACCTTGCTATAGTCATCACTTGTTAGTTCCTTGTAATTTGTATTGAATTACAGACTAGTGGTTACCATGACAAATGGTATTTTGGGTTTATGTATTTGTATTTTGCTCTGTGCGTATTATCAAACTTATGAATGCTGCTTTATCCTTGGGAGTATGGTGCCAAGGTAATCCTGTCCCAACATGATATATGCTTATGGTATTTCACATGGTGTAGTACAAATGTTTACAGAGCTGTAGTGAAGCAACCTGCTGCTGTTGTAAACTTTCATATAAACATCCACTGGAGATCTGGTGAGTGAAATCATATCACTTTCGGGTGAATCACAATCAAGGTGATTATTAGCAGTCACATATGATGAAAAATGAAACTTGTTGTATCCCATTAAAATTTTACTATGTTACAACATGTCAGTCCAGAGTTTAGAATCTGTATTTTTATGGCACAAACATGTATGGGTAAAAAATACATATTTTACCATGGCTTGAAGGGTAGGCAGGGATACATACACTACAATCTATAGTCATAGCCTTTAAATATTAACCAATCATCTGTCTTTCAAAGACATCAGTTAAATGAATACTTCATCATAGATAGGTAGATGGAACAACAATTTTGTCCCAGAATCCTTAGCCTATTTGGTATGATTTAATTAATTGAATACTGTTTAAACTTGGGGGTACGTACACTACATGGGGATATGTACACTACAATCAAAATTCATGGTTGCATATCAAGGAAATAGCAATATTGCACTCAATCTTTTTCATGGATAATAACATTATTACAGAATAAAGCAGAGGCCATAATACAATAAATAATCCTTCATTTATTTTGTGAATTCAGGTGGGGGCTACGTACACTACATAATTTTAAGCATATTTGGGCCTTTTCGTCCAATTGGATTTTCATATTACTGAAGACTTAGCTTAATATTAGTCATTTATTATTGTTATTTTGCCTGTAATTTATGATTTGGATTATTTCTTTCTTTAATACAAAGTTGTCATTATATGGATATCGCCAATTACAAATCATTGGGGTAAATAGACAGTTTCGTAACAAATGGATATTTTGTCAATAATGTTATAACAAATAAAAGACCCAACACCCATTCACTGTAGCCTATAAGAAATGAACTTAATGTATTATTAGATAAATAAAAATCATTATTACACTATCACATAAATATTCACTTAAGAATATACAGATTAAACATGAAGATATTTAAAATGAACACTTGTAACAATGGAATTTTACAGTCATAAAATAACTGTAATTTTGTCAAATTTTTTTAGATTTGAATAAAAAAAAAGTTATTTCATGTACTTAAGTAGTCCAATAAATATTTTACCCTAAAGTTTTATTTTGTATATTGTAAAATATTTTTAATATCATGTAACAGTGTTATTTTTGAGTTTTGACCTCAATTGTGATTCACCCCCTTAGAATATTTCATTATTATCTTATATTATAGATGAGGAATTTACATAATAGTATAGTTATCAGGATATCTCACTTATATTATATTATGGATGAGGAATCTCCATAATTGAGTATTTACCAACTATCAGTGTTAAGTCAATTTTAGGCATTGTCTTATGGGATTCTGATCTTGTTCTACTTCATACTTAAGTTGATAATATGGTGCTCTTTGTAAAATTAAGCATTTATATTGATTCATGCATTAAACTGAATAAAAACTTTCACATCCTAGGGATATCGATACTGGTTTTAAAGTAGTATTTTTGATGATAGACAATTTTTGGACTTTGTTATAATAAATAATTTGCTGCTGCTTCATTTGAGAATTAACTACCTCATATTAACTCTTTGCCTACCATTGACGCATTGATGCGCTCCCGAATCCCACCCACGCAGCCCGCAAGACGCATATAAGCGCTGCCAGTGAGTGCATGCGAAACCCCGCTGTCTCACACATGCGCGGCCCGGCAACAGTGCTGAATACTTACAGACGCATATGTGCGTTTGCAAACTTCATCGTGATTGGATACAAGTTGAAGCTCGCCAACTTAGTCTTCCAATGGAATTCCATGACACACATGTGTACTCTAACTTATGCAGATTTCAGTATGCAAATTAGATGCAAATGAACCACAACAGATCAGGGTTTTCCCAAGGGGCCCATATGGTTGTGTGGTTTTGTGGTTGTGCCTGTCTGGATCATGGGCTTGGATCCAGGGCTGAGAGGGCTTGGGGCGGGAAATATAGCATCACTTGCTGACTTAGCTGGCAAAATGGCTGCAGTAAATCCTTCGGAGAGTGACCCTGGTGAATCTTTTGATGGTTTTGATCAGGACTTAGATCCTGCTTGGATTAAACCACAGGCGCTCAGATCAGTTGATACAAAGCCCGCCTGCATCACGTATTTATGTTTGGCAGGCGGACTTCCTATCAACTGATCTGAGTGCCTGTAGATTAAACTGATGCAGGTTGGATACGAATTTATCAATGTGTATTATACTGGGAGATATTTCAAAGGTGGGTTCCTCCGTTTAAATAATCTTAGTAGCTGCAGTAAGCGTATTGCCCATAAACCTGTGTATGCAGCCATGCGGCAGAGCTGGGCTGCAGCCCTGCTCTGGTATTTAAGCCCACAGCTGTGTGTGGTATGTGGGCTGGAGAGCTGTGCTGGCAGCCAGCCCGGAAAGTGGTTGGGGTAGGCAAAGAGTTAAAAATAGAGTAATTGTATATAACATTGTCCTAAAATCAGTGAATATAGTTCCTAATTCAGAACTGATCTGTTATCATTAAGAGCAAACAGTTTGAATATTGCATAATTTTTTGTTTCATTGTTTCTTTTTTTAAGTAATCATGTTGTCTTTTCCAGGTTACTGCTAGAAGTCTTTGTTACTAATCATTGGAATCAAGTTCTTATATTTATATTTTATTAATTTTGTATCATGTTATTACAAATTATTAATATTATTAACATGAATGAACCCTTGCGGAACAGCCCACTTATCTGTTCATTATATTTGCCGGCACCCTCTTGTCTCAACTATGCTATTGCTACATTACAATACCACAAATAATTATATAAGTTCTAACTTTATTGACCAGTACTCCTGGCAACAATTATCAAACTTACGAAGCAAAAATGAACTAGAGCTAACAGATAAAATAGATTTATTTTTGTGCTCACAAACAATAAAACATGCTGCATAACCTCACTGCACAAACCATATCAGTATCAGTATCAACTGATTGCCAACATCTTGCAAGATAAATATCAAGCAGTGGCTCAGGAAAACTGTAAAAAAAGATGTTTTGAGTGCAACACTTCCTCTATCATAATGTTATTGTATATAAACAGCGGCTGTTCACATCAATTTGGGTTAAGATAATGGCATACAGGTACATTCTATAGCTTAGTTTGACCCACGGTGATCGGAGAAGAGTACAATACCGAGTCAAACACCGGCCTCCCACCAAGCGAACCCAAAGCCAAGCGGCTGACAACAATATTAGTAAATTTTAGTGGAAAAATTCCAGTAAATCAGAACAATAAAATTCTTGAAAACCGTTACAAACAGGTAACACAATAGCCCTGAAATCATAAGAGGGTAACAAATAACAATTGACTTTACTTACGTTGCCAAAAGTGGTTTTTAAAGACACAATAAATATACAGAATAAATTTTAACAGCTTCGCTTCATCTTCACTAGTTCCATCGTTGGCCACCAGGGCGGATTGGAGATCGACCGCTTATTTTGGACGAATCGCGTTGTCGTATATTTTCTCTGCGGAACCTATTATCTACTAGACTAACTCGGATTTTGGTACTCGGTCGACCAAACATGTATACAGGTTACACACCAACAAATGATGCCTATAATAATGCTTTGTATTTGTGGCTCGCGTAAAAACAGTTTCTTCGTTTTGCCCAAGCTCGTCTTTACTCTGTCTCAAATGTTCGTTCTGTCTCTCTTTGTCAACCATACTGCTTCCCTTACCCAGACCTGGCATATCCCGACTCTCGATGCGCGCTCAGCTGCAGCCTGACAACGGACAGGCTCAAATTTACACACGCCAACAAAAGGAACTACATGTATCCCAAATACGTCTGCTTACTTTCGCTACTTAATGAAGGTATGTAATCCTTCGTGGGGTTGTTGTGAGTGTATGATCAGATGATGCGGTTGGCCACATCACCAGCGGCTTCGCATGGTCTGTCTGGGTCTTTTGAACTTGAAGTAGTATGTATTATATCGGCTGAATTGCTGGCGGGATAAGTACAAGAGTAAGCAACCGAACTAGCGTGTCGGTCCAGCGATCGGGCCGGGCGTCGCTTGTTCGCGGCAAAAGTCTTAAAATAGGAGCGGGTGCCGGAATACACAGCTCTGTTTTTCTTGTTAAAAATGTTCAACGGTTTATCAAGTAATAGTTAAAAGTGTTAATGGTCTGCGGTGTGCGATCTGTTTTCTGTGACGGGGACGGTCGCTTGTTCGGCTGGGTTATGGTATGCTGAGCAGTTGCGTGATTTAGGGTGAAGGCCGACTTGGTGATAGCCGCGGTGTGTGCGGCTTATTATGTGTGATGACACCGGGGTGGGCCTAGTTGAATCAGTGCGTGATTGCATGCGAAACACTAGTGACAATTTCTTCATACGATTTCTGTGGCAGCCATATCATTACATTATTGCAAATTGGGAGATTTCTATGACTTATTATGAGGACGCCATTGGTTGTCGCGTAACCTGGAAGGAGAGACAACTCGCACTTGAATCATTTTGAATTGAAAACCCGTCTCATTTCTTTTTTGCTTCATATAATAGCCGAATTCCATCCTCACAAAGACGGCCTCTCATTTATCACTGATACCACTGATATCACACCCAATTAACTTAGGTTCAAATTTAAGCGCCCAATTAATCGGCACTAATCTGTCGCCAAAATGGATTTTGTATATAACTTTTATATTCGTAACATTTGGATTAAAATATAGGTTTGAATTAATTAGCTTTCTTCCGCCATATTAAACTTAAGTTCAACGCCTTTTCAGCATATACATACAATTACGTGATACTTCAGCCTGACATACCAGCTCTTGAACGGCCAAACGATTACAGGATCATTAGCGTTCTATCCACTAAAGAAAAGGAAGCAGCCCGAAAATTAGCTCGGAGTCTAACCATTCACGGCAGAGCTTATGTCATATTTGGGTTCCGGGATTAGCCCTACTGCATCGCTTTGGATATTTCACTCAATGCAGATGCAATGCAATAGGTTGATGACAACGATTGTTCGCGTCGGTTGATGACCTTTTAGCCGCTTTCTAAGGAGAGGGCAGGTCATTTCATTACCTGACAATGATCAGTGTTTAGTAAAGAGAACTTGAACGCTAACTCATTCAATGAAGTGACGAGTGAAATAATTCTTTGTGAACTGGGAATTGGGTATTAGCCGACCGTCGTGTTTAATCAAGGAGTTTCGTTATTCATGATCAGGGAATTTTAATATTAAGTAACTGTGCATCGGGCATTCGCCAATTTATATCATGCATCTGCTCTTTCTTTGTACGCGGAGAGTTCTCCTTTTAATTCATCATGACCGAAGAATAAAGACATTTATTTTTCGGGATCTGTGAACACGACCCCCCTTGCTCCCCCCCACCCCACCTCTATACAGATAGGCGACAACCGCATGACTCTCGACAAGAAACCTAGTTTCTCGTATTGTTTGCTCGAGAAAGCCTGTTTTCTTCTTTTCTTCGCCGAAATTAGGGTTATAGGCAGAAACCCGGTTTCCAGAGCTATAACTTTAGCTTTAGCGAGAAACCTAGTTATTATAAGGCCGAATGCATCATAATGCATATAAGCCGCACTCTGTGTCAAAAAACCGGTTCTATAGTATCTAGGATTCGTGATCGTCACACTTCGCGAACGTAGTCGCACATTTAGCCAATAAGGGCGCGCATATGAGTGACGGCGATAATTTCCGGGGAAATCTTGAATGACCTATAGATAATTCGGCCGTACTCGGCTCGTATGGTGATTTGCGAATTATTAAAATATTGAAGTGATCCTCATATGAATCCTATAACCTAATGCTGCTGACCATACCATTTGGCTTAAGACAGATCGGTATAGTGCATTTCATATGAATCTTATAATTTGATTGGTGCGTCAATTGCGTTGACAATTTGTTATCAAACAACCGTTATCATCAAGTCGTCGGTCTTGATTGCCCCATGATTGTTTGCACGCATCACTAATTAATCCAAGCATTCCGCCGCTGGAACACCCCTCTTCTCACCCCCTTACTAGCCGCCACACCACCCACCATAACCCGTACGGCCGAGTTGGTATTACGGCCGACTTGTCTATACTGTCATTGGGGAGTGTGATTTCCCTGCAGGATCACGTTGCCTTTGTTTACCTTCATCGCCACAATTTAATTTATATCGGTATATTTTATTTATTTAATATGACTCCATAAAAGAAAAGGAAAATATTCTTTTCAACATCCGCACAGTCCAATAAGACCCGCTATAACGGCCGGGGTAAAATATTTCGCCCCGCTCCAAGCTAATGTCCAATTCTGGGGTAAAATATTTTACCCCTGGCGTTTCGAACTTACGGGCCCTGGTATTCCATACATCGCGCCCTTTGCCTGCCAGCAGAGCCAGAAGAAACGCGGGACTGTTCGGACTCACTCTGCCAAAGATCTCAAAAATATCCTAGATATACTGACGTTGGCAACGAAGAAACATGGTTTCTCGACGGGAAAACTTGGGGTTTTGAGATGGAATCCTAGTTTCTTGGCGAAAGAGTGGGATTTGGGGGCAAGAAAGCCGGTTTCTTGACCAAGAATGGGGGTTAATTTAGACATTATATTTAATACATTTGGCGCTGAGAAAACTAGGGTTCTCGCTAAAACTAGGGAATTGTCTGTGGGAACCGATTTTCTGGCTAAAGCATCAATTTTAGTGCTAAAAACCGACTTTCTCGCCAAGAGTTCTAGTTTCCTGTCACGAAACCGGGATTTTCGGCGAAGAAACCGCCCAGGGTTTCTCGAGACTAAAGAAACTATATAGACTTCTTCAGAGAAGCATATGGCCTCGCTGAGAAAGATCTTTAAAACATGGTAGCTAAAGTTGTTATGTAAATGTATTCATACCGCAGGCTAGTTCTCCTGATTTAAAGTTAGGTGTTCTGTTAATTTAGTGGGGTCAGTTAGTGTTCTGGGTCCCCTAGGCTGCATCCTTGCCTTCATCTGTTCATTGTCTGCTTCTCACCAAGAAAGACCCAGTAGTAGTCGTTGGTGTATAACCTTTACATCCGAGTAACAGTATCCGAGCTTTAAACATACACACAACAGACAAACATGGCGCGGAAACCTCATGCTCTCCTGTAGTTTCAAAACAAATGTTCAGCAACTTAAAGTTTTAGAATATTGACTTGAGTAAACGTGACATCGTAGATGTAGATGTGAGATCGTTCATCTGAGCATGTTGTTATAAGTCGTTGACTTGAACGGGCGAAAGGAAGCTGGATCTCTTCGTTGCTCTATCGCAAAAAGGAGCATTTTTTTTGGGTCCAGACACTCGTTTCGCAACATTGCCATTGGCATTGGCACATTGCAGACGCCCATTGCAGCTGTGCAATTAAGATTTGCTCTGTCCAACCGGGTCCGCCGCCATCACTGACAATATGTCAGCCATCGACGCAGTTACAGAAATAACGTCCCTGTTAGAACAATGGGATCGGGAATGTGGCACAGGAAATGGGCCAGTCAGGGATGCTGTCCCTATTTTGACAAGGTAAATTTTTGTGGCTCCACAATATTCAATAGCTTATTTGGACTGAAAACAAGACCTGACTGTTGTAAGACAGTTGGTATTAGACGACAAGTGACTTGTCGTCTATTACCAACTGTCTTATATATATATAACTATGGAAAGTCATATGGACAACTGGATAATGACATAATCTAGTAGTAAACTATATATATGGTAATATATATATATATATTCAATCAATATTATATGAAAGATATAACCGATTCCTAGCCATGAATAATAATCTAGCAAATGAAATATCTATTTGATAAAGTTATATTTATATCGTGACCTCTTTCTGAAATAACCTGTCACCTGTATGCTAAAATCTCATGTATATCTCGAAATCTTACGCCAGTGGCTGCCAGCTTGGGTATAGGGGTAGATAAAGCCAGGGCAGCTGAGTTTAGGTATGGAGCCGGGAAAGGGATTGGATTAAATGCAAATGGGTTAAGAGTGGGGATATGGATTAACGGCATACAGCTAGCAACCACAGGATTAAGATTTTATGGCGTAAATGAGATTCCCGACATACCACATTTAAGTGACAGGTCATGTCAGAAAGAGGCTTTGACATATGTGGATATAACTTTGTCAAATAGATACTTGATCTAACTTTATCCAACTTTCCAATTTCTTATTAGTTGGTAATTAATGTTACATATCTGATAGAGTGCTTACATTTCTGTAACCTATAATACTACTTTTATTGCAGAATGGCAGAAATAGTGGAAGGAGAGACAGAGGCATGGTATAAGATGGATCCAGATCCATTTGATGACAGACATCCAGGTAAACTATAAGTCAGAAAATGGTAGATAAATATGTAGTCTGACATATTATAACAGCCATTACACCAGATTGGGGCATTTTAAGCACTTTACTGTCGATATGATATTTGTGCAGGTTAAGATTCATTTAGAAGAGCCTTTATAGCTGATTTATGGTGTTGCAAACCATCTATAATGTCAACAGTATTTGTACAGGATAAAGATTGTTTTCTTGATGATGATGTTTTGGCAATGCTATAGGGGTTTCAATTGACTGTTGACCTGTTTACTATGTATTGCAAGGTTGATAGGACTCCTGCTGAATGATCCTAAAACTCCAAATTACATGAGTCTTTCTCTGCAGGACGAGCTGACCCAACTTGTACACTGGGTCATGTACTGCAAGCCATCTTTAAAAATGATAACTTCCTTAATAAGGTGAGGATCTTAAGGACTTCTTATTTTAGATTTATCTAACTTGTATGCTGTATGTGTTGACAGTAAGCTGCTTGTAACAGCTGTCTTTGGTAGAATGTAAGTCACAGATCTTCGGAAGATACTGATAAATGGATGAACATCAAATCTAATTCCAGCATAAAAACTGTTCAAGGAAAAAATTATTAGAGCAGAGGAGGTAAAACTTGTTATCAGGGAGATCCTGTGTCTGAGTGGGAGATATATCAGCCACCTAAATGTATGGGGTCTTACTCGACTTTATGTTTCCTATATATTTGTTCTAATACTCTTTGTAAACATCAGAATGTTCTGCCGTTACATATACCTGGTATCTGGTCCTTCCATAAAAGTTTTTTAAGTAATTTTAAATCTTGCAAAACAATCAATGTTGTGTCTGGGTTGTATGGTACATGTATTTATCCCATTATTTGTATAGAATAGATGCTGAACATAATGTGTCATACAGTATGATAGCACAAACTGTTGGTGACTTGTGATATGAAGGGGTAGGTCACTGTTACAGCCTCTCTTGTCTTTCAGTTGGTGAGCTCATATCCCTTGGGACCAAGAGACACATGTGACATCCAAACAGTGGCATGTCGACTCTTTCTTGATGTCATGCCTGGGCTGGAGACGACCATCATCTTCGCAGACAATGTTAGTTAGTGCTTCTGCAAATCACGATCAGAGTTTAAGTTGTGGTTGAAGATGGCAAAGATGCTCACAAGGCTGATTGGCCTGCTGTTTTTAATCCTTGTTTCCCGAAAATCTAGGGCAGACAGTAAAAAATCTGGCCTTCAAAGACAAGAAAATTCAAACATTGATGCGCAGGTGTCCCGATAATTGTAAAGGACGTGGATGATGACGTTATGATATTAATTCCCATGCTCTATATGATATGTACATATTACGTTATCTACCAATGTATAATTTAGTTTATCACATCACTCATTTCTTTGGGAAACTCCCTAACTTAGTTGGTAAACAGGCTTAGATACAGATCAACAGGTCGTCGGTACGAACCCTTGAACCTGCATCTGTGACAGGTTACTTGGCCCAATTTAGGCTGTACACGCACAAAAGCGGCCTGAACACCATAACTTAATTTCGTTTCACTCATTTCTGCTGCGGACATCTTATTGACTAATGTTCTAATCTTCACCTAACCTTCAGATTCAATATACATTTAATCTGGCCTCAATACATTCACCTTGTGTTGTATATCCTGTTGGAAGTGCCACATGCTCGTTCGTGAGATAATTATGTCCAGGAGTTGCTCGCTATTGGAAAACGTTAAGGCAATATATTCCGTAATGTTTTGTATTACCAACCTCTTCTCCATGTCAAATAAGTACATTCTGTTTTGAATTTAAATCCTGAAAGCCTGCGGGCTATCTGGAGAGAAGCATTGTGGTCAACCGAGCAGAAGTTGGTGGCCGGCTTTATATCCCTCGCGCCTGTTCGCAGTTCGCTATTTTGTGTGTGATGTCGACCGCGGCTCGCTATCACGTCCGCACGCGTTATAAATAAACCGCACAGTTTTATGTTGAAAGGTTTGTTTTACAGACTCAAAGAGATATAAAACATATGCGTCACACATTTTTAGATACTTTTAGTCTTGATTCTAAAATGTAAAAAATCTAAGATGGCGCATGTAAGCATATTGCTTTAACCCCAGGGTGTGTTTCTCATGGCTTGGTTGTGTGTCCGGGTAGGATGCGCTGGTGTTGAAGCTGATTCAGTGGGCGCAGACAGAGGAGGAACCGCTTCGATCGTACTCGGTGGGTCTGCTGGCCGCAGCCATGGAGGTCCAGGACCTGGCCGGGAACTTCAAGGAGCAGAACGCCTTGCTGGTAAGTGTACCACTGGGGGAGGGGGGGGGCAGAGGCAGAACGCCTTGCTGATAAGTGTACCACTGGGGGAGGGGGGGGGCAGAGGCAGAACGCCTTGCTGGTGAGTGTACCACTTGTGGAGGGGGGGGGGCAGAACGCCTTGCTGGTGCGTGTACCACTGGTGGAGGTGGGGGGGGGGGGGGCAGAATGCCCTGCTGGTGAGTGTACCACGTGTGGAGGTGGGGTGGGCAGAGGCAGAACGCCTTGCTGGTGAGTGTACCACTGGTGGAGGTGGCGGGGGGGCAGAATGCTCTGCTGGTGAGTGTACCACTGGTGGAGGGGGGGGGCAGAATGCTCTGCTGGTGAGTGTACCACTGGTGGAGGTGGGGGGGGGGGCAGAATGCTCTGCTGGTGAGTGTACCACTGGTGGAGGGGGGGGGGGGCAGAATGCTCTGCTGGTGCGTGTACCACTGGTGGAGGTGGGGGGCGGGGGGGGGGGCAGAATGCTCTGCTGGTGCGTGTACCACTGGTGGAGGAGGGGGGGCAGAATGCTCTGCTGGTGCGTGTACCACTGGTGGAGGGAGGGGGGGGGGGCAGAATGCTCTGCTGGTGCGTGTACCACTGGTGGATGGAGGGCAGGGGCAGTACAATGATGATGTTTAGCGACGATTGCATATGCTGGGTTTGTGTAGCGATACTTACAATTTTCGTGTAAACCTTTGAATCTTCGTTCTGTTTCCTCGCTTTAGGTGCCCTTACTTCTTAAACGCCTTAACCACCTGATAACCCAGAAGCGAGAGGAATCATCGGCGTCGGGAAACGAGAAGTTCGATCGACCTTTCGCCAACATCGGACAAGGCAGCCTGGCCTTCCGTCTGTCGCAGCAGGCCAACAAGCTGGAGACGTCGCGTGGCAGTCGCAGTAAAACGATCCAGACCGCGGCGTCTGAGGGGACCTCCAGCGGGACGCCGCCTCAGTCACAAACAAACTCTAGTCAGGTCAAGGGCGACGCCTTGACCGAGACGTCGACAGCGGCCGCCAAGCCTGGGGCCGCCAAG
The DNA here is from genome assembly GCA_964019135.1 of Arenicola marina. Classification (NCBI taxonomy): domain Eukaryota; kingdom Metazoa; phylum Annelida; class Polychaeta; family Arenicolidae; genus Arenicola; species Arenicola marina. The sequence goes on along the minus strand of OZ025248.1, from coordinate 13,901,828 downwards.
GCCGACAGGACGTCGGCAGCGGCCGCCAAGCCTGGGGCCGCCAAGGCCGACAGGACGTCGACAGCGGAAGACAAGTCGCCGCCGTCGAAGCGACATCGAGCGGACACCGATAAGGAGAGAGAGACACACAAAGGGAAAACACCGAAACCCGCGGCTCCGACCTTCTCGGGGGCCAAGGGACGCCATGAAGAACGGACACTATAAGTTGACATCCAAGATTCACCAGCCGCTTGTCAAGCCGGCCGAGCTCAAAGTGACAAAGCCTACAGCGGGTAACCCTTGGTTTAATCTAATGGCGGATTTGTGGTGATGATCTGATGTACAAAGCCAGCACCGCGTGCGCAACACTAAATATTTGCCGCGAGCGTAATATTGTTGATAACTTTGTCAGTGTAGGGAATGTTTAGAAGACATACCGCAATTGATGGGCGAGTCATAACGTCGCCGAAAGTGTTAATCCCAGTTTTATTGTATGGACTATAACATGGGCAAGCATCTGACAAGACATTTCAGTGTCCTCTGTGGTGGCTATTCTTTTAGAACCCTTAATGTATGTGCGTCCTTATCAGTGTATCTTGCCATTGTTTTCAGCGCTTGATTGCAGCAACAGTAGCTGGGCGGACATCGAGCGTTACGTCATCGGATCCTACAGTCTCCTCCCACTCAGTCCAGAGATGCAGATGAGGCTCATCGTTCAGTATCTCACGCCAGTCGGCGAATATCAGGAGGTAAAAGTTGGTGTGGCTTCTCGTGTATTTATATCTCCTGGGTGACATCCCTAGGTGACATCCCTTGGTGATACCTCTGGGTGATACCCCTGGGTGACACCCCTGGGTGACATCCCTGAATGACACCCCGGGCCGCGGACGAAAGTCACGACGTTGGTATGCTGCAATGATGGTGGAGCGAAGGCGCGACTTGAATCGGTCGTTCTTCCATGTTAGCGCGAGCCATTGTTTATACAGAGCTCGCTAATCAAACCGAGCGCAATAACCTATTCAGTGGGCTCTGACATGGAAGAGGGACCCTTGGGCCAGTCTGCTGTCTCCGAAGGGAAAAATCCCGTTCACATGTCGAACGCGTTACATATACCTACCACCCAGAAAGTGAGAACCGATACCTTAAAAAGTTGTGCTGTAGTATTTGTGACTTACTGAACAATTGTTTCTGGGGTTTCAGCTTCTGAGTCACGTGTTTGAGCAGCACGCGATTGACCTGATTTTTTACCTCATGGACCTGTCCCAGAACACGGACGTCCGATTAGCCTTTGAGGCCCTCAAGGTCAGTGAGACGCCGGCGTACGTAAAGCGTCTTGATGTGTTCCACATGCGTGGATAGCAGTATATAGAACATAGTATGGGTGTAACATTACGCCCAACGTCCGACTAAATAATCTGCTGCACACAATAATATCCCTTACTAAACGGCTGATACACTGTTTGCCCCACGTACGTGTATGAAGCTAATTTATCATGACATATGAAGGACGCCAATGTTTGTTTTTGTTTTGAAGATAGTAATTTCAATAACGTATCATACGGATTAAAATGCTGGACATTTGCACGCCGTGCCCGTTTTAAAAGTATTATATGATGACGTATAATATAGCTAACTAGAGAACTTTGTGTCTTCCCGACCCATAGTATTTGGGAGCGTTGCTGTGCCACAAGCGGTTCGCTATCCAGTTCATCAGTCGCGGCGGCGTGGAGCGGATGTTGGATGTGTACCGGCCGTCTGTGGCCGCCACGGGGGTCTCCATGTGTCTGTACTACCTGTCCTACTTCGAGGACGCCATGGAGAGGGTGGGTGTCCCTGTGTGTGTGGGGGTGGGAGGGGAGGGGGGATGTTGGATGTGTACCGGCCGTCTGTGCCCGCCACGGGGGTCTCCATGTGTCTGTACTACCTGTCCTACTTCGAGGACGCCATGGAGAGGTTGGGTGTCCCTGTGTGTGTGGGGGTTGGAGGGGGGGGGGATGTTGGATGTGTACCGGCCGTCTGTGGCCCCCACGGGGGTCTCCATGTGTCTGTACTACCTGTCCTACTTCGAGGACGCCATGGAGAGGGTGGGTGTGTGAGGGGGAAGGGGGGGACAAATCTGGTACTGTTGGGCTAACCCAAAAGGTTACAAAGGACTCTTAAACATGACGATGAAGTGTGGATTTTCTAATGGGATCTTCAATGTGGGATAATTATACAAAATTCATTTATTTATAACTGTTAATACCCAAAGGTTCGATATTTAGATGTATTTTTATTTATTTCAGGTTTGCATGCTACCGCCTTCAGTATTATCCAACCTTGTGAGGTAAGTGATCCAACACTGGTAGAAGGGGACGCTAATAATTAAACAAGAGTATTAACAATATATTGTCTTGGAGCGACTCGGGGTTGTTCTTATCGTTTGGATAGATTGGCGCCATGTTAGCTTGAGGGAATCACATTTGTGCAAATGTTTGAGCAGGATAAAGATCCCATATCTTTCTTTCTGCAAAGAGTAGGGGGTTACTCCCGGAGATGTACATGGCTCCTCTCTGCCTTGACCCTTGCCCTTGGCGCGATATGACCTACAGAGTTTCCCACTTACCACCAACCAACGTCTCTCCCGGGCAGCTACGTCCTGTGGCTGTTGGAGTGTTCGCACGAGTCAGGACGATGTCACGCCACCATGTTCTTCGGGCACTCCTTCCCCTTCCGGATCATCCTGGAGCTGTTTGACGCCCAGGACGGATTCCGGAAGCTCTACAACGTGGTACGTGTACCCGGCGGTTTAATCCATGTGTACACATCCATGTGTGCCAACGTTATATCGACCTCGTACCTTCTCGTGGTTCTTAGATTTCTCTTTGAAAGAGATGGCGGCATTAAAAATGGTTCTGCCGGAGGAACCCCGTTCACACGTGAGTTTATAAATCATAAAAAATAGCGATGTTAATTTCTGCTTTGGCAATTGGTTTGGCTTCAGATCAGCACGCTAGCCATTCTCAACATTGAGGAGGACAACAGTTCAATCTTCAGCGACGATGAGGTGTTCACCAGCCGCCAGGCGGCGCGCCACGTCTGTGTGGCCCTCAAGAAGTATTTCGAGGCCCACCTGGCCATCAAGGCTGACCAGATCAGGCGCTCCCACATGAGGAACGAAGGTGGCTCCCCCATCGCCGAGATGCCCGCTTACAAGGTACGTGATCCTGGCTGGACCTCTGCGCCAAGCTCCCTTTTTAACACAACGCCCCGGCCCGGTAGCTCAGTGGGTTAGAGCACTCGCCTTGAGTGCCGTAGCCACCTGAGAGCCTAACGACACGTGGATCGGTGGTTCGAGCCCTGCTGTGGCCATGTCTCTGTGGTCGCAGGATAAAGATTCCATGTTCTTCTTCGCAAAGAGTAGGGGGTACCCCCGCGGACATGGCTCCACTCTCCCTTCCTTTGATGATTGACATTCACACGATATGACCACAAATGATTAAAGCGTCCTGAATATACAGCCAACCAACCGACCATGTCCTTTCCGTTCCCTTCCATGGCAGGCCTACAAACAGCCGGCCGAGGTGATCGCGGACAACATCGAGCTGCTCCTGGAGTGCCTGCCCTACCGGATAAAGTGGGAACCAGTCCAGCGACTCATCAAGCTGGGCGGCATCACTCTGCTCATGCAACTGGTCGCCATGGCGATGGAGTGGGGTGCCTATACCGGGAAGTGAGTGGGTCGTCCATGATTGGCTCTTGTTAGTGTCGGTGTAACACACCACGAGGTTACTGTGTTACTGAGTTATTTAAGGGAAACGTGGGTGTTAAAGGCCACATGGGGGTACAGGAAGGCTGGACTGGGAGTGTCTTGAAGTGATGGCAACGTGGGTGTGGGTGGACAGGGGGGGGGGGCGTATTTTTATGGCTTAAAATCGTAGATGTGAAGACAAAGACTGCAACGATACAAACCTAGATTCTAAGACTGCATTGCTAACAACATGTAAGCCAAAATCTTAATGATGAGAATTTTAATGATCAGAACGTATAGCTCAATACTTTGTAGTATACTATGTGTGTATTTCTCGGGTGCATCCGGCATATCTCCCGTATAGCTCACGTATTTCTCTCTGATGCCTGTCCAGGGGCGAGACGATCCGGTCGGCGCTGGATGTGTTATTTGTGTGCTCCGTGACGCCCAAGACCCAGATGTCACTGTGCGAGACGGTGTCTCTGCCCGAGAGCGGATCCATTCCGGCCACCAGGTAGGTCCGTCACATACCACACGCTACCAATAAACGAACATATGAGCAAAACATGGCAATTGTGGATTTGAGTGCGGTGTTCAAGCCATGTTATTTGAGCTTGTAAGTAATCCAGCAATGTGTTCCTGGTGCTCCACCAATATTGCTTAGTTATTGACTTGCTTGTGATAGTAGCATGTCGGTTCCGCCTCCGGTCGCAGCGTGCTGTTGGGTCTGGCTGAAGGCGAGCTGTTGGCGGACGCTGACGTCCAGAAGTCTGCGCTCAACGTCATCAATAACTGTGTGGGTGGCCCGGTGGCGCGCCTGGGGGCCAACCTGGGTCGCATCGTGGGCGGCAGCACCAAGAAGAAAGTGACGCTCAAGAACGGCGAGGACCTGCTGAGCAAGATGTGGGAGGCTGTACGCGCTAACAATGGGATCATGGTGAGATGTGGGAGGCTGTACGCGCTAACAATGGGATCATGGTGAGATGTGGGAGGCTGTAGGCGCTAACAATGGGATCATGGTGAGATGTGGGAGGCTGTAGGCGCTAACAATGGGATCATGGTGAGATGTGGGAGGCTGTACGCGCTAACAATGGGATCATGGTGAGATGTGGGAGGCTGTACGCGCTAACAATGGGATCATGGTGAGATTTGAAGCAACGAGGCTGTTGTTAACCCATCTTCTGTCAAATGAAGCATTCTCTACTTTTATTAGAGTTCAGTATGGCGCCCCTGTGATTCAGGTGATCGACAGACGGCATGCGCCACTTGGAACACGCGTTTGACGTGGGCAACCTTTGATATGATCTTGTCACAGCGCCTGTTTTATCGTTACTGACCACGTGGTTTTCATCTCCAGGTGCTACTCAAACTTCTGTCGGTCAAGACTCCCATCACTGAGGCCGACTGTATCCGGGCCATGGCCTGCAAGGTGTGTACCGAGTCCACAAAGTATTATTACAGTTTAATCATTACAGTGAATATATGGAAAGTATATAATTTTCTACGTATGTATCAACAACAACAACGTTTACCGTTTTTGTAATATATGCATAATATCTACTCGTTCTAACGGTATCTTACTAGATTTTGATTGGGATTTTACGGCACTTATAGTCTGTAAGTCTATAAGGCTGTCAATTTCTGCATTTTATGTGAATGATATTACCACAGAATCAAAGGTATGACTGTATGACTGGCGGTTTACAACAGTAATATCTCGTGGTGCCCTGGCTATCATGGGCTGAACCCTGTCACTGGTGTCACGTGGTTTGCTGTTGACAGGCGCTGGTCGGGCTGGCTCGAAGCGACACCGTCAAACAGATCATCAGCAAACTGCCGCTCTTCAACAACGGAGAACTGCAATGTAAGTGATAGCTATTTGTTGTGGTTAATATAACGACCAAACCTGTCATCGACATTTTCTTACACACACATTTTGTCCTTGCCCGCATGTCAAGTTACGAATAATACACGCCCCACGATTGGTTGATCTTGGCGCTCTGTGAAGTGAAGTCCATTTTGATTATAATGTAAGGATGACCTAAGAAAAGAGTAGGGGTTATCTCCGGGGACATGGCTCCTCTCTGGCCTCGGCCTTGCCCAGTGGCGCGATGTGACTGCGATGTAGGCATGCCTTTAAGCCGCCGGCAATGGTTTCAGTCTTGATGCGGGAGGCGGTGCTACAGGACAAACGAATGGAATACCTCCGGTTCTGTAAGTTCGCCAACGAGTTGATTGAACGAGTCTCCGGAAAGACACGGAACGCCAACATGGAGGCTTCTCTGGACAGGATACGAAAGGTGCGTCCTTCACCTGACCTTGGTGGCGTCCCACCAATGGCTGATATTTAATTATTCATTTATTTTCTGAACATGTAATACATATTTATCTGTATTCACATCATTCAACTAGCCATTGTTATGTGTGTAAGCCTTATTATGGTGTTAAGAAATATGTGAATGTGGCTTTTTTGTTCAAGTTTTGCAAAATGGTTGTTCACGTCATCTCGATTGTATTCCTCTCTCACAGGCCGATATTGTAGCACAGACCAAGATTGTCTACCACGATAAGGAATTGTTACAACTCATCAAGGAACACCTTGTGGCAAAAGGTAATGTGGGTCTGACACGTCTTCACCCATGGCAAAAGGTAATGTGGGTCTGACACGTCTTCACCCATGGCAAAAGGTAATGTGGGTCTGACACGTCTTCACCCATGACAAAAGGTAATATGGGCCTGACACGTCTTCACCCATGGCAAAAGGTAATATGGGCCTGACACGTCTTCACCCATGGCAAAAGGTAATGTGGGTCTGACACGTCACCCATGGCAAAAGGTAATGTGGGTCCGACACGTCACTCATGACAAAAGGTAATGTGGGTCTGACACGTCACTCATGACAAAAGGTAATATGGGCCTGACACGTCTTCACCCATGGCAAAAGGTAATGTGTGTCTGATACGTCACCCGTGGCAAAAGGTAATGTGTTTTTGACACGTCACCCATGGCAACAGGTAATGTGTTTTTGACACGTCACCCATGGCAACAGGTAATGTGTTTTTGACATGTCACTCATTGCAACAGTTAATGTGGGTCTGACACGTCACTTTTCTCTTCTTGAAAGGATCAGTATATTGTCAACTTCGTAACATTGTTTCCCTGTGCTTCTCAACTTCTCTTGCTGTGAAGTGCCACCCGAATAATATACCCTCTAATCCACAACTCCTTCGTATGTATAAATAGTTTACCTATAAGACAAAATATCTTTTCACTTCCCTCATTTTCACTGCCCCAGACCCCTCTCACGTGAAGTTTTTACTGTTTGTAGGTCTGACAGAGTCTGCTCAAGTGCTGCAGAAGGAGGCAGAATTGCCCCGCCTCTCTACCCCTCCCCCGCCCCACCCCGCCAGCGCGCACATCTTCTCAACGCCGAAGATAGTAAGTCTTGAAGCATGTCCCGCTGTGCCTGGGACATTCTGCTGTGGGTGATCCTCTTCTTCGCCGTGAAGTGACTAACTTTATTACATTAAGAGTTTCTTCGCCCATGTTAAACCCCACGATATAGATTATTGTGATACATGTTAGTTATGAGTAATACGTTGGCTGTATGAAAACAATGGTTTTGCGCTTTCAGGAAAGAAAGACCCGATAAAGAGTTAAAAGGGTAAAATTTTAGTTATTGTTTTAAAAATACCGGTACATCTATATATGTTCTCCATCAAATGGGAAATGAATAAAAGTGTTTATTTGCCGTTTCTGTACCGATGATATTTTGTGTCCCCAAAATGCAGACGTTGCTACCGTTTTTGCTCTTACAAACAAACTAGATATGACTAGGCAAACCGGGTGTAGATTTGATCGAAATGTTATATTCTGAAATATTAATTTGTATTCCAGCTTCGTCGAAACAGTCTTCAATTACATAACAATGCCGTGCTGGGTTCCCCTGGAAACCTGGCTGGTAGTCCATGCAGCCGGGGCTCTACCGTGGCAACGCCCGGTACGCCCTCTCACGGCCCCATCAGAGTTAACGTCATCAGCAGCAAAGTACAACAGAGCGGTGCCCTTAGCAACCAAACACGGGTAAGTGGCGTTACCGTCGCCCTTCGCAACCAAACACGGCTAAGTGACGTTCCCGTCGCCCTTAGCAACCAAACATGGGTAAGTTGTGTTACCGTCGCCCTTAGCAACCAAACACGGCTAAGTGACGTTACCGTCGCCTTTAGCAACCAGCCACGGCTAAGTGGCGCTACCGTTGCCCTTAGTAACCAGATAAGGGTACGTGGCGAACGCTCGTGAAGTTTACGGGCAAATTTGACCTTGCCCTAGCTAAGCAACTGGAATGAGGTTGAAGCTGCCACCCATAGCATCAAGATGCTAATAAGTATCGTCTTCCTCATATATAAATAGGTTTGGAACCCGCTCATATACACGTCCCCTAAACACTGAATGCCAAACAGGAGCTTGTAACAGGAATTTATAAAGGAACGATATAATATTAGTCAAATAAATGCCGTTGAAAGTTCAGTATAGTCATTGCGCCACGTATAACCGAAGCGAACTCTATATGGACCAATACCTAACTTATGTTAACACCGATGAGGTAGGTGGCATCCGTACTGTAGGATACACCGGTGCATGCCCAAGGTGACTCCCATGTGGTGGTGTTGTCGGTGTAGATGCAGCAGACAAAGAGCATTATCCGCCAGAAACACGAGGCGCTGGCCCGGAGCGAGGCCCTGCCCAGCCCCATGCTGAAGCGGCAGGTCAGCGTCAAGCAGGACCGAGCCATGTCCCTCGACAAGATCGTCACCGAGTACCTCCGCCAGCAACACGCCCTCTGCAAAAACCCCATCGAGACCTGTCCGCAGTTCAATCTCCTAGGGTGAGTCCTCCCACCCCCACACCGCCCCAGGGTCAAGGGGGTCAAGGGAGATGAGATGGGGCGGGGGGCGTAGAGTGAAACCGGGGGCAGCGGTGGGTGGGTCCTCCCAGGCTCGCCGTCTCTAATTAAGCCCCAAGCCTCGTTCCCGCCTTATATCGCGAGACTGGAACGTGACCTCGTTACCTATTGCCTCGCGAGATATTAAGTCTAATTACATGCCGTCCACTGTATCCCTCTGGTAACATGCAGTCATACTCTTTGATTCTGTGGTAATATCACGTGACCATGAGTGTGTCAAGTGCCTATACTTGCGGCTGCTTCGTCATTTTATTGTTTTGCCCCGTGTGGATATTTGGTCTGTACTAGCCAATGTGTGCACGGTGATGGCCTAAACCGCCAATCCGCTTGTTGCCTTGTCGTTGCAGCACACATCGGTGTCCGGAACCCCGACATCGAAACTCCGCTCCCGTCAACATGACAGCGCGGCTTCTCAAGAAGTCGGTAAGTCTAGCTGTCTCTGGCCTGACGCGTTTAAAGGAATCCGCCAGCCTGGCCTCTGACGCTGCTTTACCGACCCAAATGTCTATCCTCCAAATTACAGAATCTCTAGCTCACAATAAAATTTAGAAGTGACCGCCAGCCACGATTTCGCCGTTTAACCAGGCGCCAGCCCTTTTTGGAGGTGTGTCTGTAATTGACCAAGCAGGAGGCGATACTTGAATTACATTCAAACCGGAAATGACGCCTACTGTGTGAGGAAAACAAGAGCGCGTGATCATCGCTAATATAAATATCTGCGACTTCAATCATGTTTTTTCTGCGGAGACAATCGTGTATCAATTTGTTTCGACCATGGTCTTCTGCGCGGCTTGAAACTGCCACAATTCAGACATAAATCGCTGCCGTGATCTCTCGTTTCACGCGTTTCCTCTGAAGGGTACCTCCACTGTGAAGAGTTCGGTGCCGATCACGATTAGATTAGGTTGGACACCCGCTTTAACACTCGTCAGTTTAATTTCAAGATGTTAATCTCTGTGCCGATCGCGATTAGATTAGGTGGGACACCCGCCTTAACACTGTGTTGTGTTTAGGTGTCACGGCTGGATGCCATTGCTTTTCTACATCTCTTCCTTTTTATCGCAGATAAATCCTCGTTTTGGGGGAGCCACCGGAAGAGGTTGTGACCGGAAGTTCGTATACAGCAGGTACGACTAATCCTCCTGTCTCTCTGTTTATGTTACACTGTGCGATTTGTTAGGGCCCCGGAACTTGTATGAGGACCTCATGCCACAGACACCGTGTCGTTGAGGCCCCGGCCACAGACACCGTGTTGTTAGGGCCACAGACACCGTGTTTTTAGGGCCACAGACATCGTGTTGTTAGGGCCACAGACACCGTGTTGTTAGGGCCACAGACACCGTGTTGTTAGGGCCACAGACACCGTGTCGTTAGGGCCACAGACACCGTGTTGTTAGGGCCCCGGCCACAGACACCGTGTTAGGGCCCCGGCCACAGACACCGTGTTGTTAGGGCCCCGGCCACAGACACCGTGTTGTTAGGGCCACAGACACCGTGTTGTTAGGGCCACAGACACCGTGTCGTTAGGGCCACAGACACCGTGTTGTTAGGGCCACAGACACCGTGTCGTTAGGGCCACAGACACCGTGTCGTTAGGGCCACAGACACCGTGTCGTTAGGGCCACAGACGCCGTGTTGTTAGGGCCACAGACACCGTGTTGTTAGGGCCACAGACACCGTGTCGTTAGGGCCACAGACACCGTGTCGTTAGGGCCACAGACACCGTGTCGTTAGGGCCACAGACACCGTGTCGTTAGGGCCACAGACACCGTGTTGTTAGGGCCACAGACACCGTGTTGTTAGGGTCCCGGCACTTGTATGAGGACCTCATGCCACAGACACCATGTCGTTAGGGCCCCGGCCACAGACACCGTGTCGTTAGGGCCCCGGCCACAGACACCATGTCGTTAGGGCCCCGGCCACAGACACCATGTCGTTAGGGCCCCGGCCACAGACACCGTGTCGTTAGGCCCCCGGCCACAGACACCATGTCGTTAGGGTCCCGGCCACAGACACCGTGTTGTTAGGGCCACAGACATCGTGTCGTTAGGGCCACAGACACCGTGTCGTTAGGGCCCCGGCCACAGACACCATGTCGTTAGGGCCCCGGCCACAGACACCGTGTCGTTAGGGCCCCGGCCACAGACACCGTGTCGTTAGGGCCCCGGCCACAGACACCATGTCGTTAGGGTCCCGGCCACAGACACCGTGTTGTTAGGGCCACAGACACCGTGTTGTTAGGGCCACAGACACCGTGTCGTTAGGGCCCCGGCCACAGACACCATGTCGTTAGGGCCCCGGCCACAGACACCGTGTCGTTAGGGCCCCGGCCACAGACACCGTGTCGTTAGGGCCCCGGCCACAGACACCGTGTCGTTAGGGCCCCGGCCACAGACACCGTGTCGTTAGGGCCCCGGCCACAGACACCGTGTCGTTAGGGCCCCGGCCACAGACACCGTGTCGTTAGGGCCCCGGCCACAGACACCGTGTCGTTAGGGCCCCGGCCACAGACACCGTGTCGTTAGGGCCCCGGCCACAGACACCGTGTCGTTAGGGCCCCGGCCACAGACACCGTGTCGTTAGGGCCCCGGCCACAGACACCGTGTCGTTAGGGCCCCGGCCACAGACACCGTGTCGTTAGGGCCCCGGCCACAGACACCGTGTCGTTGGGGCTCCGGCCACAGACACCGTGTCGTTAGGGCCCCGGCCACAGACACCGTGTCGTTAAGGCCCCGGCCACAGACACCGTGTCGTTAGGGCTCCGGCCACAGACACCGTGTCGTTAGGGCCCCGGCCACAGACACCGTGTCGTTAGGGCCCCGGCCACAGACACCGTGTCGTTAGGGCCCCGGCCACAGACACCGTGTTGTTAGGGCCACAGACACCGTGTCGTTAAGGCCCCGGCCACAGACACCGTGTCGTTAGGGCCCCGGCCACAGACACCGTGTCGTTAAGGCCCCGGCCACAGACACCGTGTCATTAGGGCCCCGGCCACAGACACCGTGTCGTTGGGGCCCCGGCCACAGACACCGTGTCGTTAGGGCCCCGGCCACAGACACCGTGTCGTTAGGGCCCCGGCCACAGACACCGTGTCGTTAGGGCCCCGGCCACAGACACCGTGTCGTTAGGGCCCCGGCCACAGACACCGTGTCGTTAGGGCCCCGGCCACAGACACCGTGTCGTTAGGGCCCCGGCCACAGACACCGTGTCGTTAAGGCCCCGGCCACAGACACCGTGTCGTTAGGGCTCCGGCCACAGACACCGTGTCGTTAGGGCCCCGGCCACAGACACCGTGTTGTTAGGGCCCCGGCCACAGGCACCGTGTCGTTAGGTCCCCGGCCACAGATACCGTGTCGTTAGGGCCCTGGCCACAGACACTGTGTCGTTAGGGCCCCGGCCACAGACACCGTGTCGTTAAGGCCCCGGCCACAGACACCGTGTTGTTAGGGCTCCGGCCACAGACACCGTGTCGTTAAGGCCCCGGCCACAGACACCGTGTCGTTAGGGCCCCGGCCACAGACACCGTGTCGTTAGGGCCCCGGCCACAGACACCGTGTCGTTAAGGCCCCGGCCACAGACACCGTGTCGTTAAGGCCCCGGCCACAGACACCGTGTCGTTTGGGCTCCGGCCACAGACACCGTGTCGTTAAGGCCCCGGACACAGACACCGTGTCGTTAGGGCCCCGGCCACAGACACCGTGTCGTTAAGGCCCCGGCCACAGACACCGTGTCGTTAGGGCCCCGGCCACAGACACCGTGTCGTTAGGGCCCCGGCCACAGACACCGTGACTTATATTGGCGGGGATATAGTGTTACACACGAGAAGACACTATGGGAGGCAGTATAACCATTAACTCGACACGTTAGAAAGCAATCAAATGTCGGTTTCATTCCAAATATTTCTGAAGTCTTGTTGCCTTTCAGATTCCGCCCAATCCGCAGTTACCGCGACACGGAAGAGGACGGATGCTTCTCCTCGTGTGCCTTCTCGGTAAGATCTGGACCCCGGTTAGGTCTGCTTCTCCTCTTGTGCCTCTCGTAAGATCTGGACCCCGGTTAGGTCTGCTTCTCTTGTGCCTTCTCGGTAAGATCTGGACCCCGGTTAGGTCTGCTTCTCTTGTGCCTTCTCGGTAAGGTCTGGACCCCGGTTAGGTTTGCTTCTCTTGTGCCTTCTCGGTAAGGTTTGCCGAGCGGTGTGCCGACCGGTGTGCCGAGCGGTATGCCGAGTGGTGTGCCGAGCGGTGTGCCGAGCGGTGTGCCGACCGGTGTGCCGAGCGGTGTGTCGAGCGGTGTGCCGAGCTGTGTATTGAGCGGTGTGCCGAGCGGTGTGCCGAGCGGTGTGCCGAGCGGTGTGCCGAGCGGTGTGCCGAGCGGTGTGCCAAGCGGTGTGCCGAGCGGTGTGCCGACCGGTGTGCCGAGCGGTGTGCCGAGCGGTGTGCCGAGCGGTGTGCCGAGCTGTGTATTGAGCGGTGTGCCGAGCGGTGTGCCGAGCTGTGTATTGAGCGGTGTGCCGAGCGGTGTGCCGAGCGGTGTGCCGAGCGGTGTGCCGAGCGGTGTGCCGAGCGTTGTGCCGAGCGGTGTGCCGACCGGTGTGCCGACCGGTGTGCCGAGCGGTGTGCCGAGCGGTGTGCCGAGCGGTGTGCCGAGCGGTGTGTGCCGAGCGGTGTGCCGAGCGGTGTGCCGAGCGGTGTGCCGAGCGGTGTGCCAAGCGGTGTGCCGAGCGGTGTGCCGAGCGGTGTGCCGAGCTGTGTGCCGAGCGGTGTGCCGAGCGGTGTGCCGAGCGGTTACAGGAGCTTCAGCCATGCATCAGTGTCTCTATGTAATGTGGCGTGTGTGATTGTTTCCCCCCGTTCCACCGCAGGCATGTGAGCGGTTCATCATGCTAGGCACGTACGCTGGCGAACTCAAGTGGTACAACATCCAATCGGGAGACGTGAGTAATAGTCACTATCGACATCTACATGTGTACCTCCATGACTCAAATTAAAGATTACCATATCACTGAAACTATTTACTATGTCTCCCACTTAACGCATCAGTGGTCGTGCCTCACGTATTACTCACGCCTAGCAATCACCAGAGTAATAGATTTCCTGGAACCGAACAGATGAAAGAACGACGGGTGATTATTATCAGAGGGCCAGTTCTAATAATGTTATTGCACTCGACTAAGAGGCACTAAAATAAACTGATTATTATCTGTAATAATCAGTTTGTTATCTTGGAAACACTTCTCGCCATTGTTATCTTGTGTTTCAGACACCAATGTGGCTTGACCTTGTCTTGACCTTGAATGTTTGTTTCCGCAGGAAACCGCGAATTTTGTGTGTCACAGTTCGCCGCTCACACACATGCAGCCTTCGTCGGTTAGTGTAAACACACTTATAGTCTGCTTGCCTTAGTACTGCGGACTTATCCTAAGTGTATCGTATGAATCAGCCAGCAGTCTTATTTTCATAGGGTTTATTACCATAAACCTATCTAGTTGAGTCCTTTTTCCTTCGCCTGACCATAAGACATATCTATATCGTATAGATATGACGTCAGAGGCGTTATTGTTTGAAAACATGTCTTCGGCTTCTGGTATTTTCGAAAGAGAATATGTTTCATCATAGCACAATTTATGCTAATCCTTTAAACTAAACCAGTGCGTAGATGGGTAGCGAAGGCAACGTTATTGTGTTAATTTACACAAACCAAGCCAATGCATATTTTGGATAATAACGTGAAATACCATTGTAATGTGAGAACGTCTTCGCTAGCGAGCCACTGAAAGTCCCATCTTAGTCTGCCTGTATTGCTTTTTAATTTAGGAATGTGTTGCCCGTGTTGTAGAGTGGTTCACTGGTGCTGACGTCATCATCCTGGGGAACGCCGCTCTCCGCGCTCTGGACTATGGGAGACACCTTCGACATGAAGTAGGTGTCACGTGACATTAACGTCACTATGGCTCTTAGCATCTGTACAATATACACACGTGCATGTTTTGTTATTTCGATGTTTTTTTCCTCTTTCGAGACCGCGTTTTGCACGGAAACGTGCACAATTCAACGTGCAAGAAATATTGCTAACTGATATACATACTGTAGATGTATAGGGTTCTTAATATACCATCAAATAACTAATATTTAAGGCATAGATAATGTATGATTAGAAAGTGGTTGTTTGATTAGGTCCCCTGTGGCTGCGATTCACCCATTATTATACAAATGCAAAATGAAGGATCTCTTTATCACCAGACATACAAGCATGAAGTATGTTGAGGTGCCGGTCTAGCGGTGAAAGTTCGCTGTCTTGTCAAGCCGTGACTTGCCCTCCCGGACTGAGGCCAATGTGTTGTCTCGGCGATGTTTCGGTGCGCTAGTGTCGGGTTGCTACATAGATGGCGTCTTGGTGTGCCGTCGTTGCAGGCACAGCTTTGACGAGGATTATTACGTGGAGTTCAGCAAGCAGACTCAGGACCGCATTATAGGCACCAAGGACGACACGGCCCGTGTGAGTAGGCCCCGCAGCGCTACAACACACCATAACATATGTGACGTCGACAATGATAGAGAAAGACATATCCATGGCAACGCCGCACAAAAAACACTGTCGTGGAGTATAGACTTCAATTCCATGGTTGCGACTCAAACACCGTACTTACGCGTCTATGACGTAATCGACCATGGCTATGACTGCAGGATACGACAAGCTAAGGCTTTATTTGACGCGAGTGCATGTATATAAAAGTGAACCATAAACATTAGCACGTGCTATTGACTGACATCGGCGGAGATTGACGTGTCCCTGGAAACACCACCTACTCAATAGTTCCAGGTCTGTGACGTAGAGAATGTGGACATTGGCGTATCTATGGTAACACCACCTACGCAATAGTTACAGGTCTGTGACGTGGATACATATGGACATTGACGTATCTATGGTAACACCACTTACGCAATAGTTACAGATCTGTGACGTGGAGAAATGTGGACATTTACGTATCCATGGTTACAGGTCTGTGACGCGAAGAAATGTGGACATTGACGGATCTATGGTAACACTACCTACGCAATAGTTGCAGGTCTGTGACGTGGGGGGGGGGGTGTGGACATTGACGTATCTATGGTAACACCACCTACGCAATAATCACAGGTCTGTGACTTGGAGAAATGTGGACATTGACGTATCTATGTTAACACCACCTACGCAATAGTTGCAGATCTGTGACGTGGAGAAATGTGGAGATTGGCGTATCCATGGTAACACTCTCCCTGCTCGCAGATCTATGACGTGGAGACTGGGCGCCTACTGCGGACCCTGCGGGACCAGGGCATGGCTAACCACTACGCCTGTAACCGGGCCACCTTCCACCCTAACGACGAACTGGTCCTTAACGACGGCGTCCTGTGGGACGTCAACAGCGGCAAGACCGTCCACAAGTTCGACAAGTTCAACCCCAACATCAGCGGCCTCTTCCACCCCATGGGCCTCGAGATCATCATCAACTCGGAAGTCGTATCCTTGGCAACGCCTGGGGCCGTCCGCTTGGGCAGGTTCTTATAAGGGTTTGCGTTGTGATGGTGGTATGGGGGATAGGGAGTGGGAGGGGAGGTTTCGCAAAGAGATACGAGCGCCTAATTTAATCGCCTATATGTTTATTTTACGTCTGTTCTATCAGTACATTACGAGTGACTACCATAAGCTTATTTTTTGGCACAACGTGAATGTACAATCACAGTAATTTAATATGTGTCTCAACAATGGTGCACAATATCGTTATTTATCTATGATTTTTTATTTTTTTATAAACTTTTTTTTCACAAATCGTGTGTTACATTCGTAAATACATTCATTTAAAAAATACACAGGTATACGCTATGTCATTAAGTGATAATTGTCTAAAGAGAGATATAATCAAATCGTACCTAAGAAATAACTGAGTATATGCGGCGTGGTATGTCATTAATATCATTCTACTTTTAAAATGTGCAGAGAGTGGCATTGGCTAATAGTTCGTATCTTAAAAACAATAAGGAAGTGAACTCTTGACAGTTAGCACCGTCTTGGGCATGCAATAACCAGTCTTTGTATGGGATAAATGTTGTTATGGATATGGCAGAGTTCACAGCTGCGTTTTCAGCACCCACAATTATTTCTGTCAGACTTATGTTAATAATATTTATCTCTGATGGAAACCGTATATTTCATTTCCATTTTACCGCACACTGCAGTTTTTACAAACAAAGCGAGATTAATATATATTTGCGAAACGGTCCTCAGAACCAATAGGGGATAGTTTTTACAGTGTTAACCGCATGAGTGACTCTCCGTTGGGCTGAAATGACGATTCAACGACCTTGACCTCTTGCGTTCAGTGGGACATCAGGAACTTTCACCTGCTGCATACGGTACAAGGTCTGGATCAGTGCCACATCCGCTTCAACCACGCCGGTGACGTCATTTATGGGGGTAAGCTTGGTACCTCTCAGTCATCACATGACCATCACACACTTCCGCGTTAGTCCTAATAGTTATCCAGTCATGATCTGTACTGTAGTATTTAAGTCCATGCTAAACTACAAATCTGTACTCCTCCAAATATTTGTACTTTAGTCATTATCTGTACACCGTCCCATCTGTACACCGTCCGAATCTGCACTCACATGCCAATCTGTACTCACATGCCAATCTGTACTCACATGCCAATCTGTACTCACATACCACTTTGTATTCGTGACGGTATGGTGATGTGGTACCTATGCCTTTTTGTACCCAGCCATTCACCAGGACGACGAGGAGGTGGTCGAGGACGATAAGATCAAGAGTCCCTTCGGCTCCTCCTTCCGTACCTTCGACGGCACCGACTACAGCAATATAGGTCAGTGTGTCAATGTATGGCAGTGTGTTAATATAGGTCAGTGTGTCAATGTAAGGCAGTGTGTTAATATAGGTCAGTGTGTCAATGTATGGCAGTGTGTTAATATAGGTCAGTGGGTCAGTGTATGGCAGTGTGTTAATATAGGTCAGTGTGTCAATGTATGGCAGTGTGTTACTATAGGTCAGTGGGTCAGTGTATGGCAGTGTGTCAATGTGAATCAGTGTGTCAATGTAGGTCAGTGTGTTAATGTAGGTCAGTGTATGGCAGTGTGTCAATGTAGGTCAGTGTGTTAATATAGGTCAGTGTATGGCAGTGTGTCAATATAGGTCAGTGGGTCAGTGTATGGCAATGTGTCCATGTCAATCAGTGTGTCAATATAGGTCAGTGTGTCAATGTAGGTCAGTGTGTTAATATAGGTCAGTGTCAGTGTATGGCAGTGTGTCAATGTAGCTCAGTGGGTCAACGTAGCTCAGTGTGTCAATGTAGATCAGTGCGTCAATGTAGGTTAGTGTGTCAATGTATGTCAGTGTGTCATTGTAGATCAGTATGTCAATGTAGATCAGTATGTAAATGTAGATCAGTGCGTCAATTTTTCATGGGTTTTCCCCCGATTTATTTCTAAAGAATCTATAGAAATGAGCGAAATTGATTTTTATATCAAATCGGTGCTACCTGGGAGCTCCCCGGAATCATTAGTAACGTCATTAGTAAACATTACACTTTTTTTACATGTTTTCAGCGACGGTTGATGTCAAACGAAACATCTTCGACCTTTGTACGGATTCTTCAGACTGTTTTCTGGCTGTGATTGAGGTGAGTGGTGGTCCGTATTACTCGATGTAGCGGTCCTATATGAACCCACATGAAACGATGTAGTGTCTTTCACCCGATGACATCGTTAAAATATTTACCCCATGACAGCGGTATGGTATTTACGCCATAACAGCGTTATGGTATTTACCCCATAACAGCGTTATGGTATTTACCCCATGTAAGCGTTATGATATTTACCCCATGACAGCGTTATGTATCTGTCATGTGATTACAGCTTGTATACGAACTAAGAAATAACAATTGTGAACAATGTGATGTGCGTGTTTTGCACAGAACCAGAGAGCGCCCGATACCATGTCCGACGAGAGTATGTGCCGGCTGTACGAAGTGGGCCGTCTGAGGGACGAGGACGAAGACCAGGTGAGTAATAGAGAGAGAGAGAGGGAGTTTATGTAACCAAGGCCAACATTATTGGCGAAACAAACGAGTAATACATAGAGTATATGAGAACAAAATAATTACGTCCCCATAGTAAGTGGAGTCCCATTAGGGTATTGAAGTCTGTACGAGAGCACGAGTCGCTGACATGGTACGCCTGAGGGACGAGGACGACGACCAGGTTACTGTACGCCAGTCTGTACGAGAGCACGAGTCGCTGGCATGGGACGCCTGAGGGACGAGGATGACGACCAGGTGAGTGTACGCCAGTCTGTACGAGAGCACGAGTCGCTAGCATGGGACGCCTGAGGGACGAGGACGACGACCAGGTGAGTGTACGCCAGTCTGTACGAGAGCACGAGTCGCTGGCATGGGACGCCTGAGGGACGAGGACGACGACCAGGTTACTGTACGCCAGTCTGTACGAGAGCACGAGTCGCTGACATGGGACGCCTGAGCGACGAGGACGACGACCAGGTTACTGTACGCCAGTCTGTACGAGAGCACGCGTCGCTGGCATGGGACGCCTGAGGGAAGAGGACGACGACCAGGTGAGTGTACGCCAGTTTGTACGAGAGCACGAGTCGCTGGCATGGGACGCCTGTGGGCGAGGACGACGACCAGGTGAGTGTACGCCAGTCTGTACGAGAGCACGAGTCGCTGGCATGGGACGCCTGAGTGACGAGGAAGACGACCAGGTGAGTGTACGCCAGTCTGTACGAGAGCACGAGTCGCTGGCATGGGACGCCTGAGGGACGAGGACGACGACCAGGTGAGTGTACGCCAGTCTGTACGAGAGCACGAGTCGCTGGCATGGGACGCCTGAAGGACGAGGAAGACGACCAGGTGAGTGTACGCCAGTCTGTACGAGAGCACGAGTCGCTGGCATGGGACGCCTGAGGGACGAGGACGACGACCAGGTGAGAGTACGCCAGTCTGTACGAGAGCACGAGTCGCTAGCATGGGACGACTGAGGGACGAGGACGACGACCAGGTAAGAGTACGCCAGTCTGTACGAGAGCACGTGTCGCTAACATGGGACGCCTGAGGGACGAGGACGACGACCAGGTGAGAGTACGCCAGTCTGTACAAGAGCACGAGTCGCTGGCATGGGACGCCTGAAGGACGAGGAAGACGACCAGGTGAGTGTACGCCAGTCTGTACGAGAGCACGAGTCACTGGCATGGGACGCCTGAGGGACGAGGACGACGACCAGGTGAGTGTACGCCAGTCTGTACGAGAGCACGAGTCGCTGGCATGGGACGCCTGAGGGACGAGGACGACGACCAGGTAAAAGTACGCCAGTCTGTACGAGAGCACGTGTCGCTAACATGGGACGCCTGAGGGACGAGGACGACGACCAGGTGAGAGTACGCAAGTCTGTACAAGAGCACGAGTCGCTGGCATGGGACGCCTGAGGGACGAGGACGACGACCAGGTTACTGTACGCCAGTCTGTACGAGAGCACGAGTCGCTGACATGGGACGCCTGAGCGACGAGGACGACGACCAGGTGAGTGTACGCCAGTCTGTACGAGAGCACGCGTCGCTGGCATGGGACGCCTGAGGGACGAGGATGACGACCAGGTGAGTGTATGCCAGTCTGTACGAGAGCACGAGTCGCTAGCATGGGACGCCTGAGGGACGAGGACGACGACCAGGTGAGTGTACGCCAGTCTGTACAAGAGTACGAGTCGCTGACATAGGACGCCTGAGGGACGAGGACGACGACCAGGTTACTGTACGCCAGTCTGTACGAGAGCACGAGTCGCTGGTCTGGGACGCCTGAGGGAAGAGGACGACGACCAGGTGAGTGTACGCCAGTTTGTACGAGAGCACGAGTCGCTGGCATGGGACGCCTGTGGGCGAGGACGACGACCAGGTGAGTGTACGCCAGTCTGTACGAGAGCACGAGTCGCTGGCATGGGACGCCTGAGGGACGAGGAAGACGACCAGGTGAGTGTGCGCCAGTCTGTACGAGAGCACGAGTCGCTGGCATGGGACGCCTGAGGGACGAGGACGACGACCAGGTGAGTGTACGCCAGTCTGTACGAGAGCACGAGTCGCTGGCATGGGACGCCTGAAGGACGAGGAAGACGACCAGGTGAGTGTACGCCAGTCTGTACGAGAGCACGAGTCGCTGGCATGGGACGCCTGAGGGACGAAAACGACGACCAGGTGAGTGTACGCCAGTCTGTACGAGAGCACGAGTCGCTAGCATGGGACGCCTGAGGGACGAGGACGACGACCAGGTAAGAGTACGCCAGTCTGTACGAGAGCACGTGTCGCTAACATGGGACGCCTGAGGGACGAGGACGACGACCAGGTGAGAGTACGCCAGTCTGTACAAGAGCACGAGTCGCTGGCATGGGACGCCTGAAGGACGAGGAAGACGACCAGGTGAGTGTACGCCAGTCTGTACGAGAGCACGAGTCACTGGCATGGGACGCCTGAGGGACGAGGACGACGACCAGGTGAGTGTACGCCAGTCTGTACGAGAGCACGAGTCGCTGACATGGGACGCCTGAGGGACGAGGACGACGACCAGGTAAGAGTACGCCAGTCTGTACGAGAGCACGTGTCGCTAACATGGGACGCCTGAGGGACGAGGACGACGACCAGGTGAGAGTACGCCAGTCTGTACAAGAGCACGAGTCACTGGCATGGGACGCCTGAGGGACGAGGACGACGACCAGGTGAGAGTACGCCAGTCTGTACAAGAGCACGAGTCGCTGGCATGGGACGCCTGAAGGACGAGGAAGACGACCAGGTGAGTGTACGCCAGTCTGTACGAGAGCACGAGTCGCTGGCATGGGACGCCTGAGGGACGAGGACGACGACCAGGTGAGAGTACGCCAGTCTGTACGAGAGCACGAGTCGCTGGCATGGGACGCCTGAGGGACGAGGACGACGACCAGGTGAGAGTACGCCAGTCTGTACAAGAGCACGAGTCGCTGGCATGGGACGCCTGAAGGACGAGGAAGACGACCAGGTGAGTGTACGCCAGTCTGTA
The DNA here is from genome assembly GCA_964019135.1 of Arenicola marina. Taxonomy (NCBI): domain Eukaryota; kingdom Metazoa; phylum Annelida; class Polychaeta; family Arenicolidae; genus Arenicola; species Arenicola marina. The sequence continues at coordinate 13,880,069 of OZ025248.1, read as the reverse complement.
CGAGAGCACGAGTCGCTAACATGGGACGCCTGAGGGACGAGGACGACGACCAGGTGAGAGTACGCCAGTCTGTACGAGAGCACGAGTCTCTAACATGGGACGCCTGAGGGACGAGGACGACGACCAGGTGAGAGTACGCCAGTCTGTACAAGAGCACGAGTCGCTGGCATGGGACGCCTGAAGCACGAGGACGACGACCAGGTGAGTGTACGCCAGTCTGTACGAGAGCACGCGTTGCTGGCATAGGACGCTTGAGGGACGAGGACGACGACCAGGTGAGTGTACGCCAGTCTGTACGAGAGTACGAGTTGATTGTTTTACGAATGGCTTTCCGCTCACAGACGGAGGAGGATGAAGAGGAGGATGAGGGTGTGGATGATGATGACGACGACGACGATGATGTGGATGACGACGTGGATGATGATGGATCTGACAACTCGGACCACGAGGACAACAACGACGATGAAGACGACAGTAAGGGGGGGGAGCGTTTTGTTTGTAAAGGGTGGGGAGGGGGGTCATTACTTTACGTACTTTCAGTAAAACAATGACCTTTGACCTGATATATTTACCGCCGCTCTCTGTATTTTAGATTATGAGCCTTGTCATTGTAATAGGTTTATTTCATCTAAAAAAAACATGTACATTACATTTTCGTGTGCAAACTGAGCAGAAGCGGTGGTTATATGTTCATACTCGTGCAAGAAAAAGAACAAAAAGAAGACACCCCCCCCTCCCCCCCAAAAAAAGTATATATATATATAAAATTAAACTGATTTTTTTCATAATAATGCCGTACACAAAACAACTGTTTAATCACTCAGATATTGTTAGGCTATGAAATGTATGCAAGTTATAATTAAGATCTCAAATGCTATGTCTCAATTATCAATAATTTCATACATACTTTTTCCCGTTCTCTTAAAAACATGTATAGAGCAGAGAAAGTTAAGCCTGGTAAACCACTTATTAAATACACGCGTTCCACTAATATGTTCATACAATTATTTCTATATTTTGGCGCTCGTAAGTTATTGGACGCTCTTGTTACATACATGTTACATCTTGGTTTCGGACAAACATTTTCTTTATAATTTCTGGATGAATCTCATGGTATTGCCTGTAAATAAAAATTAACATCTTATATTCATAAAGGGAGGCTAAGGGTAGAATATTATTGGAAACAAAAAGTGGTTTAGTATGAGCAAGTTTAGGAGCACCATATAAGATTCTGCTAGCTCTTTTCTGCAGAGTATTCAATGGCTTAACATAGGATTCAAATGCAGCTCCCCATAATTCGATAACATACGAAAGATATGGAAATATAAAACTATAGTGTAACATACGCAATGTTTCACTTTTAAACACCTTTCTGGCCTTTGTAAGGATTCCTAACCCCTAGCTATTTTGCCCTTTATATAGTGTACATGGTCTTTCCAAATTAAACCAGAGTCAAGTTGAAACCCCAAGGAATTTTTTAGTATACTGATTTTTGACTCTTTTAAACACTTTTTATGTGGTGTTTGCGTTTGTTTGAATAAATGCATCCCTTGCCACCTTTAGGTTACCTTTATAATGTGATGACGTACAACTCGTACATTACCATGCTAGTCGTGAAAGGAGGACACCATTAAGTCCCAAACAACCTCTCCCTTTGGTCTGTTCCCTCCCAGAGGATGACAACTCGTACATTACCATAAGATTAATACAATGAGGACACCATTAAGTCCCTAACAACCTCTCCCTTTGGTCTGTTCCCTCCCAGAGGATGACAACTCGTACATTACCATAAGATTAATACAATGAGGACACCATTAAGTCCCTAACAACCTCTCCCTTTGGTCTGTTCCCTCCCAGAGGATGACAACTCGTACATTACCATAAGATTAATACAATGAGGACACCATTAAGTCCCTAACAACCTCTCCCTTTGGTCTGTTCCCTCCCAGAGGATGACAACTCGTACATTACCATGCTAGTCGTGAAAGGAGGACACCATTAAGTCCCTAACAACCTCTCCCTTTGGTCTGTTCCCTCCCAGTTGATGACAACTCGGACAGCTCGAGCGATGATTCGGACTCGACCGCCGTCAACCCGTACGATGCCCTGGAGAACATCAGCGAAGGGGACTATGACAGTGATGACGACATCGACAACATGTTGTTTGAACTCTCGGACTACTCCAACTTTTGATGGGACCGGCTTCCCTCTTGCAATGTTGCCATCCCTATAACTCTTCAGGACTGAGATGGGCGAGGGGGCGGGGTGGGGGGTGGTGGGTAAAGGCTCGTTGAATTTTAACGCCGTCCGATACGCGTTCGTTGGTGAGAATGAACCCTATTATCGCCCGCGCCGCGCGACGAATAGCGAACGCCGCAGCGCGCTCTGTAATCAGTGTCGCTATCTGGTGTGTCAATCTGATGTATTGTCGCCCGAACCTTCCACACGTGATCGGTCTGCACGAGATCAACACGCCACGTGATGTTAGATGACGTCATAACCCGCTCTTAAGACACGTGACCTGACGTCGTGTGACGTCATATTCCAGGTCTAGCTGACGCTTGGCATTGCCGTCAGCTTCTATTTTGTAACACCTGTTTCTCTGCGTGTACTGTTTATCCATTTGAGAAGTTATATTAACTCTGGAAGTGTTGCTTATTACTCTGTTCCTGTTTATTTTAATAATCATGGTTTTGCAGCGGTACTGTTTAATTTGCGACTATTTCATTGAACTTCCTGCACGTATTCATCTGAAAGGAGTTAAATTTTATAAAAGACTTATTCTTCATGAAAGGTTGTTTTGCCGATTAATGAAACGTGAGTGACAAATAATCCATATAACAATCACCCAAACCTACAATGTACGTTAATTCAATTCAAAGGTCTTCGAATGCCTGGGTTTTTTCCTCACGACAGAACCTGGCTAACCGACATGGTGAAGGTGAAAACGGCTGGATTATGGTCGTTTTTATGTGTACAAGTTTCGTTTGATCGTCTCGGTACCTAACCGGAAATTGCTGTAACTGATGTAGCATTTGCTTACGTGGCAAGTGTTGTCATGGCGACTGTAGGCTCTTAGATTGAGTTTCATCTCATTATCTCTAACCTTCGGATCATACATGGTTGCGTTTCGCCTGGTGTAAATAAATCGTATTGTTCCATGCTGTGTTTGTCCTGCGATGTCTTTTTCATTCTCGTATCTCTGACTTTTTACTCTCCTTTTTTAATAATTTTTTTATTTTTTATTCTTAAAACAGGATGTGCCTGTGTATGGTTCCGTTATATTCGAATGTAAACATTGACAGTTCCATACGGGGGAACTGTCAATGTGAGGTGTGAAACAGGGATCAACTGGAATTATGTGAGCTCGGAACGGGTTTAACTGAAGCAATGTATTTTCAGGAACGGGGATCAGCTGGAGCAATGTCAGTTCAGGAACGGGTATCAACTGGAGCAATGTCAGTTTAGGAACGGATCAAATCGAGCAGTGTTAGTTCAGGACCTGGTATCAACTGGAGCAATGCAGTTCAGAAACAGGGACCAACTGGATCAATGTCAGTTCAGGAACGGGTATGAACTGGAGCTATTCCAGTCCAGGAACATGGATCAACTGGAGCAATGTCAGTTCAGGAACGGGTATCAACTGGAGCTATGTCAGTTCAGGAACAGATCAACTAGAGCAATGCCAGTTCAGAAATAGGGACCCACTGGGGCAATGTCAGTTCAGGAACAGGGATCAACTGGAGCAATGTCAGTTCAGAAACAGGGATCAACTGGAGGAATGTCATTTCAGGAACAGGGATCAACTGGAACAATGTCAGTACACAAATTGATCAACTAGAGCAATGTCAGTTCATGAACGGGTATCAACTGGAGCAATGTAAGTTCAGGAACAGGGACCAACTGGAGCCATGTCAGTCCAGGAACAGGGATTAACTCGAGCAATGTCAGTTCAGGAACAGGGATCAACTGGAGCAACGTCAGTTAAAGAACGGGGATCAACTGGAGCAATGTCAGTTCAGGAACGGATCGAATCGAGCAATATTAGTTCAGTAACTGGTATCAACAGGAGCAACGTCAGTTCAGGAACTGTTATCAACTGGAGCAATGTCAGTTCAGGAACGGATCAACTGGAGCAATGGCAGTTCAGGAACGGATCAACTGGAGCAATGTCAGTCCAGAAACATGGATCAACTGGAGCAATGTCAGTTCAGTAACGGATCAACTGAAGCAATTTCAGTTTAGGAACGGATCAACTGAAGCAATGTCAGTTCAGGAACGGGTATCAACTGGAGCCATGTCGCGTTCAGGAACGGGAATCAACTGGAGCAATGTCCGTTCAGGAACGGATCAACTGGAGCAATGTCAGTTCAGAAACATGGACCAACTGGATCAATGTCAGTTCAGGAACGGGTATGAACTGGAGCTATTCCAGTCCAGGAACATGGATCAACTGGAGCAATGTCAGTTCAGGAACGGGTATCAACTGGAGCTATGTCAGTTCAGGAACGGATGAACTAGAGCAATGTCAGTTCAGAAATAGGGACCAACTGGGGCAATGTCAGTTCAGAAACAGGGATCAACTGGAGGAATGTCATTTCAGGAACAGGGATCAACTGGAGGAATGTCATTTCAGGAACAGGGATCAACTGGAACAATGTCAGTGCACAAATTGATCAACTAGAGCAATGTCAGTTCAAGAACGGGTATCAACTGGAGCAATGTCAATTCAGGAACAGGGACCAACTGGAGCAATGTCAGTCCAGGAACAGGGATTAACTCGAGCAATGTCAGTTCAGGAACAGGGATCAACTGGAGCAACGTCAGTTAAGGAACAGGGATAAACTGGAGCAATGCCAGTTTAGGAGCGGACTAACTGGAGTAATGTCAGTCCAGGAACAGGGATCAACTGGAGCAACGTCAGTTCAGGAACGGGTATCAACTGGAGCAATGTCAGTTTAGAAACTGGGACCAACTTGAGCAATGTCAGTTCAGGAACGGATCAACTATGTCAGTTCAGAAACAGGGATCAACTGGAGCAATGTCAGTTTACGAACGGATCGAATCGAGCAATATTAGTTCAGGAACGGATGAACTGGAGCAATGTCAGTTCAGGAACAGATCAACTGAAGCGATTTCAGTTTAGGAACGGATCAACTGAAGCAATGTCAGTTCAGGAACGGGTATCAACTGAAGCAATGTCTGTTCAGGAACTGGTATCAACTGGAGCTATGTCAGTCCAGGAACATGGATCAACTGGAGCAATGTCAGTTCAGGAACGGCTATCAACTGGAGATATATCAGTTCAGGAACGGATCAACTAGAGCAATCTCAGTTCAGAAATAGGGACCAACTGGGGCAATGTCAGTTCAGGAACAGGGATCAACTGGAGCAATGTCAGTTCAGAAACTGGGATCAACTGGAGGAATGTCATTTCAGGAACAGGGATCAACTGGAACAATGTCAGTACACAAACTGATCAACTAGAGCAATGTCAGTTCAAGAACGGGTATCAACTGGAGCAATGTCAGTTCAGGAATGGGTATCAACTGGAGCAATGTCAGTTTAGAAACTGGGACCAACTGGAGCAATGTCAGTTCAGGAACGGATCAACTGGAGCAATGTCAGTTCAGGAACAGATCAACTGGAGCCATGTCAGTGAAGGAACAGGAATCAAATGGAGCATTGTCAGTTCAGAAACGGATCAAATGGAGCAATGTCAGTTCAGGAACGGATCAACTGGAACAATGTCAGTTCAGGTACAGGTATCAACTGGAGCAATGTCAGTCCAGGAACAGGGATCGACTACAGCAATGTCAGTTCAGGAACAGGGATCAACAGGAGGAATGTCAGTTCAGGAACAGGGATCGACTGGAGCAATGTCAATTCAGGAACAGGGATCAACTCGAGCAATGTCAGTTCAGGAACAGGGATCAACTCGAGCAATGTCAATTCAGGAACAGGGATCAACTCGAGCAATGTCAGTTGAGGAACAGGGATCAACTCGAGCAACGTCAGTTAAGGAACAGGGATCAACTCGAGTAATGTCAGTTTAGGAGCGGACCAACTGGAGTAATGTCAGTCCAGGAACAGGGATCAACTGGAGCAACGTCAGTTCAGGAATGGGTATCAACTGGAGCAATGTCAGTTTAGAAACTGGGACCAACTTGAGCAATGTCAGTTCAGGAACGGATCAACTGGAGCAATGTCAGTTCAGGAACAGGGATCAACTGGAGCCATGTCAGTTAAGGAACAGGGATCAAATGGAGCAATGTCAGTTCAGGAACGGATCAAATGGAGCAATGTCAGTTCAGGAACGGATGAACTGGAGCAATGTCAGTTCAGGTACAGGTGTCAACTGGAGCAATGTCAGTTCAGGAAAAGGGATCGACTACAGCAATGTCAGTTCAGGAACGGATCAACTGGAGCAATGTCAGTACAGGAACGGATCAACTGGAGCAATGTCAGTTCAGGAACGGATCAACTTGAGCAATGTCAGTTCAGGAACAGGGATCAGATGGAGCAATGTCAGTTCAGGAACAGGGATCAACTGGAGCAATGTCAGTTCAGGAATAGGGATCAACTGGAGCAGTGTCAGTTCAGGAATAGGGATCAACTGGAGCAATATCAGTTCCGGAACGGGGATTAACTGGAGCCATGTTACGATCATAAGTGGGATCAACGTGAGGTCGAATACGGAGGTCAACCGGATAAAAGTGAGGCTAAAAAGAGGATCAACTGAAGCAATGTGAGGTCGGAAATGGGGATCAACTGAAGCAATGTGAGGTCAGAAATGGGGATCAACTGAAGCAATGCGAGGTCGGAAATGGGGATCAACTGAAGCAATGTGAGGTCAGAAATGGGGATCAACTGAAGCAATGTGAGGTCGGAAATCGGGATCAACTGAAGCAATGTGAGCCATTATCGGCCTCCATTGGGGTCTGACACCATGTTTGGCTTCCATGGGGTCTGACCTCATCTACCTCCAAGGGAGTCTTCAAAAATCTGTGTTGGTGTCGCTTTTTCAGATTTTCAGTTTCGGAACTGGGGCAATGTCAGTTCAGGAACGAGCATCAACTGGAGCAATGTTAGTTCAGGAACAGGGATCAACTGGAGCAATGTCAGTTCAGGAACGGGTATCAACTGGAGCAATGTCAGTCCTGGAACATGGATCAACTGGAGCAATGTCAGTTCAGGAACAGGGAGTAACTGTAGCAATGTCGAATGTCGATTTTTCAAATATGCCTTGGTCGCGTGTCGCCATTTACCCCTCCAGACCCTTAATATGTAATATCAGGAGAAGTATTTTAAGAAAAGTTACATTAAATAATAAAATAAATACAATAACAAACTTGTATGACAAAATGTGGCTGTAAAATAAATTAATAATTTAATACATGTCATAGAGCGACACTACATGTATTAAGAGAAGTATAATTAAATAATTGCTAATATTACTAAAGGTCCCTTATCAATTGTCAGCGAGGGAAATATATCGTACAGGACGGAATATGAAAGTGAAATGAATTAATAGGCTAATAATACAGCGACATATCGTTAATCCGAACTCCTGGGTCAGTCGGACCTCCTGCCCACCGGCAAGACCACGAGTGACGTCATGTGCTTAATAGGGAGCGACACTGGACTCCATAAGAGCCAACCTGCTCTCATAGAGGCATGCTCTCATAGAGTCCAATGTTATAGTTTCTATTTCCAAAGGGGGGAGGATACCTTTTTCGATCCCCGCAATCGACACCCAGGAATTCTTGGAGATATTTTTTTGGATATTGGGGATGTACATTATCCGTACAATTCCTGGTGCAACGCGAAGACCCCTTCCTTATTTACCGCGATCCGTTACCATAGCAGTGCGAATTAGAGATTCGATATTGCTCTCGGTAATTCTTGGGGATTCGAGATTCCTAGGAGGTACCCCCCCCCCCCAGCCCCCCACCCCCCTCGTGTAACACAGCCACCGTGTGTAGCCAATTACAGAGCACTATCAAGGCGAGCGCTGCTTTCACCCCGTTTTCAGCCTAACCCTACCTCTTCTCCGATCACCTTTTCCTGGCTCCCTCCTGATCAAGGGCGTGCACCTCGCGTGCCCTTTGAGGTCCAATAGCCAATCCCTGTGGACCACGCCCGAGCGGACGCTCCGATTGGCCGAAACTCACCGGCTCGGCGGACCGACCACGCAGGCAGGCACCACTCACTCAGTCTCCAGGACTAGAATGTGCGGACTCTCTCATTTTACCTCCCACCCATCTCGACACGGAAATATCATTTTGAATCACCAGGCCCTCTCTTGTATATAGATATATTCAACATGACTTAGTTTCCTCTAGTTTTAGCTGTTAAAATATTTAATATTTAAAGTCTTTTCACTCCTGGCCGCAAGCTCCCCGAATTATGCTAAATCTACCGACAAAAATGCGTAAGCGTAACGTGTGAAATCTCTCGAGCTTAGACGAGAGCGGTTTAAGATTAATTTAAGCTCTCTCATATATTTTTGCACAGACTCTTAATAGTTACTGAAATCTTTCATTTTTGCTGGACGTGGATCCACATATTGGCCCGATTACTTACTAAGGTCTCAGCATGATTAGGATTAACGAGACCATTATATAGTCCGTAGCGATGCTTGACACTTCTCCTTATCACCAGAACAAGCGATACTTCTCCTTATCGCCAGAACAATGTCCATCGAGGGCCCGTTATCTCACTGGTTGGCAAAAATTCAGGTGATCGCATTATAAAGTGGCCTGGTAGCCAGTCAGCCCCATTATTGGACTTTTCGTCGGTTATCTCTATGCGAAAGGCTGATGTAAAGGCGAAGGGCCAATGTTCGGCTTGCGCATCTTGCGCAGCCACTTGGTCTACCCTGTTCAAACATGCGAAAGGATGTCCTGGTCAATCGGATGATTGTGTATGTGTCTGGCAATGTATAGAAGAACCATTTGATTTTCCGGGTGGGGGGGGGGGGGTACTTTAAACAAAAATGAAATAGGCTACAAAATATTTAGAAAGAATAATATTACATTCTGGCCAAAAAATCTACAAACTAAACTAGCATTTATGCTGATAACGGATTAAAGAAACCTATACAATCGACAACAGATGTATCGCTATTAATTAACAATCTGCAGGGATACAAAATCGGGTAATACGCAGATGATAAATTTATGTTTCTGTTTGAGTCGGAGCCATCGACAACGAGAGCATTTTATGGTGGGGGGGGTGGGGGGGGGGGCGTGTTCCCGAATCACGAAGAATGAATTTCTTTTATTCCCAGATCTCGATGAATTAAATGGAAAACTCTCCGCATACAATGAAAGGGCGGATATATGATATAAATTGGCGATTTCCCAAGTTCCCCCCCCCCCCCTTGTCGCTATGGCGGTGCTATCAATGTGTGTTAATCCCTTCTCGTGTAACGTTTATAGAACATGGCATCGCTATCGATAGCCAATTAAGTAAGGATGACTATGTCAGAAGATTTGGAACGCATATTTTATGGCCAAATCAAATAGTGTCAATAGCCGGTTTGATGACTGAGTTTTCAGCAAAATTTCAGCATTAGAATTTTGTAGATTTAGTTCTGCTCATTCAGTTCCCTCAAAGTTGGAAGGAAATGAATGAGACAAATCTACATGACGGGGTGTCGTTGGACTTATATATGCTCATGGCTACACATATAGGGTGTAATACGATTCATTAGCGTTTGATTACGGTGTTATCGATAGTACAAAATGATTTAAACAAGAAAGGCTGTACCGATGCCACTAAAACTACTGGACATATTTTTTAGTATTGCCCGTTTCATTAACTGAGGACTCGGTAGCAACCTGCTGGTTTGAGACTAGCGAATACAAATCTACAAGTCTTTGTTAACACCAAAAACAATAATGCTTGATATTGTAACGTTTCTCTCGCATGGCCGTTTCGTTCTTGTTTCATTCTCTATATAATCGAATATAACACACGTAAATCCACTTTTCTGTCCTTTCTTCCATCGTATATTTTTTCTTTCAAGCATGCTTATAACATCGAATTATTCAATCAGCCTTTCAACTCAATCCCAGTGACTTCCTAACCAACTGCCACCAACTAACTCCAACTGACCAAATCATTGACTGGCTGACCCTTTTTCCAAATTCCCAGGCTTTATATACCTCATCCTGCCACCCCTAATATCGTACCACCCCATATTGGCTAATCCTTTACCGGTTGTTTCTCGCTGGTTCTGACTGTCTCGGTACCCCAGACGTCGCACCACCCCCTACTAGACTAGCTTTTCCTTCACCCGATGTTTCTCGCTAGTTCTGACCGTCTCGGTACCCCAGATATCGCACCGCCCCCTCCCTGTGTCGCTGACCTACTAGCGGCCGCGCAGCCACTTGACCTACTGGCGGCCCCGAGATATATGCTAGATACTCACTGACGCCCGTTGCTATATAATTGCCACAATACATATAAAAACTAATCACTAGACATTCTACAATATAAGGAATTCCTTTAATGGTCGTTTGATGAACTATATATTATACTTGTTGGCAAAACAGATATTTTCTCATGTAATTACAAATGCTTTATGGCACGTTACAGGGATTCGCTCAGGTGAATAAAAAAACTTGTATGGAACTTGTTCTGTAAATTCTTTGGGTGAATGCGATATTATTTCCAAATCGATACGTGTAACCTCACTTAAAGTGTAACCTCACTTAAAGTGTAACCTCACTTAAAGTGTAACCTCACTTAAAGTGTAACCTCACTTAAAGTGTAACCTCACTTAAAGTGTAACCTCACTTAAAGTGTAACCTCACTTAAAGTGTAACCTCACTTAAACAAAAAGGCCATTTCGTTGTCTCTTTTAAAAGGCGAATTTCGATTCAACAAATGTTGACTTTTTAAGTCTAACTTTCGCCTTTTTAAAAAGAACCACTATGGCATTATGCACTTGCGTGAAGAGACAACAAAGAGGCTCGTCACCAGGCAATGTATGAACAAGAATAATACGAATACATTTTTTTCAACTGTGGGCAACATGCTCATGGTGCATAATTTCAACAAATTGTTCTGCAGTAAAGCACAGCTTATTTACAATACAAAAACAAATTGCATTCATGGCAGCTATCCCGATGTAAATATCTTTCTTCTTGTAGTTTGGTTGTACATATAAACATCTCACTATCGTCCGCCAGTTAGGACACATAAACATCCCATTATCATCCATCAATTAGAACACATATAAACATCCCATAATAATCTCTTCAATTAGGACACATAAACATCCCATTATCATCCCTCCAATTAGGACCCATAAACATCCCATTATCGTCCGCCAATTAGGACACATAAACATCCCATTATCATCCATCAATTAGGACATAATAATAATCCAATCAGAAATGAGACCTGTTTTTTAGCTGTTGGCGCCTGAGCGGCAAGTCACAGTAGTGGCGTCTTACCCCCCCCCACCCTCCCCCCACCCCCACACCCACACACACCCCCAAATACATATGTGTACAAATATGGTGAGGTAATCAGGTTTCCATGGTCATCACAAGGCATTCAATCAAGGTTGCCGCATTTTAGTTTTTTTTTCTTGATATTCACTTAGAACTCAAAGGTAGGTAACAAGGACATTTGACCACAATATGGAATTCATCTCGCGGTAAAATCCCTTTTCTGCAAGGCAGTATGTACATGGGGGGTATTTGTCTAGGTATCACACGTGTCCCATAGGATACCCCCTAGCAACCGCATCGCAGACCAAACTGATGTCAGCGGGTAAGATACAAGTCTCGCCAGCAGATGGCGCCCTCGTTGTCGTCCAGCCCGCGAGCACATAGCGCGTATCCACAACCGCAGCATGGCGCCACCTACAGGAAGAATGCTCAACGTTATATTATAATTAAATGAGAATAGTATAAAGCTTATTTTACGAAAGGTATAATTAAATACATTGTATAATTATACCTTACATTGTATCCTTGTAAATAAAAAAGGTACGCACTGCAGTAAAAATATCGAAACTGGGAAATATGATATTGAAGTTAATATTAAATAAGTACCAGTTCGTTCATCTAGGGCTGAGAGGTTCTGCATGATGAAGAGTGCTCTGTTCTGGTCCCCTGTCATGTTGGCCACGAAGGGAGGGTAGTCACCCGGCCCCAGCAGTCTGTCCGGCAAGTAGAGGGCCTGAAACGAAACAAGCCTTCTGCATGGACCCAGGCAGAACCCTTAGCACATTGGAACGTAAGAGACTCGCAATTCAATGATGATAGCGCGATGAACATAAACCTGCAAAGGCCAAATTCAAGAGGAAGAGCGCCAGATAAGTAATCTGAAATTTCGGAATAGAAAAGAAATAAAGTTATCCTACTTGGAAATGTGTTGTGGTAGACAGGTCCGTATGGAAGTAAGCCTTGGCCAAGAAGTCGACCAGGGAGACCCAGGCAGTGCCAAAGGCCGCCTCCGTTTCCGACATGCGCAGAAGTAGGTGATTTGACAGCGCACCGCCTTCTCGTATTGAATAGACATGCGCAGTCCACATGTGTCCCAGGACGGTGTCGACCAGGGACGGCGCGTCCAAACAACTGACGTCATCGGTCGCCATAGATTCCGACGGGCAATGGTCTCTTTTGGCACCGGAGTGGCAGAGCAATGTTTTCACGAACTCGAAGAACTCTTGCCAGTGCTTCATCGCCTGCGGGGCGCTATGTTCACAGCAGGCTATGGATCCACAGAGCGCGCCTGACTCTGGTGTATCCGTGGCCGCGCATGCGTCCTGAACACTTTCTGACGGCATCTGAAAGACGACGTCGACAGGTGGATGACCTGGCGGAGTGAAGAGCCCGGCTTTGACGGCGCCCAGGAAGGGGACCACCGACAGGTAGTAGTTCATCGCGCCCCACCAACTGGTCGGGCTGATCGGGGCACAGCGGGGGAGGCAACACGAGTCTGATCGGCGGGAGTCCCTCTCGGCGTCCTCCTGTGTGCCGAAGGCTTCCAGTCTGCCGGTGACAAACTGCCAATGGTGCTGTATAGGTAGGCCCCACAGGAAGTTACCCTCGGCACCCCGGTCTATGCGGTCCATGGCAGGCGAGGTGACGTCAAGCAACATCTTGTACATCGCCAGCCGGTCGACGTAGTTCCAGGGATCCAGGACGAAGGCGCCGCGCCGAGACCCGGATTCACAGACCGGAAACGCCGCCATGCTGGAAGGCGCGGCTTCCCACTGCGCAGGCCGGAAGTCATGATAATTTGATACATCAGGTCGGTCCTCGCTATGGGTTGAGATGTAGTTAATTCCAACTAGAAACAAGCACACAGTGGCTACGAGTGCAGAAGTCGTAGCAGCGATGTATGCCATGGTGCAAGGACTCCAAAAAAACTGGCCGCTGGTTTTGCGCGAAAGTCCTTCATACCGACGGCGACGGTAGATATCCTAGTAATCAAGCACTAATCAACCTCCATTGGAGACCTTGTGTACCTCTTCAGACCCGTAACCCGTCTGTAACTCATCCATATAACTAGGAGAGGGGGGGGGGCTTAAATGATACACTTAGCCGCCCAGATCAACTATATATCACCTACCGCACCTTCCCACCACCGTAGTTTCTCGAATAAGCGTCCAGTTCGAATAAGCGAATATTTTTTGTTTGTTTTTGTGAATGGAATAATCCACCAGTTTGCCGCCTTCCAAACAGTCACATAAAACTTACTTGTCTTGACAATCGTAGCCACGAGTGTGTACTTACGTTACCATGCTGCTGCCCTCCATCACGGCGACCTGTACATATGCGCATAAGCTATCTTTTATGTAAGCTCTCTTTGAAGTAATGATGACAGGCGTCAGAGGCAAATCTAGAGTGGGGACAGAGCCATGCCGGTGGCACAAGTTGCAGGTGCTCCACTATGATCCACTAGGTTCCTGAAGCTTTTATGACTTTCGTAGTAACATTAACGTAGACAGTAATTTCTTTGGTCTGTAATGAATTTTCTTGTAACCCGGGCGGTTTTTGTCGCCTCTCGCTTCGTTTTCAATGCTCCGCCATTCGCCGGCGGTGAACAAACTTCACTCGCTGCAAGACGATTATGCATAACGCAACCGGACGGTGTATATTGTTACGCGTCGTGCCTGGGATCCAGGCAGGTCACCCCTCGCAGTGTGGGACCCAATGGACTCGCCCAGGGTCAAGGTCGCCGGCAAACGAGCACCGAAGTGACTCAACAACTTGTAGCTATAAATGTTCTAGCGATTTATTTAAGTCCGGTGAAACTTAGGAACAACTGTGGTGAGCCACAACATAATAATCAAATAGTGATATAACGTGCCAGTCTTTCGCGTTACCCACATTCAATCACGTTTCTCTTTCTCCGTCACCCGCCGTTCTGTTTACCCAGCTCCCCTCCACCGATTTTCCCACCGCACACTCCCCACTGAGGTCTAGTTTTCCCCTTATACTATCAGATGCTCCATCGTAACAATACCCCCTCCTTAGCTTTTGTCGTCTCGACAAGGTATAAATCCTCATGAATAGTAAAACATCAAAGAATCAAAACTGAATTGTTACAATATCACAAATAACATCAATATCGAATAAAGTCCTCATGTCTTGTCGGTTTCCTGCGTTGCCTGGTGGACCACCTCAGTTCCGGTGCTCTCTGATCAACTGCACCGCGCTCCACACGCTCCGTACCAGCATCTTCATCTGTCATCATGTCATCATTCACTGGCACGGAATCAGCTCCCACAGTCAAGGTAGAAGGATTCTCCACCTGTAGCTGTTCCTGTATTCCAGCAACAATCTCGGGTTCCGGAAGTTCTTCTCCCCAGGTATATCGCCCAGGTCCGCGGTACCGCCACAACCGATTGGCGTGGACGATTTTCGCCTTACTTCGTCCGGCTCGTATGCGGAAAGTCACGTCGGACAGACGATCGACAATGACATACGGCCCCTCCCAGTTGCTCATCAACTTCGGAGATAGACCCTTCTTCCGCCGAGGGTTGTACAGCCAGACATGATCGTCTTTCTTGAAGGTCACTTCACTGGCCTTCAAGTCATGTCTTCTTTTCATAGTCTCTCCAGAGATCTTCAAGTTCTCGCGCACTTGATGATGTACCTCTCCCATTCGTTCTTGTAGTTCTCGGACGTAGCTCGGGATGTCCCTCGGGAACTCCTCATCTGGGGGTCTTCCGGTAAGCAAGTCGACAGGCAAGCGCAATTCTCGCCCAAGCATCAGCTTTGCCGGTGTATATCCCGTAGATTCATGCTCACATGATCTGTACGCCATCAACAGCGGTGCCAGCTTCTCTTCCCACTCATCCTGTCCAGTTTGACAGTATTTCGCTAGCTCTTGTCCGAGGGTCCAATTAAACTTCTCAACCATGCCGTCAGATTGCGGTCGTAGAGAAGTTGTTCTCGTCTTCTGGATTCCTAGTAGACTGCAGCATTCTTTGAAGACAGCAGACTCAAAGTTGCTTCCCTGATCGGAATGCAGTTCATCGGGCATCCCAAATCGCCAGAAGAAATCCAGCAGTGCACTGGCCACAGTAGTAGCTTCCTGATTTGGGATTGCGTACGCTTCTGGCCATTTGGTGTAATAGTCCATAGCTACGCAAATGTAGCGACTACCGGAAGTTGAAAGCGGTAGCGGCCCAGCGATATCCACCGCTACTCTCTCCATTGGGGCTCCAACTTGGTACAACTGCATTGGGGCCCTGCCTTGACGTTGTGGTCCCTTCTTGGCGCAGCAGATAGTGCAGCATCGGCACCACTCCTCTACGTCACGTCGCATGCCTAACCAATAGAATCTCTGTCGCAAGTGACTGAGCGTCTTCTTGACGCCGAGATGACCTCCAGATATGTTATTGTGTGCTTCCATCATGACATCGGCTCGAAGGTTCTTCGGCATCACCGTCTGCCAGTACCTGATCACCCCATCTGGCGACTCCCACTTCCGCTGGAGAACGCCGTCGTCTAGCCGCAGCATGTCCCATTGCGTCCAATAGTTCTTGGTGTTGGCACTCGTACTCGAAATCTTCTCCCACGCTGGTCGGAGGACACTCTGACCAAGGTGGTGGATGATGGGCAGCAAGTCCTTATCCGCTTTCTGCGATGTGGCGATGTTATCTGTTACGTCGTCTGTTAAAACTGTCTGACAACACACCGTTGCCTCCTTATTGTGGCAGTGGTGACATTCTTCGTCGCAAGGTCGACGGCTCAAGCTGTCGGCATTCGCGTGACTCTTCCCGGGTCGATACTCGATCTGATAGTCATACTGGTCCATCTTCCCAATCCATCGAGCCAGTTGACCCTCAGGGTTTTTCAGGCTTCGCAGCCAACGCAACGCAGCGTGGTCTGTACGGATGGTGAATTGCGCTCCATACAAGTACGGATGGAAGTGACTTAGACTTTTCACTATTGCCAAAAGCTCCTTCCTAGTCACGCAGTAGTTTTTCTCGGCGTTGCTGAGACCTCGGCTGAAGTAGGCGACTACGTGTTCAGCGCCGTCCTTCCTCTGAGACAGGACGCCGCTGATGCCGGTGTTGCTTGCGTCACAGTCCAGTACATACGGCTGAGTTGGGTCAGGAAATGATAATACTGGTGCAGTAGCCAAAGCTTCATTCAGGAGAGAAAACGCCCGTTTGCACTTGTTCGACCACACAAAGTCACAGCCTTTCTTCGTTAGATCATGCAGAGGTGCTGCAATAGAAGCAAAGTCCTTCACAAATCTTCTGTAATAAGTACAGAGTCCCACAAAACTTCTCACTTCACTCACACACGTGGGAACGGGCCAATTCGTGACGGCTGACACTTTTTCAGGATCAGTGCGGACGCCATTTTCTCCCACAAGATGTCCAAGGAACGGGACCTCTTTCTGAAACAATTGACACTTCCGGGGATTCAGTTTCAGCTGTGCGGCTCGGAATCTGTCGAGTACTTCAACCAGTCGTTCTAGTTCTTGTTCGAAACTCACTCCGAACACATTCACATCGTCGAGAAACACAATTGACGTTTTCCAATGAAGACCTTCAAGAATTCGCTCCATCAAGCGCTCAAAAGTTGCAGGCGAATTACATAACCCAAACGGCATGACGCGAAACTGCCACAAACCCTGCCCGTAAGAGAAAGCCGTCTTCGACTTGTCAGCATCGGCCATTTTCACCTGGTGGTAGCCGGACTTCAGATCCAGAGTGCTGAACCATTTAGCTCCAGTTAGAGCGTCCAGAGTGTCGTCCACTCTAGGTAAAGGATACGAGTCCTTGACTGTCACTTGGTTAAGTGCGCGATAATCCACACAACACCTTGTAGACCCGTCCTTCTTCTTCACCAGGACCACAGCGGATGACCATGGGCTACTAGATTTCTCTACTACGTCTTGTTTGACGTAGTCTTCCATCACTTTCTCCATCTCCTGTCGCTGGATTGGGCCCATTCTTCTTGGCGGTTGTTTGATTGGCGCATGATCACCAGTATTAATGTGGTGCTCTGTCAAGTCCGTGCGTCCAAGGTCATGGTCTCCGGAAGAAAACACATCAGCGTAGGACACTAACAATTCTCTGAGTCTGTCTGTCTGTTGGGAATCGAGACACGATGAACTTCTCTGAAACAGATCCTGAAGATAATCAGGCAATTCCTCATTGCCATCTGGCTGGTTTACTTTGCACACTCTAGTCTGAATTTGCACAACTTCCTGACACAACACAACTTGACTTCCTTCACGTACTGTTTGTGGCTGGCAAGAAACATTTGCCATCACGATTGGAACGACTTCTTCATTCAAATCAACTAAAGTCCTGCCTACCATCAATCCGTCTGCTAGTGCAACGCTCTCATCTCCTTCGACCATCCCGTAACGAGCATTCAGTGTTCTCTCGGCTTTACACAATAGCAGTTTCTCGGATTTGGGAGGCACAATGGTTGTCCTACAAGCAGTAAACGTGGTACTGGTTTCACCAACAGCGCGAACAGGAATCGTCTGTCCATCACACCTCATCTGCATCCGTCCCAGATCCAGATAACACTCCCTGGGTAACAGGAAGTCTAGACCCAAGATACAGGGTTCGTCAATATCTGCCACATAGACTGAGTGTTTGGTCTCGACACTTCCCAACCTCAACAAAATATCAATAGGTCCCCACAAGACAGCACAGTGACCTGTCACACCACAGATCTTCTGCTTGGCTTCGGGTAAGTGTCTCTGCGTTGTCATATCCGGTCTGATGAACGTCTTCTCTGAAGCTGTGTCGATGACAATAGGACATCTTCTTCCCTCTATCTCTCCCATGGCTTGGATCGAACTGGCTGTTTCTACTGGCCTGGAGACCAACAACTGGGACTGCGACGGGTAGACTGGCTTTCGTCCCGCATTACCAGCCTCTACTCGTTTCCCGAAGCTTGCGCCGCCACCGTAGAGTCCTGCTGCTGCAGGCATTCCCACTGCATGTGACCAGGTCTGCCACAGCGCCAGCACGTTCTCTGTTGTGCACTGCCGTCCGCATGGTAAGCGCTCTGATCCTCCCTCCTTAGTTTCCCGCAATTTCTCCGCAAGTGTCCTGGTTTACCACAATGCCAACAGCCCCCTTGACGCCTTTCAGACAGTACATGTCCTACTCGCGTCCGAAATCCTGAATTTGAGTCAGTCTGGAATCTTTCAGTACTCGATTTCACGTATGATTCAAATTCAAGTGCTCGTGCTAAGGCTTCCTGCAATCCAGCCGGTTGCGCCTGTTTCACCTGAATCTTGAGCTGAGTACTATCTAAGGCGTCAATAAACTGATCCCTTAAAAGGATCCTGATGACCTCGGTACCTCCATCAGGATAGGCCTTGTGGGCAATGTTTTCTAGGTCTTGAGCAAGCTGTTGTAGTGATTCTCCCCGACCTCTGATCCGGGTCCGGAATCTCGCCCTATAGACTTCGTCTTGATGTCGGGTTCCGTACCGTCTGTCCAAGGCATCTGCTAGGGCCTCATAGCTGTGGCGTTGATCTCGAGAGAGCTGACCCAGGATCTCGACTGTTGGGCCTTTTAAGCTCGTGGCCAGCTGGGTGGCGCATTGTTGATCTGTCCACTCATTGGCTTCCGCCAAAAGTTCGAATTGCGCCCGGTATGCTTCCCATGGCACTTTGCCATCAAATTCTTGAGGCTTCCGACTTACGTGGTTGGAGCTAGAGGTGGGAACCAACGGCGTGGAGAAGAGAGGGGCAGTTGGGTTAACAACAGGATAAGTCTCCAAGTCCATACTCAACTGACGCGTGTCCGCGTCGTCTCGGTAGTTCTCATAACGTTCTGCGACACGTGTTCCTCCGACTTCACTTCTCAGGTTTCTCAGGTCGGTAGTCACCGCGTCCCTTAGCTGTCCGATATCTTCGCAGACGGCGTCTACTCTCTCTGTTAGGGTCTCACAGGCCTGATTCACCTGAGACTCCAGCGTCTTGTTCCTGTCAGTACACTGTTTGTCCAGTTGTTGTCTGACCTGGCGCAACGCACTGGTTTGGACGTCAGCATGACGGCACAGCTGCTCGTCCAGTTGTTGCCGTAACTCCTGCCGAAACTCCAGTATGACTTGCTGCGATCTGTCAGCCTGAACCTCAATAGCCTTCAACAGGTCCGCCATGCTGATTTCCGAAAGTTGTTCTTGTGTCTTACTGCGAGTGCCGCTTGCCATGGCTAGTTGTCACAACGCGCATCAAAAAGAACAATCCCACTTCTGACACCAATGTCAATCCAGGCAGGTCACCCCTCGCAGTGTGGGACCCTTGTGTCTTACTGCGAGTGCCGCTTGCCATGGCTAGTTGTCACAACGCGCATCAAAAAGAACAATCCCACTTCTGACACCAATGTCAATCCAGGCAGGTCACCCCTCGCAGTGTGGGACCCAATGGACTCGCCCAGGGTCAAGGTCGCCGGCAAACGAGCACCGAAGTGACTCAACAACTTGTAGCTATAAATGTTCTAGCGATTTATTTAAGTCCGGTGAAACTTAGGAACAACTGTGGTGAGCCACAACATAATAATCAAATAGTGATATAACGTGCCAGTCTTTCGCGTTACCCACATTCAATCACGTTTCTCTTTCTCCGTCACCCGCCGTTCTGTTTACCCAGCTCCCCTCCACCGATTTTCCCACCGCACACTCCCCACTGAGGTCTAGTTTTCCCCTTATACTATCAGATGCTCCATCGTAACAATATATCTTCCAATCGTTTTTCGTTTTTAATATGATCACAAGAAAAACGAAAAGGGAACCAATAACCGTTTTTAGTTTTTAAAATAAATATGAGAAAACGAAAAACAAACCCTACAACCGTTTATCGTTTTTCGTTTGGCGACATAGAAAGCGAAAATATTTTAACAAAGACGAAAAAACGGTTATGCATAACGCAACCGTTTTTCTTGTCGCTGTATACACGCAATGCACCATTCGCGTTGGCAACACTACTCAGGGCCCCAAGTTCAAGGTCAAGGGGGGAACATTGGGTGCACTTGTTTGGTAGCCCGGCGATATCCCCAAGGTAAACCGAACACGCATCGGTATACCTCCAGAAACTTCGTTCAATCGGGTCGGGTGCGCGCATCTATTCGGCATGCCGATTGTATCACTTCAAAACAGCACGGGACATTCGGGAGAACATGACGACTGACTGAAAAGCTAGGACGGCTGGTTCCGTTGCTCCTAAATCACAGGCGCTTGAAACACCAGACCAACACGGGGGCGTTGTCCTTAACTATAGTACCTGATACAAGGAAACATGAACGCGGGTTGCCGCGAAAAATACTCTTCCTAGCGGATTTTGGCGGTAAAACACCCCGACCAAGCGGATTTTGGCAGTAAAACCCCGACCGAGCGGAATTTGGAGGTGAAAAAGGGGGGCTTTACTAGGAACCCCCCCAAACCCAGCAATGCATTAAGTACAGTGCTGAGGTGGCCAAAGCACTCAAGGCGAGCGCTCGAACCCACTGAGCTATCGGGTCGGCCTACTTCTAATGGAGAAGCGTGGGCGACGAGTTGATCATAACAAATGAACAATAGTTCTATTTGAGTGAAACTATCTATGTATATAACTTACTCCCTGGACAACAACAATGAATCGGTGGCCTCAGGGAGGTCACCCCGGGGAGATGGGAGGTCACCTCAGGGAAGCCACCCCCCTTCCTTTATGAATATTGTAGGATATATAATTACATGTCAGTGTCCGTCCCCTAGCCTTTCACATTTCATTGTCCGTCCCCTAGCCTTTCACATTTCATTGTCCGTCCCCTAGCCGTTCACATTTCATTGTCCGCCCCCGGGCCTTTCACATTTCATTGTCCGTCCCCGGGCCTTTCACATTTCATTATTCCGTCTCCTGACATTTCACATTTCATTGTCAGTCCCTTAGCCTTTCACATTTCCTTGCTATTCCCCAGGCCTTTCACATTTCATTGTCAGTCACAAACCATTCCCGTTTCACAGGGACCTCCTACGGTTGGTGACGTCTGTGCAGAGCGGTGGCGGGGGCGGGGGCGGGGGCGGGACGAGGCGGGAACGGGGGCGCGGGCTGGTGGGGGGGGGGGGGGGAGCGGTGGCGGGGCGGGAGCGCGGTTTAGCAGTTCATTAACTTTCGGGGCCTTCACTCATCATTAACCGAGAAACAAGAGGGCAAGGACACGCTGCATGGTGGCCGCCTTGCTCGGAGCTCCGTGCCAAGGCCACATCTACCATGAGAAACACTCACTGCTTCACGTTGACCGAAACGGGAAGGGGCTGAACAGTTGATGGCATAATCCACTTTGGCACCTTCATGGGACGGGGGCCGGTGCCTTCATGGGCCGGGTCGGCGCCTTCATGGGGCTGGTCGGCGCCTTCATGGGGCGGGTCGGCGCCTTAATGGGGCGGGTCGGCGCCTTCATAGGGCGGGTCGGCGCCTTCATGGAGGGGGGGTCGGCGCCTTCATGGGACGGGGGTCGGGGCCTTCATGGGGAGGGTCGGCGCCGTCATGGGGAGGGTCGGCGCCGTCATGGGGCGGGTCGGCGCCTTCATGGAGAGGGTCGGCGCCGTCATGGGGCGGGTCGGCGCCGTCATGGGGCGGGTCGGCGCCTTTATGGGACGGGTCGGTGCCTTCATTGGGCGGGTCGGCGCCTTCATGGGGCGGGTCGGCGCCTTCATGGGACGGGGGTCGGCCCCTTCGTGGGGCGGGTCGGCGCCTTTATGGGACGGGGGTCGGCACCTTCATTGGGCGGGTCGGCGCCTTCATGGGGCGGGTCGGCGTCGTCATGGGGCGCCTTAATGGGACGAGGGTCGGCGCCTTCATGGGGAGGGTCGGCGCCTTCATGGGGCTGGTCGGCGCCTTCGTGGGGCGGGTCGGCGCCTTTATGGGGCGGGTCGGCGCCGTCATGGGACGGGGGTCGGCGCCTTAATGGGACGGGGGTCGGCGCCTTCATGGGGCGGGTCGGCGCCTTCATGGGGCGGGTGATCGAGTGATCGAGATTTTTTCCTCCAACCCTTTGTCGCAAGTTTTCATAAAGCAGACAGCGCCCCACCCCCGCCACCCCTCCTGGTCGCCTCATTCCTGGATCAGCCCCTGCAATTGACTACTGCACATAAAGAGGCACACAGACATATGACCCAGGAATTAGCCACTCAGGAACATGACCCAGGGATTAGCCACCTAGAAACATGACCCAGGGATTAGCCACCCAAAAACATGACCCAGTGATTAGCCACCCAGAAACATGACCCAGGGATTAACCACCCAGAAACATGACCCAGGGATTAGCCACCCAGAAACATGACCCAAGGATTAGCCACCCAGAAACATGACCCAGGAATCACAACCACAATAGCAGCGGTTACTGCGGCAAGCACAAAGCAAGTGTCATCCTAGCTCTGACATCAAAACCACCACCAAGGTGAAGGTTTTGAATAGCACAACACTTTTTGATGTAGAAAACAAGCATGGCAGCGTGCGCAAACTGAACTCTTAAATGGCTCATATTTCAGATATTTTGCGGGCTTTCGACTTCAGTAAAGGCGCCGGGAGTAAGAATACAGTTTGTAGATTGCAAAAATGCCAATATTTTAAAAATGTGTTGACACATTTAGCGCCGGGAGCTTTCGAAAGAACTCTACACAGAGCAGTGTTGTGCTGTTCAAAACCTTCACCTTGGTGGCAGTTTTGATGTCAGAGCTAGTGTCATCCCTGAAGCACAGGAGCCCCAATCGTGGGTGGGTGGGGCGGTAGGGGGGGGGGTGGCTTTAACCATATGTCATATGTCTTACTATGACAAATGGGTGTTGCCCCCCCCCCCTGCCTCCCACCCACTCACGATTGAGGCTCCTGTGCCTGGGGCCGTATTCGTAATCGCCACTTAGGCTACGCCATTAGACTCAGCGCTAAGTGGAAGATTTGTCAAGCGATTATCAGGTTCATAATTATAATACATAAGTAGTCACCCAAGAAGTGGATTGTCTGAATTAAGAAACTGCTCAAATTATATTGAAGAAGATCTGTTAATCATGAACAACACCACAACGAGCTGGTGTGGCTGAGACGAAAATGCACTTTTCGTGCGTAACTTACGAGGGGATTATGAATACGGCCCCTGAAGTCTGCAGCAGCTTCCCTCTCTTTTCTATTCTGGCGGAAGTTTACAACGAAATCTCACCCACGCGCGCGCGCCCCCTACCGAGTGCCTGTACAAATACCCTACCCCCCCTTAACGTAGGGGGGGGGGGGCACTGTTATACGAATCTGTTCGGCGGGGGGAGGTCAGCGGGGGGTGCCTCTTGATGAGTACGGGAGCGAACATTTATGATGAAAAACTTAGTTTCTATTCGGGGTGGGGGGGGGGGGGGAGGACTCATTCGTAGGACTCATGTGCATTCGAAGATCGGGTTGCCGCGAAACAATACCCTTCCGACCGGAAAACTCCCGACCGAGCGGATTTTTGCCGTAAAACGCCCCAACCGAGCGGATGTTAGTTGTGGGGCCCGCCCACAGCAATGTATTAACTACCCCCAGGGGCCTTATCCGCTTCACAGTTAGCGCTAAGTAGATTTAAGTAGCCGAATTGTGGTTAATGAGTACCAAACAATATAACATTAGCGCTGCTAGATGTTGAGTCTCAAAGGGTAATTAACAACGCCTGTCACTCTAATTTGTATTTTGTAAAAAAAATGTATTAAGAAAACTTACATGAAAGAAACTGGCATGGCATTTACACATAGTAGGAATCATTGGCCATAGAGAATCTGTTCTGCACGTGCACCAGGATTAAATTCAGAATGCGGCTAAAATAACCGCGGTAACCCAGTCAATAGGGGTCCACTTTCTGTTGAACACATTCTGCTTTTGATGGGGGTTACTCTCCACAAGACGCCTCTCTAACTGATAATTAAATACGATTAACCTTACCGCGCCGAATAAACCTGGCGTATATTTTAAAAATTTAACAATAAACATCAAATGGTTAATAAGCCGTTTAAATGAATTTGAAGTAACACCCAGAATTAACAAATTAGCAGTCGTCAATTGCGTAAAATGAGTCAAAATAATGTGTTTTTAGCCTCTATTTGCACTGCATATTGGATTTAATTTGTCTTTAATTTTGAAGATACTATAGGTAGATGGTTTTCCTGTTTTAAAATCGTCTATTTGTTATCACGGAGAATGAAATTCACATTCATATTATTTCCATGGTTACTATGAATACGCGTAGGCGTACAATTGGCTGCCACATACCCTATGCATAACGCCACAATAGTTGTAACCCCGCCACAAGGTCGCAGCTCCGCCAGACCATAAATCACTATTAGCGACGGCTTCTATTTCCTGGCATTCTCAGCCGCTAACGTGAATCTGGTTCCAGGAGCAACTCTTCCATGACAACATGTGTCTGCTGGCTAGCAGATGGACTGTAAACAATGCTTATGAAATATAAATTACCTCTCTGTTTGCAGGGATGCCTCATACAAATATCTCTCAAACAGAATAGTTCGGCCCCGATCGCTTAGAAATGAGAGGCGTTCAATCAAACCGACCCTGAGGGAGAGTGCTCGGCTGTCGGGTTGTTGTCAGTGGCTGTTGCTTCCGATATGCATCCCCTGCGTGTCAGCACACGCACAATCGATTGTTGAGTAATATCTGAGCTATAGTGAAACAATGGATGGTACTTACAATAACCAAAGTGAGTAACAATGATTGTTTTGTGAAGTTATCCCACGATCGTATCTCGGACCACGTGGTCCCTTAATATCGCTCACCGTAATGGAGGATGTCCGTTCGCGTTACACCGCGCGCTCCGCTCTATTTCCGGTCCTTTTAGTGCGGCGACCTGACATATTACAATGTCACGCACGGGTTAGGTGGGGCAAGCGCTGTGATTACACCGTCCCCACATTGCGTTGTCGTTCCAGAACAGCAACTCACGTCTGCGCAGCCGGCTGGTTCCCATCACTTAAACGTTGACTACAATGAGTGCGCGTCACGCAGCTGCATCAAGGCACCAGCGTGATGCGCCCTCGTTCTAAGAGCATGTTTTTTTTTATTGGTCCCCGAAGGACTTAAACCTGAGATAGAACCCGCGAAAACTATGCTGGCTTATTGGACGGAAAATGTGTAACATTCGCATAAAAAGAAAGTTACTTCCACAACAATTTCGACAGCGTAACTAGTAGGCTCTACTTGACTTTGTAACAATTCTGATCGCGTGACTTGTGTTCTGAGGATTGAAGAGACATGCACAGTTCTCGCGGCTTCCATTTTTGGTTTAGATTCTTCGGTAGGGGGGGGGGGGCAACAAAAACACGTGTGTCAACATCACACTGGTGCCTTGTTACAGCTGTGTGACGTGCACTCATTTTAACCGTTAATAAACGCTTGGGTGCCGGGAACCAGCTAGCCGCCATGCGGTTTTGTGCATGAATATTTCGTTTTGAGTGTCAAACATATGTTGTGTTTACTTTGGTCGAATCATTCTTAACCAGAATCATAATGATATGTTCACCTACATGGTTAGAGCGAAGTTAGATCATATGATATGGTTGGGAGCCATGGTTGTAATGGATAGATATCAGTATGATTGGCACCCCCAGCTTTGGGACATTAACGTGCGAGAGAAACGTTTAGACGCGACAGCTAATTGGAATATGAGGCGGCCATAATTATGAGACAGACGCAACTAGCTAGCTTGGTTTAATCAGTTCAATCATTTTATTTTCTTAAAAGCCACGCACGAAGCAGTGCGAGACGCATATAACTCCTTTTGCTGCTGTCTGCTTATAGATGATGTCACATGATATCTTTATAGTCTTTATAGAACATTAAGTGGTGATTGGTTGCTTGTATATTCAGGACGCCTTTGACCATGACCACTTTTGGTCATATATCGCGTCAATGGGAGAAGGAAGGGAGAGCGGAGCCATGTCCCCGGGGGTAACACCCTACTCTTTGCGAAGAAGGACATGGAATCTTTATCCTGCGACCACCCAGATATGGCCACAGCGCGGCGCGAAGCACCGATCCACGTGCCGTTAGGCTCTCAGGTGCCCAGAGCATTCAAAGCGAGCGCTGTAACCCACTGAGCTACCGGGCCGGCCCCCATTCAGTGGCGTACCCCCGCCCTAATGACAATAGCAGGCTGGCTACCTTGTTAGGGAGGAGGAGGAGTGCGGGCGATGGGGGGGGGGGGGTAGGAGGTTGAGCAAAGAGAGGAGGAGAGGGAGGGCGATGGGGGGGGGGAGGAGAGAGCAGGCAATGGGGGGGGGGGGGTGAGGGCGGGCGATGGGCGGGGAGGAGAAGAGAGCAGGCGGGCAAGGGAGAGGGCAGGAGGAAGAGGAGGAAGTTGAGGGGGGGGGGGGGGTGAACAGGGCGGCACTGGAAAGACAGGCGTCGTCCCAGAGTCATTGAATTGCAACAAAGCAGTGAGCATCTGACCCGGGCACCCAGGTTTTAGTTTTGAACATCTGCTTCCAGAAAACAAACAGAGCTGTATCAGGGGTAGCAGAAATCCTGGCTATTAGTGATTATCAATACGTCTCATTCGTCGTCTCACTCCCGCCGCACAGGGATTGGCATAAGTTATGTTTTTATTGTGTACAGAAATCACAAGGTCATAATATTATATTATATCTTTATTATGTACAGAAATCACAAGGTCATAATATTATATTGTATCTTTATTATGTACAGAAATCACGAGGTCATAATGATAGATTATATCTTTATTATGTACAGAAATCACGAGGTCATAATATTAGATTATATCTTTATTGTGTACAGAAATCACAAGGTCATAATATTATATTATATCTTTATTATGTACAGAAATCACAAGGTCATAATATTGATATTATATCTTTATTATGTACAGAACTCACAAGGACATAATATTATATTATATCTTTATTATGTACAGAAATCACAAGGTCATAATATTGATATTATATCTTTATTATGTACAGAACTCACAAGGACATAATATTATATTATATCTTTATTATTACCAGAACCCACGAGGTCGTGGCGTGGTGTAAGACTTAAATAAGGACTTGACAAATGTCTACATGTGGGCTATACACATCGATCATATCTAATAAATACATACATGTGAGGGATCATCTTATCTCCATTCTATGGGACGATTTGCTTTCCCAGTCGTTGCGTTCCCCCGCCTCATGCGATCATTGCCAGCCTGGTTCCGCGGCCCCAATCATTGCCAGCCTACCTTGGTGGCACTCTAGACCTATAGTACGTAGTCTCTTCCCCAGCCGTCCGTCCGCGCGGAGCACCTGGCAAGCGTGAGGCCGCGCACCACAGACTATAGAGTACGCCGCACAGTGGCGCCACAGGTGCTGCACTCGCCTGCTCATTGCGTAAATCAGCTCACACATTATTATAACCGTGGATCGCGTGCACTGCCGCGAGCATGCACGTAGGCTGAGCTTATTAGCTAGTAACATTTACCAGATCGTTTTCGGGAATGCCGATATAATTAGTCCACCGTGGAGGCGCCCCAACTATAGCAGCGGGAATACACGGGCCTGTGCTGAACAACAAAACACTGAGATAGTAATGAGGGCAAATGCATACATCTGTATAATATAGTTGTCAACATAATTCATTACGAATAATGCAAATAGCCCTAACCTTATGTACCAACAAATCTGCGTAACCTTAGACACTCATTACGGAACGTGTTTAAACATAGACACGCAATACGAAACGTGTGTCCAAATAGACACGCATTACGAAACCTGTGTAACCATAGACACGTATTACG
Source organism: Arenicola marina (assembly GCA_964019135.1). Classification (NCBI taxonomy): domain Eukaryota; kingdom Metazoa; phylum Annelida; class Polychaeta; family Arenicolidae; genus Arenicola; species Arenicola marina. The sequence continues at coordinate 13,851,799 of OZ025248.1, read as the reverse complement.
AAACCTGTGTAACCATAGACACGCATTACGAAACCTGTGTAACCATAGACACGTATTACGAAACCTGTGTAACCATAGACACGCATTACGAAACCTGTGTAACCATAGACACGTATTACGAAACCTGGGTAACCATAGACACGCATTACGAAACCTGTGTAACCATAGACACGTATTACGAAACCTGTGTAACCATACCCACGCATTACGAAACCTGTGTAACCATAGACACGTATTACGAAACCTGGGTAACGGGTATATGAATTCGCGATCTTTACAAGTATAGAAGGATAATCGACAAAACGTGAACCCTACTTCAGCATCAGATTCACCCCCCCCCCCCCCCTGTTTAGAAAGGGAGTGGAAGAAAAAGGGTGCCGGTAAGCAAGGTGGAGGTTGGATGGGTAGTTGCTCTTGTGCTGATAATACCAATATTATTACCTTGTAGCGCCGCAAGCGCCGACTCGCTAGGTTGCGCTACGCAAGCTCTGCTAATACTTGAAAGTAACGAGAGCTTTAATTAGTATTTAATACAGCAAAATACATCTTGTACCATTTAAAAAAAATGTTTTAATTGAGAATGCCATACACCTGATACCGTGTGTTATTAGGCTTAGGCTGGGTCCCCGGCACTAATTAGTAGAAATGCGCGGCGCATTTGTCCTATCAATTTGAGCTGCGCGAATGCATTCAGGCGACAACAGAGATATAATGGAGCCCTAGCGGAGTGAGTCAAAGGCAGAGAGTGATAGCGATGTGATTTTATTCACGTTCGCGGCGCCCTCTGGATAGTCTGGGATATCTCATCGAACATGGAACTGAACTCGTTAACGGTCGTTAATGGGGTTATGCAGCAAAACTGGTATTTGCGGGCGTCATGTGTGAGGGGTGTTGGGCGGGGTGCAGGAGGAGGAGGGGGGTGGGGGTAGGGGAAGCATGGCATGACCTGGCAGGGCATGACAGATCACTGGGGCGGTATAATAGGCCATGGCTATGGTCGCTATCCCTCTACTCTGGGGGGGGGGGGGAGGCACTATGCTGTTGGCTGCCAATTTGTGTAAGTTAATTTCCGACCGAGGAACACGACATAATAATAATAATTACCATTGTTATCCGGTAATGTCTTTTTCCGAGGTCATTAACTTATGTAAAATCCACGTCCTTATGACTAAAACCCATTACATTACAGGTTATGTCGCGAGAGAATAATAGTCACGTCATCAGTGGATCTGGTCATGTCCGGTCGCTGTATGGACGATGGCAACGGTCACCGCCTCCCGTCAGACAACACTGACTGAGGAGCGAGGCGGAATGGTCTGGCAGGGCCAGCGTGTCATTGTCAGAGATGGTCCGCCATCAGAACCCCAGTTCAGAAGACAGACCTAAGGCTCAAGTCGACCGCGTCTCAGTGGCCTCCATGCTGCCTTCCAGGGTGACGGGGTAAATCCTGTTGAGCCCGGTGCAGCAGGGGCAGCAGGCAGCCAGGACCCGGATGGCGCCGACTCGGAAGGTCTTGTTGGTGCCCATGTAGACGATGGGGTTCCAGAATGAGTTGCTCACGGCGATAACGTAGATGGCTATTTCCAGCCACTCGGGAATGTGCTCCAGCTTGCCCACGATGGCCTTGACGATGTGCTCCACGATGAAGGGCAGCCAGGCCAGGTAGAACGTGCCCACGATGATCATGAGGGTACGAAGCGCCTTGAAGTTGCGGCGGCTCGCCTTGATGCCGTCCTCGTTCATCGTCTTCTCCAGCTGCCGGCGTTGTTTCCTGCTGATTCGCCAGATGGCGCCGTAGCAGAAGGCGATGGTTAGGGTGGTGGGTAAGAAGATGACGAAGGTGTACGTGATCCACTGCACGGGCCACCTGGTCACGTGGAAGTAGCACGTGGCCTCCTCGTCGTTGTACTTGTATGACCCGAGACCCACGAGCGGAAAGAACCACAGCAGGGCCGCGAACAGCCACGTGCCCACGGATGCCGCCAGGGTGCGCTCTATCGTGACCAGCTGCTTGTAGTGGAGCGGTCGGGAGATGGCGATGTAGCGGTCCAAGCTGAGTAGAGTCAGAGTGTAAACAGAGACCACCCAGCTGACCGAGCTGAGGAAACCGATGACGTCACAAACGGCGCGCGTGAGAAAATTGGAAAAGACGGCGTAGATAAGAGGTATAGCGGTAGTGAGGCCGACGCCCAAGTCCGCAATGGCCAGGGACACCATCATGTACCCAGTCACTGTCCTCAGGGATCTCGTGCGAAGTATTACGGCAATGGTGAACGTGTTGCTTATTATTATAAGCAGTGCCACGATACCGGATATGACGAACAGGCCGACGTAAACCTTGATTTCAAGGCTTGTGCCAGATGACGTGGCATTGACCGAGGACGTCATGTTTCCCGCCATGACCGGAACTGGCATTACCTTCTGCACGACTTGTCGTAGACTGAAGGTCGGATTATCTGCAGAGATGTAAGTTCTTCGTTATCGACGGCAGTGATGGCAGGATATCAACAATCTGTATATGTTTTTGGGACCATCACAGACAAGAGTGTTTCTAGACCCCTCGTCCAACATGATATGTGACGCCAACCGGCCTACTGTACCACGGATATGTCACCAAGCTTATCTACTGCCCACAAATCATAATCAATGGACAACACACAAATCTGAGACGTAACGTCATTGCACATAGCTGCCAACTTCCAATCAGTGTGAGCACTGTTGCTTGTTTTCTCACTGACCTGTCGGATGCGATAATCGACTTCCACAGCTGATTGGCGATCGAAACCTGAAGCGGAAGTCGCAAACAGGAAGTCAACGCTAAGGATGTGTCACACCTGTAATAAAGAAACTATGGCGGATAAAGTACCCTACAACAAGAGAGACATCAAGCGGATGAAACAAACTGGAGAAGAACGTTTGCCCGCACAAAACTGCTGTTGATAAATTTATTAAACTTTTGAGCTTTTGCCATGTCAGTCCAGAGAAATAAAATGTTCTTCTGACTGTTAATGACCGAAGTAATTTCTGCCTCCCCCCCCAACACACACACACACACACACTAATATCCCTCACACGCCTGGTCGTACGGTATGACACACTATGTCAGAATTGCCCGTATTGTCGTACGGTATGACACGGTGTGTTAATTGCCCGTATTGTCGTATGGTATGACACGGTGTGTGAATTGCCCGCACTGTCGTACGGTATGACACACTGTGTGAATTGCCCGTATTGTCGTACGGTATGACACACTGTGTGTGAATTGCCCGCACTGTCGTACGGTACGACACACTGTGTGTGAATTGCCCGCAATGTCGTACGGTATGACACACTGTGTGAATTGCCCGCACTGTCGTACGGTATGACACACTGTGTGAATTGCCCGCACTGTCGTAGGGTACGACACACTGTGTGTGAATTGCCCACACTGTCGTACGGTACGACACACTGTGTGTGAATTGCCCACACTGTCGTACGGTACGACACACTGTGTGTGAATTGCCCGCACTGTCGTACGGTACGACACACTGTGTGTGAATTGCCCGCACTGTCGTACGGTACGACACACTGTGTGTGAATTGCCCACACTGTCGTACGGTACGACACACTGTGTGTGAATTGCCCACACTGTCGTACGGTATGACACACTGTGTGAATTGCCCGCACTGTCGTACGGTACGACACACTGTGTGTGAATTGCCCACACTGTCGTACGGTACGACACACTGTGTGTGAATTGCCCACACTGTCGTACGGTACGACACACTGTGTGTGAATTGCCCGCACTGTCGTACGGTACGACACACTGTGTGTGAATTGCCCGCACTGTCGTACGGTACGACACACTGTGTGTGAATTGCCCGCACTGTCGTACGGTACGACACACTGCGTGTGAATTGCCCGCACTGTCGTACGGTACGACACACTGTGTGTGAATTGCCCATACTGTCGTACGGTACGACACACTGTGTGTGAATTGCCCGCACTGTCGTACGGTACGACACACTGTGTGTGAATTGCCCGCACTGTCGTACGGTACGACACACTGTGTGTGAATTGCCCGCACTGTCGTACGGTACGACACACTGCGTGTGAATTGCCCGCACTGTCGTACGGTACGACACACTGCGTGTGAATTGCCCGCACTGTCGTACGGTACGACACACTGTGTGTGAATTGCCCACACTGTCGTACGGTACGACACACTGTGTGTGAATTGCCCGCACTGTCGTACGGTACGACACACTGTGTGTGAATTGCCCACACTGTCGTACGGTACGACACACTGTGTGTGAATTGCCCACACTGTCGTACGGTACGACACACTATGTGTGAATTGCCCGCACTGTCGTACGGTACGACACACTGTGTGTGAATTGCCCACACTGTCGTACGGTACGACACATTGTGTGTGAATTGCCCGCACTGTAGTACGGTACGACACATTGTGTGTGAATTGCCCGCACTGTAGTACGGTACGACACATTGTGTGTGAATTGCCCGCACTGTAGTACGGTACGACACATTGTGTGTGAATTGCCCGCACTGTAGTACGGTATGACACATTGTGTGTGAATTGCCCGCACTGTAGTACGGTACGACACATTGTGTGTGAATTGCCCGCACTGTAGTACGGTATGACACATTGTGTGTGAATTGCCCGCACTGTAGTACGGTATGACACACATACTTTCGTTAGTACTCTGGATCACCGTGGTGCCACGTATCGAATACTATTTATATGTGACCGTTTCTGGACCTTGCGAGCATTTTTTTCTTTTCGATATCTCAATATTTATCCAATGTACATAACAGAAAATAATATAAAATAAAAATATCAGGACCTTTGCCAAATTTGTTTTTCTTTTTTTTTAATCCCCGAAATTCCGTTGTGACAATGAGTTTTCATAGGGGGTTCTGCTGGGAAGCTCACATTACCAAAAAAGTAACCTGAAAATCGATCAATATTATTGTATTATTCTTGCAACCATATAACAAATTACTCCTTGCGCAAAAATTAGGATGTCTTGCAGGCTTCGTCTTTTTCCTATACACAAAAATAGGTGAAAATACCCGAGGGGAGCTTCTACCTCAGTGTTTAGAAAAAGTAGCTATAAAACACCCTTTTTTATTATGGCGTTGTACGGAGCAAATAGAAAGATGTGGTATCCGGTGAAAAATGTGTTACCCTAAGTTTTGAAAAGTAGCATGCTACCTTATTGCTAGGAAACCGTAATATATTCTAGCTTGAAACAAATTGCGGTTTATAGTACATTTCAATATCTACATTTATTAGGCAAGAACGTGAAATGAAATGTCAATATTTTAGGCCACCTAAATTGGAAGGCTAAATGGGGCCAAGAAACCTATCGGGACATATTTGCCCCAGATGCAGGTGGCAGGGTACGTACCCATGACCTATTTATCTGCAGCTATGACTGCTTACCAGCTTGGGAGACTTCCGACCATTACGTCCTCAGGAATGGCCACAAACCACCTGGACACATGGTCCGGTCCGACAGACCCAGGTCCGGATTTGGGGTTGGGGGGGGGGGGGGGGGGTGAGTGTCAAACGTGTTAAATGTAAACGCTGTGTAGGCCAACGTGCTAAATGTAAGCGCTATGAAGGCCAACGTGTTAAATGTAAGCGCTATATAGGCCAACGTGTTAAATGTAAGCGCTATGTAGGCCGTGTTAAATGTAAGCGCTATGTAGGCCGTGTTATATGTAAGCGCTATGTAGGCCAACGTGTTAAATGTAAGCGCTATGTAGGCATTGTTAAATGTAGGCGCTATGTAGGCCAACGTGTTAAATGTAAGCGCTATGTAGACCAACGAGTTCAATGTAAGCGCTATGTAGGCCAACGTGTTAAATATAAGCGCTATGTAGGCCGTGTTAAATGTAAGCGCTATGTAGGCCAACGTGTTAAATGTAAGCGCTATGTAGGCAGTGTTAAATGTAAGCGCTATGTAGGCCAACGTGTTAAATGTAAGCGCTATGTAGGCCAACGTGTTAAATGTAAGCGCTATGTAGGCCAACGTGTTAAATGTAAGCGCTATGTAGGCCAACGAGTTAAATGTAAGCGCTATGTAGGCCAACGAGTTAAATGTAAGCGCTATGTAGACCAACGCGTTAAATGTAAGCGCTATGAAGGCCAACGAGTTAAATGTAAGCGCTATGTAGGCCAACGAGTTAAATGTAAGCGCTATGTAGACCAACGAGTTAAATGTAAGCGCTATGAAGGCCAACGAGTTAAATGTAAGCGCTATGTAGGCCAACGAGTTAAATGTAAGCGCTATGTAGGCCAACGTGTTAAGTATAAAGGCTATGTAGGCCAACGTGTTAAGTATAAAGGCTATGTAGGCCAACGTGTTAAATGTAAAGGCTATGTAGGCCAACGTGTTAAGTATAAAGGCTATGTAGGCCAACGTGTTAAATGTAAGCGCTATGTAGGCCAACGTGTTAAGTATAAAGGCTATGTAGGCCAACGTGTTAAGTATAAAGGCTATGTAGGCCAACGTGTTAAGTATAAAGGCTATGTAGGCCAACGTGTTAAGTATAAAGGCTATGTAGGCCAACGTGTTAAATGTAAGCGCTATGTAGGCCAACGTGTTAAGTATAAAGGCTATGTAGGCCAACGTGTTAAGTATAAAGGCTATGTAGGCCAACGTGTTAAATGTAAAGGCTATGTAGGCCAACGTGTTAAGTATAAAGGCTATGTAGGCCAACGAGTTAAATGTAAGCGCTATGTAGGCCAACGTGTTAAGTATAAAGGCTATGTAGGCCAACGTGTTAAGTATAAAGGCTATGTAGGCCAACGTGTTAAGTATAAAGGCTATGTAGGCCAACGTGTTAAGTATAAAGGCTATGTAGGCCAACGTGTTAAATGTAAGCGCTATGTAGGCCAACGTGTTAAGTATAAAGGCTATGTAGGCCAACGTGTTAAGTATAAAGGCTATGTAGGCCAACGTGTTAAGTATAAAGGCTATGTAGGCCAACGTGTTAAATGTAAGCGCTATGTAGGCCAACGTGTTAAGTATAAAGGCTATGTAGGGCAACGTGTTAAGTATAAAGGCTATGTAGGCCAACGTGTTCAGTATAAAGGCTATGTAGGGCAATCGGGGTAATCTGCTCGCATGAAAGGTGTTTGTTTCTGAAGTCCGAATCACTGTATTATGAAGAAGGTGAATAGGCTAGTTTTTCTTGGATTTTAGAGAAGCAAAATTATATGAATAAGCTTATTCATACGCTACTAGTAAATGGAAAAGAAACTGTTAAGCAAGAAGAAATATTCAGCAGCCTGATCATTATGGCATGTTTTGACAAGGTCCCTTCTATGCAATAGGCCGATCACTATGGCATGTTTTGACAAGGTCCCTTCTATGCAATAGGCCGATCACTATGGCATGTTTTGAGGAGGTTAATCTTTCTATTCAATAGATCTATCTACTGCCGTAAAACGTACATGAGGTCCAAAACAGTGAAAGGCACTTCTCGAGCAATCACAAATATACGACCTCCTGGACGTCATAATCTACTTAATGAAGGTTTGGCTGCAATATTTACCAAACTAAATGACAGAAATACGTTTTGCAGGGAACCCGATTACATACACAAAATACATGTGGCCTCATGCGACCAATTGACAATGGCACAATGCTACAAGACAAAGATAAATAATGCATGTGATTGGTTGAACAGAGACCAAGTGACTTCGTACATTCGGGGAAATCGCATTTGTACCATTAGAATACCAAGCGCTTCCAGAATATAGACATGTCTAAAGATTTAAGCCCGGACAGATTTGCTTTGTCTTTTTAGTAGCAAGGGCTCTACTGATTGTTATCGAATGTTGGAAATAACAGACCTATAATTATTACGATTTGGAGATTCCAAACTAATAGTAGTCACAATGAAGCTGACTCTGCCTTGGCCGCCATCAACAGTTCATGGTGCTCTTGTCTTGACAATGGGTGCTGACATTAAACCGTAAAGGCAGTCTCATCTTCCAAGTTACCGTATCATAATTATAAATGCATGAATATGCTAAATGCTGTAGCAGTAACTATGAATATTGTATATCCATCGTGACCGACAAAAGAATACAATTATCCTCTTCGGGTAGATATTATAATGGTTAGGGTTGGGACCAAGGTTTAGAAATTAATCTCATTTTTTACATCTGTGACGAAGATCGGTGCCGTAAAACGTTCTTTGGATGTTGCTTGTTATAACTATATATCTTTCAATACAATCATGCTCACAGCGCATATAACCAAGCTGTCGACGACATTGCTGCCTCCTTCGCCACTTATGTCCGCACGACACAGGGCAGCCATCGTACGGAAGGATGTATTAAAGAAAGTGTGGGTCCCTTTCAAGCTCCCATTCGCCAGGTGGCGCTATGCAAGCTCCACTTGTATCGCTGCTGTCGGCAGGAGACAAATTTCAACATTCTTGATACAAAATACTTCTTGTACCATTTTATTTTTTAATCCTTTTTTTTTCATAACCTGAGACCGTGTTTTATTAGGCTTAGGCTGGGTCTGCGGCACTAAATTGTAGAAATGCGCGGCGCAATTGTCCTAACAATTTGCGCAGCGCCGCCCTGCGAGCGAGTGTGCGAATGCATTAATTTGAGGCAGTCGCGACAACAGGGCTGCGTACCGTAGCACGATCGATTGCGATCGCACTCCTTACGGTACGACAAATAAGGAATTGAACTTGGCAGATTGATCAAGGACGCGTGCAATTTTGAACCGGAAGTGGGCTATGGTTCGCCGCGATCAAGAGTAGTCCCGCATGATAATATTACACTCTGGGCGACGATTCTTCTCAAATAAGTTGGGATAACCCGTAGATATCGATGCCTTATAATTATCTTTTATTTATCAATATTTTATACCATTTAGACTGTGCTGCTATTTCCAAAGTAAGGATAATTATGTGGTGGTTATCCCCGAAACAAATGGAAATAGTTCAATGTGACCAATGTCGTACCGTAGCAAGTTCCGAGTGACCAAAAATGTTCGCGGCGGTCGATCGTGCTCCGGTACGCAGCCCAGATACATAATGAAGCCCTAGCGGAGTGAGTCGAGGCAGAGAATGACTCTCTCTCTCTCTCCATCTAATGACAGCATGCATCCATGTCTCTCTCTCGTCATCTAATGACAGCATGCATCCATGTCTCCATGACCAAAACGACCTAGTGTTGACACACTTTCTTGATGTCAGAAGATAGAACAAGGTATATAGAATACATAAACACTATGATTGTACGCGTACACATTATAATAAAAGCTACAGTCGATTCCCTACTAACGTCTATGGATTTTAGCATGGACACCGTGTTGCCAAAAGAGAAGCGGGCTTGCCTGGGGGTAGCCCTGTTGCATGCCCCTCCCTGGCTTATCCGCTCTGGGGAGCGGGCCGGAGGGCCATGAAGCCAGTGTCGGTTGCGATTGTTGATTTAAAAATCAGCGCCCTTCGGGCATCGATTGCAGAAAGTACAGAAATAAACGGTCCTTATCAATTTGTCAAGTTGTTCTTCATACCTTTATAGTTCCAAGTCTCTCCCCGCCGCCATGTCGCTGTTACGTCACAGTTCTCGTCGATCTCCCGGCAGACGGAGCTCGTTCCTCGCATCACAATTTTTCCTAGGACTATGGCGTAAGCGTAACGCCCTCTGCCGGGAGATCGACGAGAACTGTGACGTAACAGCGACATGGCGGCGGGGAGAGTTGTTGTTGTTGAAGAAATATTTATATATAAACTTTTTCGTCTGGCCTGAGATCAGACATGGGGACAGATACCCCGCCCACCGGCGTCCTGTCTGATCCCGCCTCCAGTTGCGTCTTCTTACCACAGATAAATAGATAAAGTAGAGAGAAAACGAGACAATGTCACGGAGACAACCACCCACCTTGACTTCCCGGCTCGGCTTGAGGCAATGTGAAAGCTTCCTCCCGTGTTTTATAGTCTCGTCAAAGCACCGCCTGCGGGACCATAGACCGCGCAGACAGTCGCTTGGATAGTTTTTGATGATACGACCCGGCCGTCACGCCAACTTATCGGTGTTTAGCCGCTGTCACTTGAACCTGTGTTCGACGTTTAGTTCATTATCAGAGTCTGCGCGCTTGTGTTTCCGGATTATCCCACCCTCACACAGTCTCTTCGTAAAGAACGGTCGGGGTGGGCTATGTGGATCCGGGGTGACTTGCACCTTGCGCTGGCCGCTCTCCCTGTCTCTGTCTCACACGCAGCACGCACGCTCTGTCTTGGCCCAGCTTCATCAGGGGGCTATAAACTTCTCCATCCATTGCACCAGGGTGTCTTCTTTGGAATGCGGGGATGTGCGTGCCCCCCCCCCCCCCCAACCCCCGTGCCAGACAGCTGTCAGCGTGCGGCGCGCGCCTCTCTCCGGTACCCATCGGCCGCAGTGCCATTGTTCACGTTGGCTGTCACAGCTCTAGGATGTGTCCCCCGCCCACACGGTTCCGTTGTCACAAAGGACCCGCCCATGGCATTGTAGCAGTTCTATTCTAGCTCTAGTTCTATGCCCCTCCTACAGTCATAGAACTAGGTCTGGGTCTTGGCTCAGCCGGTGGAGAGAGGAAGGCGGGTACGCTAGTTCGGTGTTTCGTAAAGAGTTAATGGGGGGTGGGGGGGGGGGCACCATAGCCACGCCTCCCCCACAGCCACGCCACCACTCGCGTTGCCGTCACGTCATAAAAAAGTAAGGTTTGTTTACGTGAACTTCGTTTTGACTTGGGTCCTCACATCATTAGTGACGGAGCGACATTAGGTGAGCGAGAGAGCCGGTTGGTTGGTATATACGATTAACAGCGACAATCTGGTCATACAATAAAAACAGACCGATGCAGGCGACGAGTAGGGATTTTCCAAATAGATCGGGTGGTGATTTGCAAACCTAAGTTCATTCCCGTGTAACACTATTACCAGTTTCAGCTCGCCCACATAGCGTTTAAAAGTGTTCGTGCCACAATTTTGTCTTGGTCGGAGTTAATTTGGTTTAGGAAAGATAAACAAATAATAATTTGTTTTAATGGGAGTTTACATTTTTTATTTCACGATATCACTATAAAGGCGTTAGTCAAAGTAGCAAAAGTGAGACCCGGCGGGTTTATTTCTGGGAGCATTGCATCTAAGCGTTATTTGAGCATTTTCCTATGATGTCACGAGATTGACAGGTGAGCTTTGATGCAGTGCGTCGACATCTGTGGTCGAGGGCGTGTATTGTTTTGAGCGTTTATTGGTTGAGTGCGTTGCGTTGAGTTGAAGCTAATGAGCAGAGAAAATCTGAGTCTCAATGTAAAAGCACATGCGTTTGTATTCCCTTTGACGTCACTTTCCTCGCTCGCAGAAGTTAAATTGGTACGTACGAAAACAAGTGGAAAAAGTATGCCCTTCTACTATTTGGGGCGTTACAGCTCGATAATATAAGCGTGGAAACACAACAGATTAATATGAGCTAAAGTTGTTTTGGCGTGGCACGAACACTTTAACGACTGTCCTGACTGCCCGGATAGAGGAATTGTGTGTTAAAAAGTGTGAGTAGTGGCCTGGGATCAGTCTTACGTAAAAATCGTGTAGGCTATATTTTGCAGAAAAGAGTTGTTCATGAAGAATTGGGTATCAACGTCCGGTGACACACACGCCGAGACAGGATCAAGCATAGCCTGAGAAGGAAGAAGAAAATCGGGCTTATGGGATTGCCCGTTGTATGCCATGTTTAGCGCTGACACCAGCCCTTCAGATATGCCTTTATAAAACCACCAACAAATTGCTATACTTCACTAATATTGAAAGTTACTTAGCGAAGAGAAATAGAAAGGTCTACGTTGAACATTTTAAGGCCGATCGGGATGGTGTGCATGCAATGTCGACCAAGATATAAGCCGAAAGGTCATTGCGCTGTCAGCCAGTTTTCTTCTTGAGGCTTTATAATGGGATTGGTCCTGTTCAAGTGTGATTATTGTTTTGCGTCCAAACTGTTGGTTCGATTCCGATGCTCTTTGGCACTCATGATGTAACTAACATTGGAACATACTTCACCACATATGGGTCACCTACCCGCTTTCACCTCGTCACCGCGAGTTTTCACAATTTTAACGACACTAAGACTTGATTGGCCGATTATTTGAAAAACTTTCAGTATGCGGAAAAATATGAGCAAATAACGCGTCTCTGTCTCTCTCTGATTACTGAAGAAACAGCGGGTCTGAGATTGGCGATGTGAAAATTGGATTATTTTTGGCGTCCAAATTACGGGTTCGATTTTGCTGCCATTTGGCACGCATGATGCCACTAACATTGGTACATATTCCACCACAAATGCGTATCCAGAAAACAACACTAACGACGAGCAAACCCTTCCTTTCAGCGGGTGGCGTCTTTTGATACATGCGATACATTTTTTCGTTTTTATACTGGAAACACATTTCGGTTGATATAAAAGAGACATTCGGCCCGCGGGCCTCACTTTTTGAATATAGAATTGCAAAGGGCTATCAACAACATTGGGGTATAGGCCGAAATGTCATCTCGATCCGTCTTTAAGTAGCCGCACCGAGTCTTTATAATGGGATTGGCCATGTTAATGTTTGATTATTTCTTTGCGTCAAAACTACTGGTTCGATTTCGATGGCATTTGGCACACATGATGTCAGTAATATTGGTACATAATCCACCACATATAGGTAATCTACTTGCATGCATGTAGTCACCGCATTTTTTTTAATAATTTTTATTATGTTGCAATTTGATCGTCCAATAACTCAAAAACTATCAATGTGAGGCGGATCTGTAGACCCAATATTAACGGAATTACGCGGGAAAACTGCGCGCCCAAATAATAATGTCATGTTGCACGCAAGGTGTTGTTTATCTTACTTGTCTCCTTCATAGAGAAATTGAGGAGAGCATCTTCCCGCCAAAATGCTCCCGAGAGGAGAAATAATTTTGAGCGTCATTAAATAAAAACTGTGACAGTAGTAGTGATTTTTCCGATTTTTGGTCCTATCTTTCAATGGTTAAGCGAATTTTGAAAAAACCCTGTGACCTCGAACATTTGACCTATATTGCCCATCTACGGACTTAGCCGAACGATAGCCATTCTACGGACTTAGCCGAACGATAGCCATTCTACGGACTTAGCCGAACGATAGCCATTCTACGGACTTAGCCGAACGATAGCCATTCTACGGACTTAGCCGAACGATAGCCATTCTACGGACTTAGCCGAACGATAGCCATTCCGCTTTTTTTTGCGATATCTTAAGGCATTCGAAAGATACCGCGTTACACACACACACACACACACACACATACACAGACAAACGGAACACACCGACATAAGACGAGAATTGAACATTTTCGTCTTAATAAAAAGCTTTGACGAGCTTATATGACTAGGGTATAATTATATTTGCACAATACCAAGAGCCTAGATGTTGCACATCCCAAAGACATCCATCCAAAAAAAACTCGTCCAAACTCTCTAACATAAAATAGTCGTAATTACATCAAAGATTGTCTAGACAATCTTTGATTACATTCCTGGATAAATGTTTGATCCGTTAATAGCGCGAAAGTGCTTATGTTACCCTTTCAACCATTTGTACTGACGTAAAATGAAATTTTATCGTATCTTAAATGAAAGTTAACTAGTTAATATTCATTCCTTGAAGAGAACAATTAAGGGCCTTAAATGTGTAGTAGTGTCATTATACTAGACCAGATTACAACATGTAATCAGTTGTTGTGTTTCGTAGTAGTTGTGTTGTGTATGGCCCATTGCCCTTTGGTGTATGAGCGGTACTTTGTTGAAAATAATCTGTATTTGATACAAAAGTATATTTTTCTTAAATATAAGTAATAATAACTGATTCTCAAGGAGGGGGCTGTAATGATATCCGTATTTTAGTACTTCCGGTTTTGTAATGTAGTTACATTTTGTACCTTTGTGGGTTATAGTAGGCCTGCGGCCGGGACATGGTCCAACCTATTTAAGTAATAAATAAATGAATTTATTACAACCTTGCTGGAGCCTCAGAACGTACAAAATGTGTCACCTCAATGGCAATATGTTATATGTTATACATATAACGAGCGCGTAACGTTGGGCTGCCTCTGCGCTGACGATAACGCAGTTTGCGTTATAAGCGGCGCCCTATGAACTACACATTGGAATTTTAGCGCTATTGTTCCTTTGGTGTAAAGCCTGGTGGCGTGCTTTCATGCATACTTTACATTATATATATACATTTGTATTTTGTATGCGGCAATAAATAGTTGTTAGTGTCATCAAGACGTCATATTCCGAGAACGTCATTCTCTGGCAGTCAACTTTTGGCTTCCCTAAATTGCTGACAACTTTGCTGGTTGAAAACTAAGCTGTACCCTTCATTGGTCGATTATAAAACACAACAATTTCCTAAATATTTAAATATTTAGCAAAAGCGGTCTCCTGTCTTTGTTTTATTGACAAATGTTGTCGTACAATAGATTCGTCTGCCCTTCATCTTCGACGCCACTGCATGCAAACACAGGCTTCCAACAAGTTTATAACAAACACCACACCGAAGTTCAGAGATATACTCTGCATGGGCGTGTCCAGGGGGAGGCACAGGGGGCACGTGCCCTCCCCCCACCATTTCAGACCCTAAAGTATATCTGTGCCCCCCCCCCCTTTTGCAAAATCTGTGCCCCCCACGGTGATAAAAAAATAATGGAACCCTTGGTCGCCATTTTTTTCAGCCCCCCCCCCCTCGTGTCGCAAGATTGCATCACTGTGCATCACTCACCCACCCCCCGCTGCCGTAATTTTTTTCATTGTGCCCCCCTTTCAAGGATTCCTGCACACGCGCCATTGTTCTGAGAATAGATATTAATGATAAACAACAGTCATGCTTAAATAATTGATGTTTTGTAGTTCAAAAATACAAACATCAACAAGATTACTCATTTCTACAAAAACTCGATCTAAGACATGAGCAGTTTAAGAATGCTCAGCTCATACGGATACTAGACGTATTCAACAAGTCTTTCCTTCTTGCATTGACCATCCATCTCTGGCATCTGAAAGGTAATAATTAAAAAAAACATTTTATCAATGCAAATGCCTATAAACATAAAGACAAATTCACTTGACAAGCGTTCAGCAGAAATGCGGACCAAGGCTTTCCTTTTCCGCGTTCTGGATAGCTGTGTCAATAGTAACCAGACCCCGGGAGCCGTACAGCCATCGCAGTAGGTCTATGATCATACTATATATGGTCTGAGTGTGATGGGTCATGTTTAAATAAATTATAGGATATTAGGGTTCAAGATGTATCAGTGGTTAAATGATATTGGCTTGCGTTTCTTTTCCCTCTAATTGTATCTAAGCATCGAAAGCTTTGGCATTTACCATCTGAGCAGTAGCTACCGTTGTGCCAAATGGGTTTCCCATGGTTCGCCGGAACATTGCTTACTTCTTTGTAAGTTGTCTCCTTCACATCCCACCAGGGCCGCCTCGATAGCTCAGTGAGTTAGAGCGCTTGCATTGAGCGCTCTGGCCACCTGAGAGCCAGAGCGGTGGTTGGAGCCCCAATGTCTAGTGCTGTCACACGATGAAGATCCCATGTCTTTCTTCGCAAAGCGTAGGGGGTTACCCCGGAGACATCCTACCTTCTCCCATTGACGCCATATGACCCAAATTGGTTAACGCGTCCTGAATATACAACCAATCTACATCCCACCGTTAGGTGGCGCGCTCATCCCGCTTGACACGTAGATCGCGCGGGGGCGGGGTGGGCGGGGCTGTATAAGAACCTACTTTGTCAGCACACCCACCCAGCGATTCACTGCCTTCCTCGAACCACGACGCCTACAGCTTGTGTGGCGCCACCGTGCGGAGACTTTACGCCTCAAGCGTCAAGCTCCCCGCACGGTGGCGCTACGCAAGCTCCGCTTTTACCGCTGCTGTCGACACGTGACAAAAGAAAATGACACGTGATACGAGAAAATGACACGTGATACGGGAAGATGACACGTGATACGAGAAGCTGACACGTGATACGAGATAAGGCCGGGCACGCAACGACAACTAGTGACTCTTTTGTGAGACTTGCGAGTGTCACCATTAGACCCCATGTGGCAAACGAAATGGCTGGCCTGGAGGTCTTTCTATGGGGCGTCGACTGCCATATCACCTGGCCAACGGCTTCATAATAACCCAACAGTAACCGTGCCACACTTCTGCTAATTGCAAATGGGCGATAACAGAAATCACAGTGGCACAGATGCAACACTGACAGCTACGGAGAGAAGAAGAGAGATCAGCATTTAAAACGTTTGCATCATCCACTATATTGTCTCCGTGCATTGCCTCTCGGCACCATTATCAAAACCTGGAATTCGATTTCCGCTAGATAATTCTACATTATAGAAGCCTCGCTGCCACTGATATTTCACCAATCGCAGGCCTGTAATCGACCCCTCTCGAAAAACTTGGGATAAAGTAGGGCTACTTTTGCCAAAGAAAGTAGGGGGGAAATTAGGGAAAGGTAGGGACTCCAGGAAGAAAAGTAGCGCATTCTGATGAACATTAGTTACGCCTTTTCCGCACATTTTTGCGCAATAATTGATGAATCAATTATTACTTTGAGACCAGGCCAGATAACATGAATTTCAGTACCACAGAGACCTGCACAGAGTAGGTATTATACAGTATAATACCTAGTGGTGGGATTCACAAAGTTTTTTAATACCGGTATTTGTGAAATCCACCACTACTCGACAATACCTACTCTGTGACAGTATCCAGTGCCACAGGTCAACAGGCATGCATCAGACACTGGTGGCGTGATCCTGATATATCTGATTCCCTTCAAACAACGGATGCCTTGCATGTCATCTGCTCAAATCTTAAAAAATTCAACAAAAGTAGTAAAAAAGTAGGGACAAAATAAAAAAGTAGTGAAAAAGGTAAGAAAGTAGGGAGAACCCACAAAAAGTATGGAAAACGTAGGAAAGTAGGGATCAATCACAGACCTGCAATTGCAAGTAATGCTGTCTCACTCCTGAACTTGTTTCGCGCCCTCGAATCGAACCTTAATTGGCCCCTGTAAAAAGTAGGTACGTTTGCCGTACGAAGTAATCATAACTCAGTCTTGGCCCATTGCTATTAGAAAATAGTCCGCATGAAAAAGGGTCACATGATGCAGAACAAAACCAGAGTCTCTAGATCTGTGTTTATTTTAAGTCTGTATCATATACTTTGGCAAGAAACAGTTATAAATTCAGTCAATGTTTCAGTGCCCTGAGGGTGCTTGACAATACCTTGAGGGTGCTTTTCAAAACCGTGAGGGTGTGAGCACTATGTGACTACACGATATTCAAACGAGATATCCGTTTTCAACACCGTGAGGGTGTGAGCACTAAGTGACATCACGATATTCAAACGAGATCCGTTTCAGATGTCCAACAACACACTGCGTGAAATCACGCAGTCCAGACAGACAAAATCTAAATTTAATGTCTCATATCAAATTAAATTGTGCCGTCTAAACTGGAGTAAATCACATTGCCATACATGTCTATCTCACCGACAAATAGATCCTGATTTAATCTCAATCCGTTAACGATGATGTACCATAAACTACGTAGTGACGAGTATTCCTACTTCGTGTTTGACGACATTATAGAATGCCTGATAGCGTTCAAACAAGCCACAGTCACATATTGAACGCGCCAGGATTTATCGTAAAGGCTATAATAGTAGCGGCTACGGTTGGTTGAACAACTGCGACGACTAACAGATCACACGGGTACGTGACACTTAAAGTTACACTGGTAACCAACATGCGGAGCGGTCTCAGGGGGATGATCCTTAAAACATGTACGAGCGCATGATGACACAGACTGGCATCTCGAGCAACAGCGAGGTGGGTATGTCATGATAACAGATTGAAGACATTGGTATAAAAATGACTAAGGCTGACATCGGCAAGTAAAAGGATTATATGAAGCAGATGGGTGAACATGGTCTGCCATAATGCTGCTCGTCCAGTTATATATATATAAGTTCTAATAATATTATATATTCATATGCCAGGGGTTAAAAAGGGTCATCAGGTCCAGACATAAATCAACAGACTTCACGCGCAAAACTACACTGTCCACGTGCGTGAAAGTACACCAATTAGTACGAATATTGCATATAGGTATAACTACATGCATAACAGCAAACAACATGTATAATAAATTAAATCTTATTGCCCGGCAAATATACCTTTGAACAATACTGCTCAGTTGATATAGATACCACACTCATTTGATTGCATGACAAAATTCGATTTATTGCTATAAATTATCCTTGCGTAGGTGTTTCACATTTCTGCCGCCAAAGAACCTGGGGGGACAGCGCTCCTTGACAAAACCTTTGACCGTTGCCCATAGCGACGGCCCGGTGACGGCCAGCGTCTTGGCCTCGTACAGAAACACGGCGGCGAGCATGAGGGCGAGGCAGAGCAGGAAGGTGGGGTTCAGGGCGAAGTGGTCCGGGAAGAATGCGGCGCAGGCGAGGGAGGTGAGCAGGTTGGACACCGCCTGTGTATACAGCTTTACAATGTTGTCCAGCTTCTTGACGATGACTGCCACGGCGATACCGCTGGCACAGCTCAGCGCCACGCACCCGACGGCCATCCCCAGGACGACGTCCTTGTGGGCGGCTGCAAGGTCAAGGTCAAGTTCTAAGGTCGGGTGTAAGAAGGTTTTTTGAGAGGTGAAAGATAAGATATAAATACAGTGCTTTAAGTTACGATTGGTGTCCTCGGCGGCGGCTTAAAAGCCACGGTTGTAAGGTCAAGATGGAGGTCAAAGAGTTAAAGATAAATATTTATTAAAGATTAATTAGACATAATAAATACTTGCAATTGGACGGCATATTTGGTATGATCTTTTTCATAAGTGGTACAGGTGTCAGTAATTAATCAGTATTTATAGCTATCCGCTATAACCGATGGTACACGTCAAACACAACAACTACCAGTGTGTGTGGACGTTATAACTGCGGCGATGTGACTGACGAGAGAGAGAGAGCACATGGCCACAGGGGTACTCACGGTCGACTCGTACAGCTGCCGTCTCGAACCGCACCGACTCTAGGCCGAAGAGGACCCAGCCACACATGGAGCCGAAGAGGTAAAGCTGGAGCTGCATCTCACTGAACGACAGAGTCTCGTTCTTGAACAAATACTGAAAACAACGAGACTCCCATTGTAATTACGGGTTACTGTTTCTAACGTCGCGAAAAGGTAAAAATATCCCCAAAATCTAGAGGATCATAACCGTTGTTTCGTTATGCCTGATATTTGCATGCATTCTAAACGATAATTCGTTAAGGAAATACACATCACAGTTAATGATAATAATCCCATTTCATTTTATAAGAGTTGATATAAGTTTGCTCGACTAAAGTAGCTTATAGAAGTATAGAGTTTCGAACAACTATTCTCAATCTACCGGGACAACGAGAAAATGCAGGTGCCAGGGCACGAATCCATATGATCTGTGAGTGTGCAGCTCACTCTTCCTTGTAATGAATGAATGTCTTGGATTACTTGCCTCCATTGTTAAGGACGCCAATGCGGACGTGATCGAGCCGAGGAAGGCCAGAAAGAGCGTGATGAGCAGCCCTCTGTACCAGTCGGCCGCGGTGGTCGTCACGCCCCCTACCGGCTGGCCCACGGCGAAGTTAGCCATCAAAATGGCGACGATGAGAAGTGCAATACCGCCCCACTGCGTCCGAGAAATAACACGTTTAAAGATGACCCGATAGGCTAGAGCCGTTGTAACGATCCTCATCTGAATAAGGATATTCCAGACGGGGGGTGTCGTGTAGCGCAGGGCCAAGTAATAAATGTTGTTGTTGACGGCGTAGATGACGGAGGGGACGGCGAACCAGGGCGACAGGCCGATCTGCTGCACGTGACCGCAGCACGCCATGTAGCCGAAGAAGACGACGAACTTAAGCGTCTCTGTCATTGCGACGACCTTGGTCTGCGCCATGGGGTAGCGTCCGTCGTTGTAGTACTTCATCCCGTAGCTCGTCACCTGCTTCCACACGTCGAACAGCAGGAAGATGGCGCTGTACGTGAGCAGGCTCGAGACACCCTGGCTCTCGCGCTCCAGGGTCCGGTTGCGGGGCTGTTTGGCGGGGGAGGACGGAGGTGGGGGTGGCACCGGCGGGGGTGCTTGACAATGGTGGGGGTGGTGCACGTTGAAGGAGGTGGAAGGGGGAGCCATGTCTGGCATGTCGATTACTCGACTCCCCTCTCCCAGTCTCATCGCCTCTGATGCCTGAAACACGCCAGAATGAAAGGTAGAGTAATTAGTCACATAGAATGATATAAAGGATATAGATTTTATGCTTACAATCCAGTGCTCAGTAACAACAGGGGTTCAAGCAGGTATAAAATAATATAACCAGATAACGTACAGTTGATACTGTAAGATGAAAAATGCTACATACTTCTGCCCATTCCCATCAACGTGTTTGAGGTACAATTGACCGAAGAATAGCAACAAAAGTGATAATAAAATCTACATCATATTTACTTCGGTTATCTGCTGCGAAGTGAAGTTGTCAGTCATGATGAGTGGTCAGATCAATTCTGAATTTGATGATAAAATACAATTCTAATATTAACATATTTTTTGCATATTTGTAGAAAAAGTTTAAATTGATTTACATACAAAAATAAAAATACCCCCAAAGCCAATATTTGCAGAACTGTTGATGCAGGTGATCTAATGTGCTAACCAAATTAATGTTGCATATATCTTACTGGATGTACTGAATATGTTAAACATCATGATCTACCTCATATATGCCATTCATAATCATTCTGGTATTAGATTTACCAGTTCAGCCACACCAGCCTCTGTGTAGCCACGGAAATGTAGATGCGCAACATATCTAAGTTGAGAGCAGACTGCATTTAATTTATTGAACTATCATTAGACCTACCTGCTCACATTTTGGGCAAGCACTTTTTGAGGCAGGCGAATAAATGCCTTTTGGTCACAATGTCTACAAGATAATCTTGACACTCACAATTTTTTATACACCACCATGCAAGAACTGCTGCTGTTCATTGAATAGTAAATTGCCAGCTCAGAATGTGACAACCTGATTGACTGGTGCCATATTATTTATATATACCAAACACTGCCATGCCATTCACCAGACCTAAACTTAGAATCAGACCAGTGGCTCAAGTTGCCACTACTAACAGAATAAATATGCAGTGCCTACCCATCAATGTGCTTCACTAGGTTCCTGACAACAGGGGCTAAAATCTTACCTGCACAGCCAGACGGGTGGGGAGGGGGTGGGGGGGGGTGGAGGGGGGTGAGGCGCTCTAGGCCAATGATAATGCTTGTGGTTGTTATTGAACCACTGGCTGAAGGAGGGTGGGGTGGGGATGGAGAAGGGAAAAGTTTGCTGGATCAGAGAGAGGCAGTGGGGAGGGGAGGTACAAAACTGCTTATAGTCTAGTCAGTACGAAACTGAACGAAGAGTATTTGGCATTGGGGGGAGTGATCTTTGGCATGAGCTCTACTGAATGACAATGCGAAGACAATGATTGTTTGGACGTTGCTGAGACCGAAGCACGCAGCGTGCGTCCTGGCTTTCACATTCTGCAATGGCTAGTGGGCCAGACCAGCGCATTGGCGGCCATGGACGGCGTCATCTTAGGCGAAGAGGATGTAGATATGGTGCCAGCAGCTCTACCTAACCAGCTCTTGGGTGAGACAGTACACGTCGCAGAGGTCCGGGAACACTTCACCAGAGATGGGTGGAAGTGTGTGGAAGAACTGTTGCGGGTAAAGAAGCAGGTCGCGACATGGATGTGCAAGGGCTGCCATCTGCCTATACAGAACGGGCAAACCAGTGTCGCCGGTGACCGGTGCCTGGAATGGTATCATTTGAAGTGTGCCGGGTTAACGTTGGTCCCGAGGAAGAAGATGTGGTTTGGCTTATGCTGCAGCCACTAATAGTTGATACCAATGTATATAAATGAGTGTAAATAAAAAAGAAGTGAAAACTATTTTACATGTATTATTTCTTCCGGCTGGCAGCAACACACATACAGTCATACATGCATCTAATGCCAAAACCACATCAACAGCCATACTGACCGTGCAGGCGTCGGTGAGTGGAGCAGTCATTTGTTATTATTTGTTATTGGGCCGGTGCCATCTAGACGCGTCGCCCGGTCCCGCACACCCGTCTGACAATGCAGGCGTCTGGCCATGCAGGCGTCGGTGGGTGGTGGGTGGGGAAGCAGCCATTTGTTATTGGGCCGTCACCCGATCCCTGCACACACACCCGTCTGGCTGTGCAGGCGTCTGGCCGTGCAGCTGCACGGCCAGACGGGTAAGAACTTAGCCCCTTATCGTTCCTGAAGCCTTTATGACTTTGTCGGACAGTCATTTCTTTAGTCAGTAATGTGTGTTTTCTTGTAATCCGGAAAATTTTTGTCACCTCTTGCTTCATTTTCAATGCTCCACCATTAGCCAGAAGTTAACAAACTTAGCATGATCACTTGCTGCCAGGTGACGTTTGGTTGAGCTTTGAAAACAAGGTGAGAGGTGACAAAAATTGGACAAGGTGACAAAAGGTCCAGTCATGGAATTATATTACATTATTGGCCGTAGCTATGGCGGCAAAAACAAAGAGTCTATGCCCTGCGCACAGACACAATAAATCCATTGTCACTGAAGAGAGAGCTTGGGAGGCTGTGTACAGCTACCCGCCCCCCCCCCCCACTCCCTTTCTGTGTCAGTTGATTAACTGTGCCTGCAACCCTCTGACATGTTGACTATAGGATAAACATGGTTGTTACCAAACTTTAAACTGAACCTGAACAGGGGCTACAATCTTACCAGTGGTAACGTTATGCTAAGTGGTACATTACCCAGGGTAGGGGGATGGGAGTGAATGTTATCCAATGAGAGGTGATGGGCAGTGGTCGGCGTCTGAGTGTGACTGCTAGCCATATAGGTATTGGTTATGCCAGACTTTGAAGGTGGCAAACATATTAGTATCAAAGATATTATGATTGCAACTCATTTAATTCAATACCCATTTAATAGTTTAATATTTCCAGAGGTATTACTCAGTAATTACCTGGGGGAGAATGTGCCACATCCTTGGGGAGGTTAATTGATTATATATGCAGGACACTTTAACCAGCATTTGTCATATCGCATCAATGGGAGAAGGAAGGGAGAATTGTTTACATTACACATATTCCCTGATTTTTGTCTCTCTTCTCAAGCTATGCTTGACAATCTCGTGTATAAGCTTATATATATTGTCTGCGAGTCTATCTGAGAGCCCAGACGCATGCAGAGTCTGAGAGGGGTGCACAAAGGCGTGGAGGCGCCTATGCATCTGAGAGGGGAGGGCGCATGTGAGACGGCCGTTAACAGCGCAGGCAGGGTTATTGAGGCCGTCGCTCCGGGGAGCTCCCCGTACAGACGCCCTCCCCGTAGCGATGGGTAAGATCGTAGACCCTTAGGCTTAAGGCTTTATCGCTCTCCTACGCTCGTTCTGAGCGATAATAGAAACATTTTGGAACCACCAAAAAGTTAATGACACCACCATTTACATGCATCTTTCTAATGTAACTTACATTTGAACTCTGTGCGGGGTTTGTTAATGTAGTCGATTATAAATATTAAATTATATTTCGACACAAATCAGACCATGTTTTGATTTTGACAGAACTCATCAGCCTGCGACTGATAATAACATCTGGCGCGAGACAGCTTTTTGGCGTTGTATCCGTGTCACTTTAAGCAACTCCGCCATATGGAAGAAATCGGGTCTTAAATTGTGCACTTTTAGTGCTTGCATGGGTCTACTTTGGGGGGCAGTTGGTACGCCAATGGGTCCTCTAAGATTTCAAGCTTTACAGGGGCCAGGTTGCCGTTTTTTTAAAACAATAGATGAAGCAGTTTGTTGCCAAAATCGTGCAAATTTCTCCGCTGGTACGTGGATGGGCCCTAATTTTACACAGTTCTTGGTACTTGAATTTGTAAGATCTCGGGACTTCCAGAGTCACCTCGTTATAAATGTGTGTATCTAGTCAGTGGCGGATCCGGGTGGGGCACAGGGGGCATGCACGTGCCCCCCCACCCCCTTTAGTTTGAAAAGCGACAAACACGGCTCGTGCCCCCCCTTTCTATGAAGAAAGTGGCATATGGGGCACAGTTACTGTCATGTATGTTTGCATTATGATGAAGAGCTGGCTCACTTGGAACCAGCTCATATGAACTGACGTACATATCTTGTAGGTGGCGCTAGTGTGAGTGTTGTATTGGCCACCAGGGGACACCTATGTATAAATAGGGGGGGGGGGGGGGGGTCTTCACACTGTCACATTTTAATTAGTTCAGGTTTAATCTACATATGGCGCTGGAAGTCAGACCTCCAAGATTAAAGCATGTTTCACTATAAAAATGTTTTCAATGCACCTAAATAATTAATTTGGATTCTTATTCAATTTTTAAATACAAATGTACACAGTGTGACGTGATTAATTGTGTGCCAGATTGGTATACATATATTTTTTGGCTCCCCTTGCACTATTGGTACGTACATTGTCAAAAATTCAAGTATTGTTATTATTTTATACTTTTAAGTAAATTATACTAAATTAAATATAATCGGTAGAGAATAAATACATAATGTGCACCAGTAGTCAAAATCATCATTATTACAAATTTTGCCTAAATTTAGGAGTTTAATGTCTGCCCTTAACTGAGTAGCAAAATCCAGCCCATGAGGATGGGGTGGTGGGGGCGGGTTTGGCTCACGGTAGGGGCACCACGCAAAAACAGAAAGCGAGCCGGCCGCTGCGCGTCTATGATGGGGGGTGGGGGGGCAGTGTAACGCATCAGTGCGATAGCTTCAAAATTGAAAAAGTCGGTTCAGTCGGCTGGGAGTCGAAAAATTACGTCTGGGATGGTTCCATGATGTGAATTCTATGGAATGCTATTTGTGACGTAGTTCATGATTGAGATCCGTTCCATGTGCTGTGCCATCGCTGAAGTAAGAATGCGATGAACCATACATCGGAATACTTAGATTATAGCAGCTCATACAGCAATTTTCCACCAACATTATGACTTTCAAAATCTATCGGAATAACCTGCTGGACGTTATATCTGACTATGCACTTTGTACGATATGATATCATGGGCTAAAAGGAAAACAAAAACAGCAGCGATATCTCATTTCCCCCCACTTGCAGGTTCACCAGTTTGTCTAAAAAAAGTGAATAAAAAACAAAATGCCCTTTTATTTCTTGCATACAATATATGTATCTCACTGGTCTAAGGCATGTTTCATCCTCTAATCCTTCATCGTCCCGGTAGGTTCTTTGGCTCCATTTTGCCTTCGTGTTTGCAAAAGTAGCCTAAAACACCAACATTTGGTTTCTTAACATATAAATACTGACTGTTCAAGGTTACCCGCAATACTTTCTTCCCATACACATGTACTGCTGCTACTGATAGGTCATAATCTGGTATTGTTAAGGGGCCGGCGCGATAGCTCAGTGGGCTAGAGCGCTCGCATGGAGTGCTCTGGCGACCTGAAAGCCTAACGGCACGTGGATCGGTGGTTCGAGCCCTGCTCTGTGTTCGCAGGATAAAGATCATATGTCTTTCTTCGTAAAGAGTATGGGGTTACCCCCGTACACATGGCTGCACTCCCCCTCTCTTCTCCCATTGACGCGATATGACATGTCCTGAATAACCAACCAACCTGGTATTGTTAAAGCCTAACCTATCAGCTAGTTATAGGTGCTATCTTGCCCTCTCTCAATCTTTGGGTAACACTCTTAAATATTATGTGTTTACAGTCACTCTAGGGTGGAGTACCCTCTGTCGCTCCAATCCCCACGAGAGATGGGCCCGTTAAGTAGATGTGCCAAGTGCTGTATACTTATGTAAACCGAGTCTGATCAGAGCTGGTACCGTAGTCGCCTATCGGAAACCCCGGGAACCAGTTACACCCTCGAGTTTTACTTGTGGTGGAGTGTTCGGGTGGGGAATGGGGGAAATACTGGGGTTGTGGGAGGTCTGCACTTTGAACAAATTTTCTAGAGGTAACCTGTCATACCTTCATATTCCCGATATGGCAGACGTTTTACGCCTGGAAGGTATTGTTGACTCATCTAATTACCCGCCAAGAAAAGCACGTGAGCCAAGCTGCCATAAAAGTAACCCATACAGTTAGGTCTTACCTGAGTGTGAGGGTGATCAGGTTCAGGTGGAGTAGGTGCGGGGTCGGGGAATGGCAGGGGGCAAAAGGGCGCGGGCGTCATGGCCGTACTGTGTGTTGGGGGGGGGGGGGGTGGACAGGGGGGAGGGAGCGAAAGGGCGCGAGCGACATGTCCGTATAAGCGAGGTGTGTGTGTTGGGGGCTGGAGAGGGGAGGAGGGTAACATGTGCAATATAGTCCATGGCCTGATAAAAACCCACTCCGGACGCTCATACATATATTGATTTTTCTGTGGCTGGGTTGGGTCGGGCGGCCATATTTCCGGCACGGTCCGTCCCCTAACATTGCGCCTATAACAGCCGGGGCAATCAGCTGGCGGAAGGCTCTCGTGATGAAAACACTCACCTGGTGGCAGGGACTTCAACGTGGGAAGGTAGAGACGTACGTCATAGCAGGCTTGAACGGCTGCGGGATATGGTTTGAAATAGGGTGGATGTAGTCTGCGGCTAGTGTGGATGGTGTTTTATACTTCTAGCCCACGGGTTCTATTCTTATCTGCTCAAGGTACCACAACCGAGGAGCCATTGGATAATTCGTGGCTACCTTTGATGTGGCATTGTATGTATATTGTACCAGGACTGTCGCGTCTGGGACATTTAAAGGTAGGGCTTGATTAAGATACAAGACAGCATCAACCAGACATTTAGGGTAGGTGACATATACACTCCACCCGTGGTGAGATTCCAACGAACCAGGAAGTCTGAGTCAGAATTAAGGAGGACGTAAAGATTGACAACACCCCACGTGCGTTAGACCCGTGTAGGCCTACCGTACTATACACACCACATGCAGTGACAGCAGGTGTCACAGCCCCCAGCATGAAGGGTCCCGGCGTACCTCACGCCTTCCTGTGTCTGTGTATCTGGACCGGGGTGACCGCCTGGCGTCCCGCCGTGGTTTCCAGACTGAGCCACGCGCCAGCCGCAGGAGACACTGACCACAGGATTATCAGAACCAGAACACAGTGGCGAGATCATCGGGATCCGTCCGATGTGCTTCCCTTGAGCGATTCCATCATTCCGGAGTCGGTCGCCGCCAGACAACTGGATGCTAAGCGCCGAAGCTCACAACGCTTTGCCAGCGTTGTTATGGACTCCAGGTTCCGGCGTGGGGCGCACGCAGTGACACGTGACATCATTAAGGCGTCTGCGGGGCGACGGGCCCGCTCCACCGTGGACAACGAGACGCCCGAAGCGTCTGGGGTCAGCGATTACGTGTGGATCGCTGTAGCTGGGGTGTCCCTGCTGTGTTTAATCGTGATAATGATATTTGTGTGTCTGTGTTGTCCGTGTTCCGCGCTGAGGAGGAACAAGGACGGACAGTGGGTTGCTGACAACACGTCAGCCTTCTACATGGCAAAAGGAGCCGGGTACGATAACCTGGCTTACACCGGAAATGACGTCACTGGCGCGGAAGCTGCGCCCTCTGAGCTTCCTTCCGTTTTGACAATCAATGATAATAGTTCAGGAAATAAATTGGTGACAGAACCTGTCGCCTGCCCGGTGACTCCTCAAGACAATGAGCCTGCAACAATGGTCCATTTGTCGTAATGATCGAACCACAAGAGCTTTATTCAATGTGATTGACTGTGGAACTACATGGTGAACACTTGTAGAAAGAAAATGGAACTCGCGAGTCAGTCCATTTCATGCCAATTTTTCATGTGACAGAATATTTGTTGTCGATGATCTTTTTAATGTTTTCATGTATTGTCAGTTTTAAAACGATTATTTTATTTACAAGTTTTATAAGTCAAGAAATGTATTCACATCATTCGTCAATATTTGTTTCCAGTTATAATTCAATACAATTTTAATGCGAGATTTATATATAATGTAATTATTACTAATACGCCTTATAAATTAGCATGTGGATACTAGAGGCAGGTAGCATGGTTAATATTAAAGTAACTTTAGGCTATTTTATCTGTAAAATCTGTTGCGATATCCCGCAATTTAAATGACTTTACATATGATATCAAACGTCTTGGATGTTACCTGTAAAGACATAACGTGTCTATGATATCAAACATCTTTAATATTATCTAAAGTCTGCAGCGATATCTCTTCATGGAATCATCGAATGTATCTGCATATAAGTACACTCCTTCCGGACCCATGAGGCCAAGCTTAGGTCCACAAAAAATACAAGCAATTACTGCCTCACGTTTTCATCATAAAACGATCTCCGCATGTATCTCACTATGTTTACCGCGATGTGGCGTAGGAACACGCAAACCTCTGCACGCTGAGGTGACCTTCCATAATGGCAGTCAAACTCAATTTCCTGTGCATTTACATTTTTTTAACGTTCAGCTTAGAAACATGTATATCTTCTGCATGAAAAATATTGTACGTGTCCTTGGCCTGTACCCATTTCCACTACGGATCTCGGGATGATTATATGTATAGTAATAACAGTTAGTGACTTTAACATCAGGCGCATGAGATGTGTTAAGTTGGCCTCAGTCCAAGAACACTGAGACATGAAAATACATGCATTACTGGAGTTAACGACCGCTGCGTACAGTGCAATGGAGTTCGGAGCTGTCAGTGCAAATAAAACGGCGACAATATCTGAAGCGTATGTGGGACTCTTCACAGTTTATGTGTTGGCTGCAACGGACAGAGTCACGAGATACTTGTTTTCACAAAATGAGAGATGGTATCCAATTTAACTTTATTTTAACGTTCTTGTGATAGTTAGGCGCCTCATCAAACGTTGTTAACGTTAAGATAAGTTTTATTTAACATCGGTGTATCGGTGTCAACCACAAACATTGGAACGAGTGCTATTGACCGACAATGATAAAATGACATGAAGTGATGAGGTATATGTACATAAGATAGAGAACCTTTCCATAAGCACTTTAAGGCGTATCCGTTAGCCATGGCGTACAATGTGCACGAATTCCAGTGACGCCAGAACACGTCCGTCAGATTTTACAACATGTGTTTTCTTGTTGATCATGTTCGATAAGCTGCCTCGATACACTACCACAACATACGCTTTGAACAATTAGGATTATAAATCAAAGTAAATTTAAGGCACATTCAGAGCCACTATTTAAGCAGCTCCATCTCTTTAATTTAAATGACATCCATCATTTACAAAAGCTCAAATTTTAACACAAATTGACAAACAAACCCCTACGGGATCAGTTCTGTCATATACCAATTATATGTCATTCCCAAGTTCATTTCCATGATACAAGGGGTAAGAAAAGGGTTCATACTACAAGGGCGCACCATGGTTTTACAACAAAGAGTTTAAGGCATAACCTAATAACTATTAACTCAAAATCGATATCTACTCTCGCCAACGTTAATACACGAAGCTTGTAAGGTTATACGAAATATATTAATGGGTTTAAAGACAATATTATTGATAATTATTCACTTTATTGCAATGTCGTGCATTGTCAGGTTTGTCAAAATACATAATTTGCTGAACTGAGTCATTTATTTGTACCTCTTTTGTTATCATATCCTTCATTAAGAAATATGTATATTGATTCTTTTTGTTTTTGTAAACTTGAACTAACCAAATCTATGGTAGGAATTTCATACATAAGTTTGTATAAATCAATTCGTTTATATATATTTTTTCTGTTTATTTTTCTTGTTTTGGTTTTATTTTGTACGCTTGGGTGATCTGGATCCAAATTCCAGGTGGCCTTGACGATAGCGGCCCAGGATGGCCTTAGTTGGGGTCGGTCACCTTTACCATGTGTGTCTAATTTCTGGTATATCCCTTATAAAAGAAATTCTTTTTGGAACATCTTCAGTTTTGTCACCGCGATTTTTGTTATAAACGTTATGCACACGGTGAAAGTAAGCGAACATTGACTTGACTTGATACTTCAATGACAGTTGGCCATAATCTGTCGTTTTAACGAGTGACATTAATATAGTTGGCCCCTTTTTCAACACATACTTGCTTTCTTTTAACTCACACATATTATCATTGAACTGGACCTAATCTTGCTGATATTCTTGTAAACTGCCATGCTAGATTATGCTGATGCTATGCCGTACCGTACTAACATATTGCACATGTTTACCTGCACTCTTCCTCAACTCTGCATATGATTATCTAAATTCATTAAAAACCTATGTCGATGCACTCTCCTGTATCTTTCACATATTTCGTATCGCCAAAATGCCACACAACGGGACAATGCTTAAAAGATGAAAGGACGAAAGTATGAAATAACCTAAGTTTTTTCTCAACACCCAATGATTAGATAGCGTAGCTGATACATTGAGACTTGTGTCTGCCTTTTTGCATAAACTTGATATGGGGTTGCCGAAAGTTAACCTGGCGTCCAGTTGAATACAGTCATGTTACTTCCTGTTCCGCTCCCAGCTCAGTTTCAGAAACGAAAAAAAGCTTTATGTTCACCTATAGTTTTTTTTCTTTCAAACGCGATTGCTTGATTCTCTACTGGGATTAGTTTTCATGTAATTATCAGTGAACCACGTTGTTATTTCCGACGACGCCTTTTCTATCGTTGCCTTAACGTTGTTAAAACGTTTTATCTTGAGCCGGCACAGTGTTATCACCAGCATACTTATACTTGTCGGCTTCCGGTGAGGTGGATACTAGCAAGTCCTAGTACACAGTCATAGTCGCAGCATATTTTTTTTAATATATGAGACGGCGGACATTGCTTATGCAAAAGATACCCCTATAGAGCAAATATTTATCTTTACAAAAGCCACCATTCGGAACTAAACTATTCTTAAAGTTACTCCACAGAACTTCATTTCACATATAAACCAACGATAATGTGCGGAGTAAGTTCATCCTGAAGGCAGAGCGGGTTAGCCGGGAGAGGTATAAACCAAACGGGCGTGTATGGCAATGCGACGATGAGCGATCAAATGGCAATAAGATATCGATGCGAATCGACGCACATGTTTTGGAGGTGAAAAAGCAGCTCTAAATGGAACCAGGATAAAACAATACAAGCACTGCTGAAATTTACATTTTTATTATCTGGACGAATTGAATAAGCTGACTAGATAAATAGTCAAATTTTGGGAGCACGTGCTATCTCCTGATATGCATTAGACGCATGTCGCGCCACATATAATAGGGGGAGGAATGAATATATCTTGAAATACCCTCGTTTGAACCCAGCTTATGCAACAAGTTCAGTCTGTGATAAATGAGCGATGCAAGCGAATGTTATAAATTTGCATATGTTACTGCCGCGAAAGCCTGTGACCGGAAGTCGTGGATTCCCCCGTAAGTTTGAGAAGAATTTGCGACCAGGCGGCCTTGATATCAACGCGTGTCTTCCGGTTGTGCTCTGCCATCCGCTGGCTGATGACGCCCAGATCAGCGGCCAGCATCTTGTCCACCAAATCCAGCACCGAGTCGAAGTAAGTGATGTGTGGCCATTGGTAGAAATCCGCGAAACGGAGCCAGAAGCGAACCGCCTCGCCATCCAAGTCATTGTTGGGATCAGGCACGCGCGCCGATCCCGGATCCGCTGGAAATCTGGAGATGACCGAGCCGTTGACGACGCGATTTCTGTGCAAGTTCCAGGAGCGCTGGCGCACCACCTGGTAATCCAGATGCCACTTGGTGAGGAGGTTGAGGCTCGGGAAGAAGAGCGGGATGTTCATGCGGTACTGCTCGGTCAGACTCACCATGGACACCTGGTACGGGATGTAGATGATGCCCGGATGCGCGGCGAAGTCGCTGAACAGGTATTGCGGATACATCTCCCGCATCGGGAAGATGGACAGGTCGGCGTCGCGCTTGATGACGGCGTTGTCGAAGTCGGCGAAGAATTTCTCGTTGAGCTGCGTATTGTGGATGGGGGCGACCAGATATTGACGGCGGGTAGGGTTGTAGCTGTCCTTCATGTAGGCACAGAAGTTAGGGAGGAGCACCGGTTGAATACCGGTGAAGTATTCAATGTATTTGGCATCGTACAGGTTATTGGCCGCCACCACCCCGCGTTCTTTACGGTGCACGGCGGCCAGTAAGCCGTTGAGGGCCGTCCAGTTCGCACGGTCAGACCGCCCCATGTCGTAGCGCAGGGTGGCCACGATTAGCATACCTTTGTCCTTGAACTTCCAAAAGGCTTCGCACATGGCGACAGGAAGCGTGCAGATGAAGGTGGTCGCCAGCGCCATCTCGCTGTCGTTGCGGTAGGCTTCATAAAACTCATTGATGACCTTGGGACCCAGGGTCATACCATTTTGACCGTTAATGACTTTGAGGTTTTTCGCACACGTGCCAACACTGTGGCAGGTCCAGGACAAACTCTTATCAATGACTTTGATTCCAATCGGGGTCAACAAGCTCTTGACGTCCATGATTGGAGTCACGTGGAAGTCTTGTGACCAAAATACGGGCCTGTGACGTATAACGGCCTTGACCGCTGCCTCGGAGAAACCAGTGTTTTTCACAAACACGCACTCAGCGGCAGTAAAGTTCACATTCCATGTCAATGTATCTACCGCGTCTACTATTTCGTCGTTGGCGTCAAATCTCTGACCGATAAACTGGTTATCTTTGCGAAGAATAGGGAACGGGTGGGAACCTGGCCATTGTAGGCACGATACGCTGTCATGGCAACTGACGTGATCTTTGACCCGAGGCCAGAGGTAGCGCTGCAAGAAGAGAGCCTCCGACGTGAAGTTCGCCAGAAGATGACGCCAACCCCCTATTATCGGCGCCAAGCGTCGGAGATGATCAGGAATTCCCCCCACTAGCCCCGGGGTTAGCGGCGCCCCGGCCTGGGCGGGGGTGTCGCGGACGCAGTAACACGAACCGGCGGCTCCCGCGCCCAACCACTCTTCCAACAGCGCAGCCTCTCTCTCGCTGGGGCGGGTGTCTGGGTCCCGGACGAGAAACCGTTTCACGCTGTAATCGTCTACAACCAAGTACGGCCAGAGTGAGGGAACAACCACGTCCGTGATGCTCTTGTTGAGCTTTACTACCTCCACACCGGAGAGTTCCAACTTCCGGGCAATTATACGCAGGACTCTTGCCGTTTTAACCGCGGTCATTTCTTCCGCGGAGACGTAGAATCGCGTCCTCCATTGCGGATACATGATGGGCACCAGCTGGGCGTACCGCATGGCGCCGAACAGCTTGTCTATGCGGTTACCATGGAGAGCCAAGGAGATCACGTTTTTGGACGAAGACCCGCCGAGGGTGTCGCCACCTGTCTTATCCCGACGTTCCAACCATCTTTTTATCAATGCCTTCCCGATTTCGATTTCCACGGCAACCTTCCCGGCTTTCTCAAAGTGAACCACGTAGCGACTACCCTGCTCCATCGTATGCTTCACTCGCACCATCGGCAATTTCCGGCAGCGCTCGGGTCTGTACACCCCGGTAATCCAATCATCCGCGAACCAATCGGTGAACACACGAGGGTAGTAAAACCCGAAGATATCGATGTGAGTCCGATGCACAAAGTCATGAGTCAAAATCTCAAAATTTCCTTCTCTGAACCATGGACCGACGACGCCGACTTTAGACGGGTTATAACGATCAAGTTCGGCGATCAGTTTTTCTGTCCACCCCGACGTTTCCATGACAGTGTCGTCGTTGACGCGGTAGTAATACTCCATGTTGTCCATGTAGGCCGCCATCATGGCGTCGTTCTGGGCCCAGGCCGGCCGCCCCGTGTGGTTGCACTCCACAAAGTGCAGACTGATGTTGAAGGTGTTCGGACAGTGCTGGGAGATGACGCCGTGGAAGGCGAGCTGGAAGACGCCATGGGACAGCTCCGTCTGAAAGAAAGGGTCGTCGTGGTCGTGGGCCACGTACACGTGGTAATCATACCCCGCAGTGGCCGTCACGCAGAATGACGTCATCAAACCTTTGAAGAACGGAAATTGCGTCATCAAGTTATCGGCCGTGACGTCAACTTGTTTCCGGGTGGTGATTGCGCAACCGATGGCCACGGAGTTCACGCCAACCGGAACCAGCCTCCAGTTGGTCAGGTTCCTGAAGCGATCCGGAAGGTTGGACCCACCGCCGCGGGGCTTCCCGTGCACGTCACCATCCAGATCCAGAATGTTCCTACCCACAAATGCCGGAGCTCCCAGATCGCTTTCCCGCAACACGAACCTGACCTCCTGGTTGTGATCGTGGCTGTGTTCACTCGCCGACCATGCCGTGTTACGCCCGCCACCGTTCACCCCAACGCTCTTCTCCTGCGTCCCGGTATGGGGGTCAACTAGATGTTGTTTCTCGGGTATCTTCGGGAATATCCTGGATTCGTGGTGACTCCCCTTCGGGTGGCTTTCATCCCAATCCAGGGAGAAGAAATCCCGAAGAATCTTGTGACTTCCACGTCCCATTTGAACATGCATGGCGATGGTTACCATGACAACAACGGTCGCTAGAACCATAAAGATAAGTCGAATTTGTTGGTTCTTCATCTTTCGGCGCCGTGTGATGACGTCATCAGTTGGTTCCTCCATCAATCAGCGACTGTCCCCAAGTCACGTGTCACTTGATCCCACCGCGTTATGTCACGTGGCGGGTTTGTCGGTGTCCACTTCAAAGCCTTGCGTATCCGCGAGTCGAGTCATCGCGGCTGTCTCTGCAATATAATCAAGAGAGCAAAACACACATAAATATTTCTATGCATTTGCGATCAAAAATACTCACTATATGTTTAGGATTATCAAGGGGTCACATGTCAAGCCCCATGTAGAAACCTAGCCAAGAACTCAGGCCATGGCTATGGTTCAAGAATCATAGCCATGTTGCATTCTATAGTAATGTCTCTGCCCACACACAGCCTAGGGTTCTGGGCGGATGGAAACCAAACATTGGTTTGCCTTATGACGGCTAGTCAAGCGCCAACAAGGACCATTGGGTCGTCTGGCTATGCGATAGCCACGCAATGAACAGAATCGACAACGTCAGACATCAGTAATGCATACTAACATTGATTATACCTATTTACAGAGTTCTTCAGTTCACTTGTCATAACTTGTTTCTTCGTATTTCTCGTTGTGTTTCACATATAGATTATAACATCGTCTATATAATACACTAGCTACTTGACCAGTAGTCTCAGGTGGTGGCAACGGAACGAACCAGATCTTGATTGCTGACTGCTCTCCATAGCTACGGTTAGGCCACTGACTGCTGGTTGTTCACTGGATCTCTGTCCTGTATGGGCGTTCACGTCATTGTCATTGTTGACCACATCCATGTCCGCAACCCATTTGCCAACCAGATCGCGCGTGCTACTGTCGCACGGGGTCATAGAGTGCAGAATACCCTGCCGTTCTTCAGAGCCCAGCTGGACCGCAGTCCATCTGGTCAAGAGTTCTTGCAACTGGTGCTGATTGGCCTTATACGCCATGTCTAACATTTGATCGGCGCTTACACCCGGAGGCGCAACAACGGTATCGTCATCTCCTGCCATGGTAACGGTTTTTTGTCAGACACGTATAAAAGTGAAATTGTTACTTTGGCGCACAAGGGAACCACGCCGGATTAGTTTCCGGAGGGTAGACAACACGTGAATCGGATGGCGCAGTTGATGACGATACCGTCGGGGTCGATTCCGCCTCCTCGTCGTCGGATATATCCGACCTCGATCGGTCCGGCCTTTGGTCACACAGCGGAGGAGATTGTGGCGTTGGTCTTACGCAAATCACGTACCCTGCCCAGGAGGACGTCCGGTGCCTCTGCGCTGTAGGCTGTTGTCCACGTCGCTGATGTCGATGGTCGAGGGCGCGCAGTGTGGGTCGCAGATGACGTCACCGTCGGTTGTGGTGTCTCTGTCCAATCTGGCCACGGTACGAGGGGTTCCACACTCGTTCTGTCAGTTCCTGCACCGATGCGGGGATAAAGTAAGTGTTAAAGTAGGGGCAGTCGGTTGAGAATAGTCTCCACCCGTTTTCAGGGGTGTATTGAACCGTTAAATCGCGAAATCGGGAGATCGCACTGTTCGGTTCAATTTGAAGTGATGCACAAATGGAGTGTCTCTCAGCGGGAGGTGGGGTAGATGGCTTCCGGTTGCGGTTGAAGGACCTCGCCTCGATACTCAACTTGCTGGGGAAGGTTGATGCCCTGTCTCAATTCGGCCTGAAAGTCATAATTACACTGACCCGTAATCAGAGCTGCGGGCGTGCGAAACGGGGCTTTTTTTGCGCATCGAAACTTGTGCATCACCTGCCGGGTCGGTGTACAGCATATGACGGCCTTGGCGCAAGTGCCCCCAGGCAAGCCCGCTTACTAAATGACGGCCCTGCACCATCGACACACGAAATAACCGCGGGGTACACCATACGTTACTACGTTTGACCGGAATTTCATATTCTTCAGCCCAGTTTTCCGTAGAGGTGACGACCTCAGGCTCCTCTTCTGGGGTTGTACTCCTTCTTGATGATGGCGGACAGCGATCTGCTGTCAGTAGGCTGGCGAATACTTCTGTTGCACTTGGAGCTGCGTGAGTGCCTTCACAAACTGTCCATATCCACTTCACTTCCCCATGCTACAATGGCGACTCGGGGGCACAACCAAGTCTTGGTTCACTTGTCATAACTTCCATGATAGTTCAGTTCACTTGTCATAACTTGTTTCTTTATACTTCTCCTTGTGTTTCACCTCGAGAAGACATTCCTACGCTGCTACATGGCCTGCTCAGTTAACACATTTATCACATGTCAAACAAGGTCCGAGTCTGGAGTTACCATGAATGACTGAACATAGAGAACTATACATTGGGTAAACTAACACTTAGCCCCAGAATTTATAAAATTAATATTCTTCTCTTCCACCAGCCATTCGGGTAGGTATGACCTTATCATCTCTTCATCAATTGCTATGTTACTCTGACATTAACCAAATTCCTTAATATCTATCCTTGACTGACATAGTCAATACATGGTGTCACTGGACCTCACAATTAATGGTTGTATTTACGACCTGGCTTAAACTACTTGTTCACCCGGACCTGTTAGTCCGTTTCACAACAACAGCGATATATGGTGGTATTGGCATATTCCTTCCCGGATATAACAAATTACTATAAGACTTTGTACCACCTGGCACGAACAAATAGTTTATACATCCATTCAAATGGTGACCTTGGGAATCTATTTATACCCACTGCAGTGGTGACCTAGATTTCCTTTAAATAAAATTTAATAAAATAGGAAAATACCACTACTCTTAATGCCATTAAAATAAGGTAAGCTGGGCGGGATGCCACAGCATAACCTTTACACCGGGCCGGAGCTCACACAAATCTGCTCAGTAGCGATGCCATGTGGGCTTGCAATAACACTATTCCATAACTTATGAATTCAGATCTTTTCCGGTTAATATTCACACTTCACACTGAAAATATGCCACTTTTGAAACGAACGCGCGCTTTTCATTGACAGTGTACACTAGGTATAATGCCTATATTATAGTCTACTTGCAATTAAAATATTGGACAGAAGTCCACGGCATTACACATATAAGGCGTATCTCGGCTTTTCAAAGCAATCAATAAACAGACAATATATGTTATCCAGCCACATTATTATACGCGACACAGCGAATAGAACACCAGCCAGCTCACCTGTCTCGTATCACTCTGTTGTGTTTACGCTGTGGCACAGGTGTAAACATTTGACGACTTCAGGTCACGTTCAATAATTGCTCCGTTAGAAGGAAAAAAGATACAAGTTCAACGGGCAAGACAACTTGGCCTTGATGTTTCCGGGGTAGCGCCACGCTAACATCTCCACTGATAAGCTCAGGCTGTCCGCTTCGCCCCCCTATATAGTAAGAAGTTGATACATGTAATATATTTACAACATTTTGGTACACCAGAGTTATTATCAAAATACAACAATCTAAGGATGTAATAACCACATAATCTGCCAAACGATCCTTCTTACAACATGACAGAATAGTATTTTACAACACTATCTGTCTAAAATGCCTTCCTATGTATGACAAGGCGGAACATGATTTTATAACAATATGTGTCGGAAAGTCTTCTATAGCGAATACAATATTATACCAGAATAGTGTAATTATTGGTTGTACACATAGTCGTTTGCGCGCCCGACATCTTGACCAACAGAAGCGTTGCCAACAGTATGTTATAGTGCTTTACAATACCATGGTTTAAAGATATTCATACACTTTCTCGTCGAAATGACCTGGACGCATTGTTGGATCTGTTTCTGTTTTAACTCTTTGAATACGCGTTCGAATGCTATGATCTGATATATATACATATATATATATGCATGTTTGTTCCATACTATGGCTATATGTCTATAGGTTATATAGATCGCCGAAAATGAGGCGAGTAGGGGTTGGGGGGGGGGGGGTGAGGGTATGGCTGGAACAAACCACTAAATAACTGTCCGATACCTGGTGACAGTCACCCGTTACCCCCTCCTCCCTTACCCCCGGCCGCCTCTCCCTCCCGCACTCCCCTACTCAACCTCGCTTCTTACCACAACGATTTTTAACCCGTGCTTCGTGGACACGGCTTGTTGAATCGCCTTAACCCTCCCTCCTCACCCCTCCCTCACCCCCCCCCCCCCCCCCACCCTAGCACCCGCCCCAGGAGACCGCTTAGTCTGCTGGCTCCTGGTCCACTATTGATCAAACAGTTTTTGTGAAGCTATAGGCTTTCGACCCGGTCCTTATATGTACACAGTTGAGGAAGCCGGTGTGGGGCGGTGGAGGAGGGGGTAGGTCACTGGCCCCTGACGGTAATGGGGGAGGTGTGGGGGTGGGGAGGGGGGGGGGGGTGCAGGAAAACAAGCCGCGCCACGTTATCTTATGTTCGACGTTCAGCTCCTGACAGCCATAGACCGGGGATCGCTTGAGTGGCTGACTCTCTAATGGCATCCACCTCGCCCTCTTCTACCCCCCCCCCCCCCCCCCCCACACACACACAATCCCCACCCGCGTCGTTTTCTGGGTTGTGTATCATCTCCATGGCTACATCATTGTCAATTCAGAAGAAGGGGGGTCCAAAATGCTTTGATGAGAACATTCGACGAAAGCAGGAAAAAAAGAAATAGAAAAGTCAAGGCGTCTTACTTAATTGCTTCATACTAAGAAGTTATTGTCTGTTGTTTCCACATTTTGCCGGAGGGGTCGAATCTTGGATTACTGACAACAAACAAGCCGTTAGTGAGCCATCAACACTTTAGGCCTGGTGTCAATGGGAGCCGGTGCCTCGCTTCGCCACCCACCCAGCCAGCCAGTCACCGCCGGACACCCCCAGCCGCCTGCCAACCGGGGTCTGGCGCCGCCCGAGTGGCGCAATCAATCGCCTTAATGGCTGGCCAACGAAGGCGAACAGCTAGCTATGTTTGAGGTCTCAGGCTCTGTGGGCGCCAGTCGCCTCCGCAAGACAAGCCCCGCCCCGCCAGCCCACACACAGAGCTCTTTCTGCCACATTTAGACATGTTACACCGTGTAGCGTAGTCCAACCAGGACGGAATGTGATCAGCGAACCAGCCAAGAAGAACGGTCTTTGACCAGTGCGGATTAATCATTCAAGCAATGCATCTTTCATGCAAACGGAATTGGATTCTTTTGGAAGTTTAAATCAAATTCGGCTGCCGCCAGTTCTACGGTCGTTGATCTCTTAGGGGACTGGACGTCTGTCTGACCAGTATGTAAGTAGTAACTGGGATAGCTGGTGGAGCCGGATCTGTTGTCGGATATACAGTCTTCGAAGGATCGCCACATTTTGGATTAACCAATAGGATCGCCGTGAGATATTAACTCCGTGCCGGTATGGCTTCGACAACGAGCAGCCACCAGGTCAGTGCTCCCGCTTCAAGGCTAGGCCTTGTGGTGTTAGCGTGAATCGCCAGAAGAACAGTTAAGAACATGTTTAGATGACATTTTTTGGCTACACAACGTCAGGCAGGTCTTCGAACAAACTTAAAATTACGCATATTAGAAATATTCAGACTGTGTTCATCTATTTAATGAAATATTAATAATGGCGTCGGATCGCGGTTGGCAATCAATCAGATATATTAACCATAACAATACATAAAGTAACAAGGTCGGATCCAGGAATTTGAAAAGGGAGGGGTCCACTTCAAACATGCGACCGGGGGGGTGGGGGCTCTGAAAAAAGTTGTGACCGGGCCCTGGGGTTCACCAAGACGACCGGGGTGGACGTCCACCAATGCTTGAGCCTCAGATGGGCATCCTTCCTCAACCAAAGTGGGGGAGGGGGGGGGGGGGCGGAGGGTCCACGCCTCAGGGGTCCGGACGCCCTGGACCCCAACCCCTCCCCTGGAACCGCGCCTGCAATAATACATCTTAAAACATGTCAGGATCTCTCTATGGAGGTGCAAGGATGCATATATCGTCACTGGATTGTCTAAAGTACGGATCGAGTGTCACATTGAAGAGGGAAATAAAATACAATGTATGACAACCATACCTGGAATGGTATCGAAATGACACGCGCGTGACAACCTCGTCACCTAGCACGGGGACCACAGAGACTAGAGACACATACTTCCCCGTCTCCCAGGAAGCGCCATCTCGCGGTGGTATCATAGAGAATGGTTCGACGATGATATGTTTGATCTCCGCACGCGCAAATGTCTTAAACCTGAAAGCTCCAAAGGGAGCGCTGTTACGGTGCTATTCGAGGGGTCAGTTATCGACCTTATGTGACAGCGTTGTATAGAAGTGGAGGGGTGGGGGCTTAGTGTTGTCAGGTTTAGGTTGGCGATATTCCGGCAATTTAGAATAGTGCCGATCTCAGCTATTTTCATGATGTGATTGTGGTAGCTAACCCATCCCTTGGAATTATTCGCAATGATGTGGCGGTTTACAGTACAAGTATTGAAAATGAAAAAATACGATTTGCAACCATCAACATTTACCTTCACATTTATTGGATATGTTAATCTTTCATTTCTGCACTCCAACACGTTTTTGAATGGCTGAAATATCGCTGTATCGCCGAAGATCACTTGGATTCAGTTCTCAGGATAGCACGATACGAACCGTGAGAGTGCAAGTAAACCCCAGTAAAATAAAATAATTTTTATTTTAGACCAAACGTCACTTTCGAGCGATCGGAACACGCATGTTTGTTTCCTATTATCCTATGTACGGACGATCTCCGGCACACAGTAGCCGCTGCAACTCGTCAACTATTGACATAAATGAGAATGACATTCACGACATTTTATTTCTGTGTTGCATTAAATAAATATTAATCTTA
The DNA here is from genome assembly GCA_964019135.1 of Arenicola marina. Classification (NCBI taxonomy): domain Eukaryota; kingdom Metazoa; phylum Annelida; class Polychaeta; family Arenicolidae; genus Arenicola; species Arenicola marina. The sequence continues at coordinate 13,810,214 of OZ025248.1, read as the reverse complement.
TCAATAGGTTTTAAGTCGCTTGCACGTACATGAAGATTCTTTTATTAAAACACATGGCATGGCTCTATCTGTATGATCACACTCTGAAGGGAAGAACACTCCATTTGCGGGTGTCGTGCACCGTGATAAGACCTGAGCACACGTCGTTTGACATGTCACCACCTATTAACAGACGCTTTCAGCAGAACTCTTTCGCACCCACTTGTGTTACCTTTCGATCAATGCTCACTGTGTCACGGTTTCGTTGAGGTATAATCCAAGTCCCTTCACGGAGTACTTAACCACTTGAGTTATCATTTTGCCCTTTATCGCTGGCTGTAGGCGAGGTGGGGTGGACGTTCCACTTGTGTCCGTGCCTGTCCACTTGCAAGGTTTTACACTGCTTTCGGGTAGCCTGTTTGCAAGGTTTCGGCCAAACCACTGTTATCGGCTTGCCTGTTTTTAACGTTTCGGCCGGACCACTGTTATCGGGTAGCCTGTTTATAAGGTTTCGGCCGAACCACTGTTATCGGCTTGCCTGTTTTTAAAGTTTCGGCCGGACCAATGTTATCGGGTAGCCTGTTTTTAAAGTTTCGGCCGGACCACTGTTATCGGGTAGCCTGTTTGCAAGGTTTCGGCCGAACCACTGTATTCGCATACATGCCAACCTATTTTGAATGAAAAGTGGTAGATCTGCGTGCGACGCAGTCGCGCGCGCCGCTAGGGGGGTCTGGGGGCATGCCCATCCAAGAAAATTTTCAAAAATGGTGCTAAATTGTGCCTCCTCCTGCATTCTGGGGAGTAATTTGACTGCAATAAAGATGGCAGATGTAGTAGAGAGAATCGTTATGCGGAAAACCGCATCCCAGTTTTTCTTGTAACTGAACATTTTGCAATGCGGTAGGAATAATGTTAAAAGCGGTAGGCGGTAGAAGTCTTCAAAAAGCGGTAGTCTACCGCGTAAAGCGGTAGGGTTGGCGTGTATGCTTTCGGGTACTGAAGTACGGGTGACGACAAGCCACTTCATCGCTCACAGGCTCGCAGTAAAGTGGCAGCAGACACCAGCCTTTTTGCCGGTGAAACGCTCCTGATGGCATAAAAAATGCAATTCCCCAATGACATCTTTGCTGTTTTCACATTTCTTTAAAACCAACATAACCACAAATCATTCGACTTTTCATTTGTGGCTTGCTTTTTCGCAAAAAATGTCTCATGTGCGAATCGCTGGGCTTCATAACGAGAGTCCAACGTCTACGCTGACTGCTTAGGCGCCATGATTGTTTTCAACGGTTGGTGAAATTGCCTTTTTTCGTGGGCCTGAAAGCAGGCAATTGAAGACCGCATGTGATAAGCGGAGTGGGGACACTAACATTGGGACCGGGACTATTGGATAGATATTTTTGAATTATAAAAGGTTTTCATTTAGGCAGGTATTAATATATAGGGGACAAACACATGACATAATTAAGCTTTTTTGTAAATTTTATGCCAACTCTCACGATCGCTGGCTTTCGGCAAGCTGTCGGCTCTGGCCTTTAGGCCAGCTCTGGTAAAAGTACGGGTAGGTCGTTTGCGCAATGAGAACATAAACGTCTTTGAGAACACAAAGGTCTTTGGTATCACAGACCTATGGCAACACAGACCTGACACACAAACCTATGACAACACAAAGACCTTTGGCAAGGAACAATGCCTATGTCAGAACACCTGCGATATCAATATTCAGTTATGGCAGAAGCGCCTAGTGGGCTCATGATCTATTTATCCATTGTACCCACTGTGTATGTCTGTACTAAGTCTGTGACAGAAAAAAGGATACAATCTTAGTACAATATAATCATTAAAATGATCCGGTGTTGCTTACTCACACCTCTGTGACCGATTTCAGAGCGATCTCGGTAAATTTGTGGAAAATATGGGCGGAAACGTCACTCCAGGGCATTTATGAGTGAGATCACCCGCGTCTCACACCAATTTATGGGGCGTAAACGCAAGATCGCCATCAGACATGAAACGAGATCGCGAGGACGCGAGATTGCCGCCGAGAACGACAAAGTGCTCCTTTCATTGCTCGGTTTACGTAGGACGTGGTTGGGGTACAGACGTGGGAGGGGGGGGGGTACTGACGTAGGTGGAGTACAGACGTGGGTGGGGTACAGGCGTGGGTGGAGTACAGACGTGGGGGTACAGGCGTGGGTGGAGTACAGACGTGGTTTGGTACAGGCGTGGGTGGAGTACAGACATGGGTGGAGTACAGACGTGCGTGGAGTACAGACGTGGGGGGGGGGGTTACAGAAGTCTACTGATGTGGGTGGAGTACAGAGGTGGGTGGGGTACATATGTGTGTGGAGTACAGGCGTGGGTTGAGAACAGGCGTGGGTGGAGTACAGACGTGGGTGGGGTACAGACGTGGGTGGAGTACAGACGTGGGTGGAGTACCTACGTGGTTGGTAAAGACTTAGGGGGTACAGATGTGGGTGGAGTACAGATGTGGGTGGGGTACAGGCGCGGGTGAAGTACAGACATGGGTGGAGCACAGACGTGAGGGGTACAGACGTGGGGGGTACAGACGGGGGGGGGTACAGACGTGGGGGTACATACGTCTGTAGGAGTACAGACGTGGGTGGAGTACAGACGTGGGGGGGTTACTGACGTGGGTGGAGTACATACGGGAGGGTACAGACGTGGGGGTACAGACGTGAGGGAGCATAGACGTGGGTAGAGTACAGACGTGGGTTGGTACATACATGGGTGGAGTACAGACGTGGGTGGAGTACAGGCGTGGGTGGAGTACAGACGTGAGTGGAGTACAGGCGTGGGTGGAGTACAGACGGGTGCAGTACAGACGTGGGTTGAGTACAGACGTGAGTGGAGTACGGACGTGGGTCTGCTACAGACGTGGGTGGAGTAGAGGTGGATGGAGTACAGACGTCGGTAGAGTAAAGACGTGGGTTGATACGGCCGTGGGTGGAGTACAGACGTGGGTGGAGTACAGACGTGGGTGTAGTACAGACGTGGTTGGGTACAGACGTGGGGGGTACAAACGTGGGGAATACATACGTGCGTGGAGTACAGACGTAGGTTGGTACGACGTGGTGGTGCAGACGTGGGTGGGGTACAGACGTGGGCGGAGTACAGACGTGGGTGAAGTACAGACGTGGGGGTACAAACGTGGATGGAGTACAGACGTGGGTGGAGTATAGACGTGGGGATACAGACGTTGATGGAGTACAGACGTGGGTGGGGTACAGGCGTGTGTGGGGTACAGGCGTGGGTGGAGTACAGACGTGGGTGGGGTACAGACGTGGGCAGGGTACAGACGAGGGTGGGTACCTACGTGGTTGGTACAGACGTGGGGGGTACATATATGGGTGGAGTACAGATGTGGGTGGGGTACAGACGTGGGTTGTACAGGCGTGAGTGGAGTACAGACGTGGGTGGGGTACCTACGTGGGGGGTACAGACGTGGGGGGTACAGACGTAGTAAGTAAGTAAGTTTATTTAGTATAAGAGGCCATCAGGCCCATAGTACATACATGGTATAACATAATTAGTACGGTGCAACAGGGTATATACAGGTTAAATTTCAACGTTTGTTTGGTGCAATATCTCTGCTTTGAATAAATAAATAGATAAGTTCAGTATTTCTTGCTTATTGTGAGATTTCATTTATTTTACAAAAAGTTGTGAAGAGTTATTCGATCCGTAAGTTACATTTATATATGATTTTCTTAACTTATCGTGCAATGGGCATTGACAAATAACATGAAATTCATCTTCTGTGGAATGTAAACCTCGACTCACGCAGTATTTACAAAGACGCATCTCCCTAGGAACATTTTCATATCGACCAGACTCAATTGCATATCTGTGAGCCGAACACCTGAACCTTGCCAGCGCCGATCTATACTTAACTACATTTAACACATCTGTACAGTTCAGGTGTCAAAGTTCATTTGAAGGTTTGATATGTACTGAGTTTAACTACTAGAGGAGATTGATGAGCACCAGTTTTGAAAAGCACTGTCTTTTAGAGTTTGTTTATATTGAGTGAGGAATCGAGTTTCATCTCCGACTGATTGCTGCAGCCATACCACCCCATATCCATTTGTCATCAACAATTGTCTTACGGTAGAGGCCCACGTCAGTTTTCCGTGTTCGTCAAACTCCTTCAGCATATCGTAGCAAGATCTAGTATATCTGCTTGTGGGCATCTTTAATATTCGTAGCCAATACTTAATACATTTCAAATTTTGTTCCACCGCTAGTACATGTCGACCACATTCAGCAAGAGCAGCTTCATTCATGGCTCGCTTTGGTAGGCCCAGGAGCTTTTTACAAAATGTTGTTTGCACTCTTTCGATAGCACCATATGTGCTAGAACCCCATACCTCTGCTCCATACATCAAAATTGGTGTGACAGTTTTATCAAATAACTAAAATATCGTCTGTAATCTCATCTGGGGACACTTGGCGATATAGCTTCGTAATACATTTACTGCCTTGGTCGCCTGACAGGCTAATGTGTCCACCGCTTTTGACCACGACAGTGTTGAAGACATAACTAGGCCTAGATATTTGTAGCACGAAACAACCTCTAGCGGCTGACCTTGCAAATACCACTGCTCACTTTTCTTGACACGTCCTCCTCTGCGAAATACGACAACTTTGGGTTTTTCAAGGTTCACACGCATCGCCCACTTTGTACAAAAATCACCCAACGTATTAATCATGTGCTGCAGTCTCCCCACTGTATCGCTGCACTGTGCCAGATCATCAGCGTACATTAACAACATAATATTAACTGCGTTTTCACTTATGTAGATTCCACGGTCTCCTTTTATCTGTAGCATATCTATAATATTGTTTATATATAATGAAAAGAGAAGGGGGCTTAACATGCAACCTTGCATGGCTCCAACAGTACACGTGAAATAGTCAGTAAGACCTTTCTCAGTTCTAACACACGATCGGATATTAGAGTACATGGATCTCAACACGTTAATAATCTTTCCATGGAGCCCATCCTTGAGCAGGGTATAACACAGTAAGCTATGTGGGACAGAGTCACACGCCTTCGAAAAGTCAATAAATAAAACATAGCATCTTCCATTTTTCTTGCATAGGTATTTTTGAATTATGCTTTGTAACACAAATATTTGGTCTATTGTACTATAGCCACGTCTGAATCCGGCTTGTTCCTCCGCAATGAGACCATTTTGTTCAACCCATACAGTTAATCGCTTATTTAAGATGCTAGTAAACACTTTACATAACGAAGATATCAGAGATATACTTCTGTAATTGTCAGGATCGTTTCGAGAACCACGCTTATGTATTGGGCATAATATTGCATTGCCCCACTGTGAGGGGAAAGCTCCGGAGTCCAGTATTTGATTGAACAGTACGGTTAAATATGGAGTCAATATCTGGGCGGCAACCTTTAGTATTTGGTACAGACGTGGGTGGGGTAGAGGCGTGGGTGGAGTACAGACGTGTGGGTACAGGCGTGGGTGGAGTGCAGACGTGGGTGGAGTACAGACGTGGTTTCGTAGAGGCTGGGTGGAGTACAGACATGGGTGGAGTACAGACGTGGGGGTACAGACGTGGGTGAGGTACAGGCGTGGGTGGAGTACAGACGTGGATAGGGTACACACGTGGGTGGCGTACAGACGTGGGTGGAGTACAGACGTGTGTGTGTGTGGGGGGGGGGATACAGAAGTCGGTGGAGTACAGACGTGAGTGGGGTACAGACGTGGGTGGGGTACCTACGTGGGGGGTACAGACGTGGGGGTACAGACGTGGGTGAGGTACAGGCGTGGGTGGAGTACAGACGTGGATAGGGTACACACGTGGGTGGCGTACAGACGTGGGAGGAGTACAGACGTGTGTGTGTGTGGGGGGGGGGATACAGAAGTCGGTGGAGTACGGACGTGGGTGGGGTACAGACGTGGGGTGGGGTACAGATGTGGGTGGAGTACAGACGTGGGTAGAGTACAGACGTGGGTGGAGTACAGATGTGGGTGGAGTACAGACGTGGGTGGCGTACAGGCGTGTGTGGAGTACAGGCGTGGGTGGAGTACAGACGTGGGTGAGGTACAGACGCGGGTGGGGCACAGGCGTGGGTGGGGTACAGACGTGGGTGGGGTACAGACGTGGTTGGTATAGACGTGGGGGGTGCAGATGTGGGTGGAGTACAGACATGGGGGCGTTACTGACGTGGGTGGAGAACAGACGTGGGTGGAGTACAGACGTGGGTGGAGTGCAGACGTAGGAGGGTTACTGACGTGGGTGGAGTACAGACGTGGGTGGAGTACAGACGTGGAGGGGGTTACTAACGTGGGTGGAGTACAGATGTGGGTGGAGTACAGATGTGGGTGGAGTACAGACGTGGCGGGTTACTGACGTGGGTGGAGTACAGACGTGGGTGGGGTACAGACGGGGGTGGGGTACATACGTGGGGGGCTACAGACGTGTGTGTGTGTGGGGGGGGGGTACAGATGTGGGTGGAGTACATACGTGGGTGGGGTACAGACGTGGGGGTACAGACGTGGGAGAAGTACAGACGTGGGTGAAGCAGAGACGTTGGTTGGGTACAGACGTGGGTGAAGAGCAGAAGTGGATGGAGTACAGACGTCGATGTTCTGCAGACGTGGGCGGATTACAGACGTGGGTGGAATACAGACGTCTGTGGAGTACAGACGTGAGCGGATAATTACAGCTCGGATAATGCCCCTCTCTCAGATTTTTTTCCCCAATATGTAAACGCCAAGCTTGACACCATTGTGTCTTACCCCGACTGATCTCACCATGCGATAGTTTATAGGCGGTTTATGCTCTGTCCAGACTGGTGGACTGTCCAGACTGCCTATGAGTACAGACGTGTGGGTACAGACGTGGGTGGAGTGCAGACGTGGGTGGAGTACAGACGTGGTTTCGTAGAGGCTGGGTGGAGTACAGACATGGGTGGAGTACAGACGTGGGGGTACAGACGTGGGTGAGGTACAGGCGTGGGTGGAGTACAGACGTGGATAGGGTACAAACGTGGGTGGCGTACAGACGTGGGTGGAGTACAGACGTGTGTGTGTGTGGGTGGGGGGATACAGAAGTCGGTGGAGTACAGACGTGAGTGGGGTACAGACGTGGTTGGGGTACCTACGTGGGGGGTACAGACGTGGGTGTACAGACGTGGGTGAGGTACAGGCGTGGGTGGAGTACAGACGTGGATAGGGTACACACGTGGGTGGCGTACAGACGTGGGAGGAGTACAGACGTGTGTGTGTGGGGGGGGGATACAGAAGTCGGTGGAGTACGGACGTGGGTGGGGTACAGACGTGGGGTGGGGTACAGATGTGGGTGGAGTACACACGTGGGTAGAGTACAGACGTGGGTGGAGTACAGATGTAGGTGGAGTACAGACGTGGGTGGCGTACAGGCGTGTGTGGAGTACAGGCGTGGGTGGAGTACAGACGTGGGTGAGGTACAGACGCGGGTGGGGTACAGGCGTGGGTGGGGTACAGACGTGTGTGAGGTACAGACGCGGGTGGGGTACAGGCGTGGTTGGTATAGACGTGGGGGGTGCAGATGTGGGTGGAGTACAGACATGGGGGCGTTACTGACGTGGGTGGAGAACAGACGTGGGTGGAGTACAGACGTGGGTGGAGTGCAGACGTAGGAGGGTTACTGACGTGGGTGGAGTACAGACGTGGGTGGAGTACAGACGTGGAGGGGGTTACTAACGTGGGTGGAGTACAGACGTGGGTGGAGTACAGACGTGGCGGGTTACTGACGTGGGTGGAGTACAGACGTGGGTGGGGTACAGACGGGGGTGGGGTACATACGTGGGGGGCTACAGACGTGTGTGTGTGGGGGGGGGGGTACAGATGTGGGTGGAGTACATACGTGGGTGGGGTACAGACGTGGGGGTACAGACGTGGGAGAAGTACAGACGTGGGTGAAGCAGAGACGTTGGTTGGGTACAGACGTGGGTGAAGAGCAGAAGTGGATGGAGTACAGACGTCGATGCTCTGCAGACGTGGGCGGATTACAGACGTGGGTGGAATACAGACGTCTGTGGAGTACAGACGTGAGCGGATAATTACAGCTCGGATAATGCCCCTCTCTCAGATTTTTTTCCCCAATATGTAAACGCCAAGCTTGACACCATTGTGTCTTACCCCGACTGGTCTCACCATGCGATAGTTTATAGGCGGTTTATGCTCTGTCCAGACTGGTGGACTGTCCAGACTGCCTATGGGACTCTGAGACTGATGCGGTAAAGACACCGCTTCTATTATCGACCTGTTACCACCCACCCCCCTCCCCCTCCAGCCATTATCACCCATTCATCCCCGCCCCTCCCGCCCCACCCCCTCCAATCCAGGGCAAGCTGACAATCGACCCTCTCCATTGTGTTTGGTGAAACCTGACAGCCGATATGTCAAGTCCTGTCTACCGGGCTGTGGTGTGTCAGGTTTACACGTCCTGTCTACCTGGCTGTGGTGTGGGAGGTTTACAAGTCCTGTCTTCCGGGCCGTGGTGAGGGAGGTTTACAAGTCCTGTCTACCGGTTGTGGCGAGGGAGGCTTACAAGTCTTGTCTGATGGTTGTGGTGTAAGAGGTTCACAAGTCCTGTCTGCCGGGCTGTGGTGTTGGAGGTTTACAAGTCCTGTCTGCCGGGCTGTGGTGTTGGAGGTTCACAAGTCCTGTCTGCCGGGCTGTGGTGTTGGAGGTTTACAAGTCCTGTCTACCGGGCTGTGGTGTTGGAGGTTTACAAGTCCTGTCTACCGGGCTGTGGTGAGGGAGGTTCACAAGTCCTGTCTACCGGCTGTGGTGTGGCAGGTTTACAAGTCCTGTCTACCGGCTGTGGTGTGGTGAGGGAGGTTTACAAGCCCTGTCCAGCGGGCTGTGGTGTGGGAGGTTTACAAGTCCTGTCTACCGGCTGTGGTGTGGTGAGAGAGGTTTACAAGCCCTGTCCAGCGGGCTGTGGTGTGGGAGGTTTACAAGTCCTGTCTACCGGCTGTGGTGTGGTGAGAGAGGTTTACAAGCCCTGTCCAGCGGGCTGTGGTGTGGGAGGTTTACAAGTCCTGTCTACCGGCTGTGGTGTGGGAGGTTTACAAGTCCTGTCTACCGGGCTGTGGTGTGGGAGGTTTACAAGTCCTGTCTACCGACTGTGGTGAGGGAGGTTTACAAGTCTTGTCTGATGGTTGTGGTGTAATAGGTTCACAAGTCCTGTCTACCGCGCTGTGGTGTTGGAGGCTTACAGGTTCTGTCTACCGGGCCGTGGTGTGGGAGGTTTATAAGTCCTGTCTACCGGGCCGTGGTGAGGGAGGTTTGCAAGTCCTTTCTACCGGCCTGTGGTTTGGCAAGTTTACAAGTCTGGTTTACCGGGCTGTGGTTAAGGAGGTTTACAGTCCTGTCTACCGGCTGTGGTGTGGGAGGTTTGCAAGTCCTGTCTACCGGGCTGTGGTTTGGCAAGTTTACTAGTCTTGTTTACCGGGCTGTGGTTAAGGAGGTTTACAGTTCTGTCTACCGGGCTGTGGTGTGGGAGCTTTACAAGTCCTGTCTACCGGCTGTGGTGAGGGAGGTTTACAAGTCTTGTCTGATGGTTGTGGTGTAAGAGGTTCACAAGTCCTGTCTATCGCGCTGTGGTGAGGGAGGTTTACAAGTCCTGTCTATCGCGCTGTGGTGCGGGAGGTTTACAAGTCCTGTCTACCGGGCCGTGGTGTGGGAGGTTTACAAGTCCTGTCTACCGGGCTGTGGTGTGGCAGGTTTACAACTCCTGTCTACCGGGCTGTGGTTTGGCAAGTTTACTAGTCTTGTTTACCGGGCTGTGGTTAAGGAGGTTTACAGTTCTGTCTACCGGGCCGTGGTGTGGGAGGTTTACAAGTCCTGTCTACCGGGCTGTGGTGTGGCAGGTTTACAACTCCTGTCTACCGGGCTGTGGTTTGACAACTTTACAAGTCCTGCCTACCGGGCTGTGGTGTGGGAGGTTTACAAGACCTGTCTACCGGGCTGTGGTGAGGGAGGTTTACAAGACCTGTCTACCGGGCTGTGGTGAGGGAGGTTTACAAGTCCTGTCTACCGGGCCGTGGTGTGAGAAGATTACAAGTCCTGTCTACCGGGCTGTGGTGAGGGAGGTTTACAAGTCCTGTCTACCGGGCTGTGGTGTGGGAGGTTTACAAGTCCTGTCTACCGGGCTGTGGTGAGGGAGGTTTACAAGACCTGTCTACCGGCTGTGGTGTGGGAGGTTTACAAGACCTGTCTACCGGGCTGTGGTGAGGGAGGTTTACAAGTCCTGTCTACCGGGCTGTGGTGTGGGAGGTTTACAAGACCTGTCTACCGGGCTGTGGTGAGGGAGGTTTACAAGTCCTGTCTACCGGGCTGTGGTGTGGGAGGTTTACAAGACCTGTCTACCGGGCTGTGGTGAGGGAGGTTTACAAGACCTGTCTACCGGGCTGTGGTGAGGGAGGTTTACAAGTCCTGTCTACCGGGCTGTGGTGTGGGAGGTTTACAAGACCTGTCTACCGGGCTGTGGTGAGGGAGGTTTACAAGTCCTGTCTACCGGGCTGTGGTGAGGGAGGTTTACAAGTCCTGTCTACCGGGCTGTGGTGAGGGAGGTTTACAAGTCCTGTCTACCGGGCTGTGGTGTGGGAGGTTTACAAGACCTGTCTACCGGGCTGTGGTGAGGGAGGTTTACAAGACCTGTCTACCGGGCTGTGGTGAGGGAGGTTTACAAGACCTGTCTACCGGGCTGTGGTGAGGGAGGTTTATAAGTCCTGTCTACCGGGCTGTGGTGTGGGAGGTTTACAAGACCTGTCTACCGGGCTGTGGTGAGGGAGGTTTACAAGTCCTGTCTACCGGGCTGTGGTGTGGGAGGTTTACAAGACCTGTCTACCGGGCTGTGGTGAGGGAGGTTTACAAGACCTGTCTACCGGGCTGTGGTGAGGGAGGTTTACAAGTCCTGTCTACCGGGCTGTGGTGTGGGAGGTTTACAAGACCTGTCTACCGGGCTGTGGTGAGGGAGGTTTACAAGTCCTGTCTACCGGGCTGTGGTGAGGGAGGTTTACAAGTCCTGTCTACCGGGCTGTGGTGTGGGAGGTTTACAAGACCTGTCTACCGGGCTGTGGTGAGGGAGGTTTACAAGTCCTGTCTACCGGGCTGTGGTGAGGGAGGTTTACAAGTCCTGTCTACCGGGCTGTGGTGTGGGAGGTTTACAAGACCTGTCTGCCGGGCTGTGGTGTTGGAGGTTTACAAGACCTGTCTACCGGGCTGTGGTGAGGGAGGTTTACAAGACCTGTCTACCGGGCTGTGGTGAGGGAGGTTTACAAGTCCTGTCTACCGGGCTGTGGTGTGGGAGGTTTACAAGACCTGTCTACCGGGCTGTGGTGAGGGAGGTTTGCAAGTCCTGTCTACCGGGCTGTGGTGAGGGAGGTTTACAAGACCTGTCTACCGGGCTGTGGTGAGGGAGGTTTACAAGACCTGTCTACCGGGCTGTGGTGAGGGAGGTTTACAAGACCTGTCTACCGGGCTGTGGTGAGGGAGGTTTACAAGACCTGTCTACCGGGCTGTGGTGAGGGAGGTTTACAAGACCTGTCTACCGGGCTGTGGTGAGGGAGGTTTACAAGTCCTGTCTACCGGGCTGTGGTGAGGGAGGTTTACAAGACCTGTCTACCGGGCTGTGGTGTGGGAGGTTTACAAGACCTGTCTACCGGGCTGTGGTGAGGGAGCTTTACAAGTCCTGTCTACCGGGCTGTGGTGTGGGAGGTTTACAAGACCTGTCTACCGGGCTGTGGTGTGGGAGGTTTACAAGACCTGTCTACCGGGCTGTGGTGTGGGAGGTTTACAAGACCTGTCTACCGGGCTGTGGTGAGGGAGGTTTACAAGTCCTGTCTACCGGGCTGTGGTGTGGGAGGTTTACAAGACCTGTCTACCGGGCTGTGGTGTGGGAGGTTTGCAAGTCCTGTCTACCGGGCTGTGGTGTGGGAGCTTTACAAGACCTGTCTACCGGGCTGTGGTGAGGGAGGTTTGCAAGTCCTGTCTATCGGGCTGTGGTGAGGGAGGTTTACAAGTTCTGTCTACCGGGCTGTGGTGTGGGAGGTGTACAAGTCCTGTCTATCGGGCTGTGGTGAGGGAGGTTTACAAGTTCTGTCTACCGGGCCGTGGTGTGAGAAGATTACAAGTCCTGTCTACCGGGCTGTGGTGTGGGAGGTTTACAAGACCTGTCTACCGGGCTGTGGTGAGGGAGGTTTACAAGTCCTGTCTACCGGCTGTGGTGTGGGAGGTTTACGAATCCTGTCTACCGGGCTGTGGTGAGGGAGGTTTACAAATCCTGTCTACCGGCTGTGGTTTGGCAAGTTTACAAGTCTTGTTTACCGGGCTGTGGTTAAGGAAGTTTACAGTTCTGCCTACCGGGCTGTGGTGTGGGAGGTTTACGAATCCTGTCTACCGGGCTGTGGTGTGGGAGGTTTGCAAGTCCTGTCTACCGGGCTGTGGTTTGGCAAGTTTACAAGTCTTGTTTACCGGGCTGTGGTTAAGGAAGTTTACAGTTCTGCCTACCGGGCTGTGGTGTGGGAGGTTTACAAGTCCTGTCTACCGGGCTGTGGTGAGGGAGGTTTACAAGTCCTGTCTACTGGCTGTGGTGAGGGAGGTTTACAAGTCTTGTCTGATCGTTGTTGTGTAAGAGGTTCACAAGTCCTGTCTACCGGGCTGTGGTGTTGGATGTTTACAAATCCTGTCTACTGGGCTGTGGTGTGGGAGGTTTACAAGTCCTGTCTACCGGGCTGTGGTGTGGGAGGTTTACAAGTTCTGTCTACCGGGCTGTGGTGTGGGAGGTTTACAAGTCCTGTCTACCGGGCTGTGGTGTGGGAGCTTTACAAGTCCTGTCTACCGGGCTGTGGTGTGGGAGGTTTACAAGTCCTGTCTACCGGGCTGTGGTGTGGGAGCTTTACAAGTCCTGTCTACCGGGCTGTGGTGTGGGAGGTTTGCAAGTCCTGTCTACCGGGCTGTGGTGTGGGAGCTTTACAAGTTCTGTCTACCGGGCTGTGGTGTGGGAGGTGTACAAGTCCTGTCTATCGGGCTGTGGTGAGGGAGGTTTACAAGTTCTGTCTACCGGGCCGTGGTGTGAGAAGATTACAAGTCCTGTCTACCGGGCTGTGGTGTGGGAGGTTTACAAGACCTGTCTACCGGGCTGTGGTGAGGGAGGTTTACAAGTCCTGTCTACCGGCTGTGGTGTGGGAGGTTTACGAATCCTGTCTACCGGGCTGTGGTGAGGGAGGTTTACAAATCCTGTCTACCGGCTGTGGTTTGGCAAGTTTACAAGTCTTGTTTACCGGGCTGTGGTTAAGGAAGTTTACAGTTCTGCCTACCGGGCTGTGGTGTGGGAGGTTTACGAATCCTGTCTACCGGGCTGTGGTGTGGGAGGTTTACAAGTCCTGTCTACTGGCTGTGGTGAGGGAGGTTTACAAGTCTTGTCTGATCGTTGTTGTGTAAGAGGTTTACAAGTCCTGTCTACCGGGCTGTGGTGTTGGATGTTTACAAATCCTGTCTACTGGGCTGTGGTGTGGGAGGTTTACAAGTCCTGTCTACCGGGCTGTGGTGTGGGAGGTTTACAAGTCCTGTCTACCGGGCTGTGGTGAGGGAGGTTTACAAGTCCTGTCTACCGGGCCGTGGTGTGAGAAGATTACAAGTCCTGTCTACCGGGCTGGGTGAGGGAGGCTTACAAGTCCTGTCTACCCGGGTTGTGGTGTGGGAGGTTTACTAGTCCTGTCTACCGGGCTGTGGTGTGGTTTAATAGGTTTCATTTTGCCAATGGGTTTTCTGTTGACTTCCTGAACAGTTCTCTTGATGGTAACAAACGCGAGGGCCAGCAGTGACCACAACCATCTGGATTTGGTTTGCTACTAATCCTGAATCGCTTTATAAAGCCACAGCGACCAACAAGTTCCCTGTTTGTTGTGATTGCGAGTGGCACTCTCCCAGCAGGGGGCGCTCGTTGGTTACATGCCACCTGCAAGTGATGAGACGGGCGTTGGACCAGAAACGTCCACTTCTGTTTGGCCTGGACCGGCCTACCCCGAGAGTTCCGTGATACAATGTTGGCGTAAATGGCTTTCAATTGAGATCGGATGTTCCTGATAACTTTCTCGATATCAACCGCCTCCCCAGTGTGTGTACCAACGTCATCGCCCGACCATGGCTGCATAGGTGGGGCCTCGTTTTCGTGCAAAATTACGCCATAGTTCATCTCGCACGTATGTTCAAACTGGATAAACGTCGTTTTCCCACTTTTGCTTTCTCAATCGTCGTCAAATTCCAAAGGTTTGTTAAGGGAGTCGGTATGACCGGTTTTGGGGACCGTCAAATGAAGTCATGTGACGTCCCGATGGCGTCATATTAAAACAAGAGTAAACTTCATAGCACCATAAGTATTGAGTCAACGGAATCGCTGTTGACTAAAAAATGCATGTACAAGTAAGCTATAATCTGGCCTGAAATCCTCGGGCGGAGGAGGCGTCACGGTGACGTCACGGGCCCAAACCAGGGTTTAACCTATAATTTCGTTTGTATCGGTTAATCCAGTTAGCATATCGCTCAAAATATCGCCTGCCGCGCGCACTTTGCCCTATATAGCGCCTGCCGCGCGCACTTTGCCCTACATAGCGCCTGCCGCGCGCACTTTGCCTTACATAGCGCCTGCCGCGCGCACTTTGCCCTACATATTGCTCTGTTATTCTACGTCATAGGGACTTCCGGTTTACTGGCGTGCGTACCTTTTTTTGCGCGGGAGGAATGTGTGCGTGAAAATGACATCAACATTGTTAACGTGACTGGCACAAATAGTGCAGTTGGTTAATGTTCACCTACTTAGGCCACCGCTTCCATCATTGAGTTCATAAGTAGATGACACAGAACGGGCAAAAAGTTATACCATTCACTCATTCCGCTGATCTAATACTTAAGCCATGCCTTGAAGCTCAAACGACGTTCTTGCTTGCAATTCAAGTTCCAACCAGGCGACTCGACATATACAATGTTCAACCTTACTGAATACAAGAAATAACCATAATTTCTATTAATAATCATCGGTATGCGGTATGGATCAAGAGGTTCAGCAAGACACGTTCTATGACCAAAAGGGATTTTCGTCATTATAAGTGTCACTGAATTCTTATTTATTTATCTTCGTATTGTGTTGCACCGTGTCACTATAATAAACAAACAACAACAAGCATAGATTATTATCTTTCTGTTACATTCCTCCCTTGTAGATGATGAAGATTCCTCATGGGGCCCCCCTGGCGCAGCCCAATGACTTCGAGCACCAGTACCGACCCCCCTGTATGGACCATCTACCCCCGCTCAGCGCCCCAGAGGTAAAATTATCATGGACCATCTACCCCCGCTCAGTGCCCCAGAGGTAAAATTATCATGGACCATCTACCCCCGCTCAGCGCCCCGGAGGTAAGGTTATCATGGACCATCTACCCCCGCTCAGCGCCCCGGAGGTAAGGTTATCATGGACCATCTACCCCCGCTCAGTGCCCCGGAGGTGAGGTTATTATGGACCATCTAGCCCCGCTTAGTGCCACGGAGGTAAGGTTATCATGGACCATCTACCCCCGCTCAGTGCCCCAGAGGTAAAGTTATCATGGACCATCTACCCCCGCTCAGCGCCCCGGAGGTAAGGTTATCATTGGACCATCTACCCCCGCTCAGCGCCCCGGAGGTGAGGTCATCATGGACCATCTACCCCCGCTCAGTGCCCCAGAGGTAAAGTTATCATAGACCATCTACCCCCGCTCAGCGCCCCGGAGGTAAGGTTATCATGGACCATCTACCCCCGCTTAGCGCCCCAGAGGTAAGCTTATCATAGACCATCTACCCCCGCTCAGCGCCCCGGGGTTAAACTTATCATGGACCATCTACCCCCGCTCAGCGCCCCGGAGGTGAGGTTATCATGGACCATCTACCCCCGCTCAGCGCCCCGGAGGTAAAGTTATCATGGACCATCTACCCCCGCTCAGCGCCCCGGAGGTAAGGTTATCATGGACCATCTACCCCCGCTCAGCGCCCTGGAGGTAAATTTATCATGGACCATCTACCCCCGCTCAGCGCCCCGGAGGTAAGGTTATCATGGACCATCTACCCCCGCTCAGCGCCTCGGAGGTAAGGTTTTCATGGACCATCTACCCCCGCTCAGCGCCCCGGAGGTAAGGTTATCATGGACCATCTACCCCCGCTCAGCGCCCCGGAGGTGAGCTTATCATGGACCATCTACCCCCGCTCAGCGCCCCGGAGGTAAGGTTGTCATGGACCATCTATCCCCGCTCAGCGCCCCGGGGGTGAGGTTATCATGGACCATCTATCCCCGCTCAGTGCCACGGAGGTAAGGTTATCATGGACCGTCTACCCCCGCTCAGTGCCACGGAGGTAAGGTTATCATGGACCATCTACCCCCGCTCAGCGCCCCGGAGGTGAGATTGTCATGGACCATCTACCCCCGCTCAGTGCCCCAGAGGTAAGGTTGTCATGGACCATCTACCCCCGCTCAGCCCCCCTGGAGGTAAGGTTGTCATGGACCATCTACCCCCGCTCAGCGCCCCGGGGGTGAGGTTATCATGGACCATCTAGCCCCGCTCAGTGCCACGGAGGTAAGGTTATCATGGACCGTCTACCCCCGCTCAGTGCCACGGAGGTAAGGTTATCATGGACCATCTACCCCCGCTCAGCGCCCCGGAGGTAAGGTTATCATAGACCATCTACCCCCGCTCAGCGCCCCGGAGGTAAGGTTATCATGGACCATCTATCCCCGCTCAGCGCCCCGGAGGTAAGGTTATCATAGACCATCTACCCCCGCTCAGCGCCCCGGAGGTAAGGTTATCATGGACCATCTACCCCCGCTCAGCGCCCCGGAGGTAAGGTTATCATAAACCATCTACCCCCGCTCAGCGCCCTGGAGGTAAGGTTATCATAGACCATCTACCCCCGCTCAGCGCCCCGGAGGTAAGGTTATCATGGACCATCTACCCCCGCTCAGCGCCCCGGAGGTAAAGTTGTAAAGTTATCATAGACCATCTACCCCCGCTCAGCGCCCTGGAGGTAAGGTTATCATAGACCATCTACCCCCGCTCAGCGCCCTGGAGGTAAGGTTATCATGGACCATCTACCCCCGCTCAGCGCCCTGGAGGTAAGGTTATCATGGACCATCTACCCCCGCTCAGGGCCCCAGAAGTGAGGTTATCATGTCGCATCGCACTCACGGGGAGGACAGCCGCGATGCCCGAGTTAGTAGTGTGTTCCATTGCTAACCCCCAACCGACCGCCTTGTCATACTATCTTCATCGAAAACCAACCGTTATATTGATCCCAATCTCAGCTTCGGCAACAGCTTTCCTGAGCATTTTAGGCTAGGGGGTGGGAGGGGGTCTGTGAGGTCAGGTTCGATGTAATCCAAATGGAGGTTCCAGAAGGCGAAACAAAGTGTTGGTCTGCAGCTCCACCCGCTCACCAACCCAGTTAGGGATGACACCAATAACACCAAAAGGCACCGATATACGCTCAAATTTACCTCAATTATGTAAGCATTTTTATTATGTAATTACCCACCGAGAGAGATATTTCCATTTTGCGCCTTGGTAATACGTTAGAACCTGCATAAAAAAATGGGCTTGCGACGAGTTCGGTTTACAGAGCATTTCGGCTTTAAGTACGGAACCTGAAAATAAGTCAAATTTGACAGTATTTGAATTTACTCAGTGTTCATCATAGGCAAATTCAATAATAATAATAATAATAATAATAATAATAATAACAATTATAATAATATAGTGTATATTAGCACATGGCGACTTCTCCGTGGTTGTGAGCCGCAGGACAAACACAGCCATGAGTGGTGTCGCTGGGGACGCCGGCTTTAGTCACGTGACTCGGAGACGGCCTTCGACGAGAGGCACTTGATCGTATTTCGCTCTGATCGATTGATTCTCTATTTATTGGTTTGCCCGGCTATTTAGGCGTCCGGTGGGGCCCAGGGTAAACACACCGCGCCCCGCGACTGGACAGTTTAATATCCCAGCCGCCCGCCAGGGGGTGATTGAGCTCCCGCTTCCCATTCGCTCTCTCCACTTAGGAATTAGCCACCAGGGGAAGAGCGCGAGTTGCAGCCTGGAGCTCACATCTGGCGGAGGATAATCGGGGGGCAAAGGACCATGCGCTTTTTTCCGCTGAAAAATCCAGGACATATGCATAAAGCTTAATACATCTCATATATCATCTCATATTTTCGCTTGCAGCTTAACTGATATATATCAAAGAGAAATCCTGCATTGGATGCACTAGAGGTTGATTTACTATGGTACATGGCCAAATATCACCTGCAGTGTATTGGACCTAATGTTATATAAGATTTCTCTATAAAGTAAACGAATTCTCTCTCTGATCCTGGCAGATCCAGGTGGGGGGGGGGGTGTGGCGTTCAGAGAGTGCGGAATCTGTCCTCCCCTCTCCCCTCCCCCTCCCTTCCCTCTCTCCCTCCCCCTCCACCCCCTTCCCTGCCATTCTCCCTCTCCACCTCCCCCTCCCCTCCTCCCGCCCCCCTCCCATTCCCCACCTCCTCCCCTCTTGCCTTCAGTATCGCATCTATCGGACCAGTTTATCCTTGGCGCACCAGACGCATACCTGAAGCGTAATGAACTTTCAGCCCTCAGCATCAAAACATATGGTGTTTAATTCACTAGGGTGTGTGTGATATGACATGGCCGTGGCCAGCCCGTCACCCAGTGGCCGCTACATACTGACCACCCACGCGAGGCTTTCCCCAGGGTTCTTAACTTTCTATGACACCCGAGAATTCGCGCTATAATTAGTCTTGCGCTATGCTAACTCATTAGATTGATTTTCCGCCCAATAACCTGTCTGTTGACGGCGAGCGCCATACTGGGTGCGCCGCTGCCCGCTAGGGGGCGGCCGGTCGATTTCCTATTGCTTCAGGCGGAGAGTCCGCCGTATAAAGGCACTCGCCTAATTAGTTCCTCGATTAGCCGTTGCTTGGGGCGCCATTGTCACGCACCGATTCTAATTCCAGGCTCCAGTTCAACGAAAAAGAACCGACAAAGTGATGGAGGGGAGGTGGGGTGGAGGTGGGGTGTAGGTGGGGAGTTGAGCAACGCCGGTACTGGGACAAAACTATATTCAGAAGAATATCTCTGGGTGTGCGCGGCACACTTGGACAAAGTTATGATTAATTATACTTGGACTAGCCCGCCTGGATTATTTTAGTTTCGTACTTTTTTTTAAAACTTCGGTGTGAGTGGCGCCGTCTGTTGGGCGTTATGTAATATGTGAGGGACGTTAATTAACGCTACATGACGGCAGCCGGAGGGGAGGTCATTTACCCTCGGCTCGCAGCACTCACTCTCCACCACGGTAGGGGGCGCTCGTGCTGGGCGTTGATCAATGATGTGTTTACACTTCTAGATAGGGGCAAAATCACACACACCTTGCCATCCATCCCTTCACATCTTATTATCCCATCAACTATGTACCTCGCCATTTTTATATAAGTTTTGTTTGTATTACGCTTGGAACACGTCTTGAACTTTGTCCCGAAATGCCGATCGACCAGCCACGAGGGAAATGGTGTGCTGAGTACATAGTCTGGTGTGTCAAAGGTAGTGCTCCAGCCCTGGACATCCTTCCCCCTCCCCCTCTGCCTCTCCCTCCCCCTCCCCCTCCCCCTTCCACGCCAAGCCCGGAGCGACATTGGGCGCTGTCCGGTGTGTCCGAAGTAGTGTTCCAGCGCTGCAGGGGGTCATTTCACTAAGATATCGTAACTTTTGATCGTGAAATTTAAAGCTTACACTACCGAGCCGATGAGGAACGAACAATGAACAGTCCAACAAGTCCATGAATTTAGCATAAATATGTTGAATTTTTTTGTAATAATTGGCCAAAGATTGCTGCACACTAATACATCGCTGTATAACCGTCAGTGCGCTTGTTCATTTACCTACAATCGGTCGTTAAATTAACATGTACAATATATAGGGTTACGATCTCGTAACATCTAGGGTTACGATCTCGTAACATCTACGGTTACGATCTCGTAACATCTAGGGTTACGATCTCGTAACATCTAGTGAAGCGATCCCTTGGACAACCCTCCCCCCTCCCCTTCCCCCTCCCGTTCCCCCTCCCCATCCAACACCAAACCCCAAAGACAATTATTATCTAAATACCGACAAACTTAAACAAAACTTCATTCTTTCCCATTGCGATCCGTTTTAAACATATGTAATAGCTACTTCATCTTGCAAGGGCGATAATTAGGCGTTTTGATGGTTGTGAGACTCGTGTTTTGTTGTTCAGGGTACATACAGCGAGCGTCCCCGAGTGTTGGAGAGGGGGCCGTGGACCCAGGCCGCCCCCGTCAAGGAGCGGAAACACCACCACAACGTCAGCGACTCCATCGCCAACAACTACAGCCCGGCCGCCCGCCGCCTCACCACGGCCCTCGTGTACGAAACCACCAGGTTCGGTGAGTAGACAGGGACCAAGTCTCTGAGGGTGCTTCCTCAATCACTCACCATGTATATACTATTGAGACGCCCTTTGTGTGAATTATCATTCGCCCTGACATTTATGTGTTATGTGCTCGTGTTGGTGTATGTATATATATCCAATAATAACCATTTCAGATACTAGATAGGTGTCTTAGTAGTTAGACTTCTACTGTGTAGGCATGATTCTACCCATTTAATAAATTTATGCATTTTACCATGTTAATAATGGGTGGGACAAGTTGGGGAGTATATCCTTGCTTTCTGGCGGTTGGAGCAAACCCCGCTGTCTGTGTGTAAATTATTCATGTATGCCTGTGTGTGTGTGTTCCTACTTGTGACTATTGCTGTCTGCAGTTATTAATATTTGAAATGCTTGCAAAAAGGTTCGAGGTTTAGTGTTTTAACCTGCCGCTTGGGGGATCGATCTTTGGCGCCTTCGTGGCGGCCGTCATTGTTTGGGCCAAAGTCAATGGCCGCCACAGTGCCTCTCGATCTGAGGACAGACGCGTGACGTATGGGGTAACCATGCCCGAAGCTACCGTGGGCTAGCACGTGTCGTAAATCCATTGTTAGTACGTGTGTCTTTACTTAATAATAAGTAACCATTTGCCTTAAATATGATGTATTCTTTCCATACTTTTCTATATTGCTGCGGTAATATATTCATATCTGGTATCTCTTCATGCCTGACAATTAGCTGAAATGCGTCCTAAAACAGGTCAGTATTAAGGTAGCCACACATGACAATAATGGGCGATAATCAGTATTGTCAGGATCATTTTGGTACCGATTTCCGTAGAAGCCACGTGGCACAGCAGTACTGTCTGATGAAGGAATCACCCAAGCGTACAAAAGCCCACCACGCATGTGTAAATACAATAGACGGTTACACCCTGGATTGCATTGCATTTTGCAGTGTAAGGAATTTCGGAATGATATGAAAAGAAGCGAACATCCCTCATTGGGACACAAATAAATGACGTACAATAAGATTATTCCTGAAATTAATGAAGGTAGTTCGATGTTAAACTTTGATTTATCCACTACATGAACTATGGTCAAGTAACACTCATATGAAAACGATGGATGAGCACAGACATGCGTATGGAATAATTAATTCAAAGCATTTTAACATAAATTGATCAATTTGTTTCTCTCCCGCTTTCCATGTTGAAGGCGACGGAAGGCCTAGGACAGGTAAGCTGGGAAAAGAAGGGGGAGGGGGAGGGGGGGGGGGCACAACCCCGGTCTGTGCTTCGTTTGCTCCTGTTTCTCTCTACCGAGGAGACATGCATAAGTGTGGACATAAATGTCACAGGCTTTGTGAGTATTCTTGACGTTTATTAATTTATATGCTGACGACAGGCGGGTCCAACATTTAGTACAGACCAGTGCCCTCGGATATTCTGATCGAAAATTGATGGAGATGTACGTAGAACAAAGACAAAAAAAGAATTGAAACAACAGTGAATTGAATATTATAATAACTTGTTTACTGGCGACTGAATGCGAAATGAAATGGACGAAAATAAATGTTTATAATGGCCGAAAATCCCACGTTGCATACCCATAATCTATCCATTGATGTTATATTGCTATTTCCTCATAATGCTGTCGGTGTAGGCGACGTGAGGCCGCGTACAGGTGAGACCATCATGTGACATTAAACTCTCACCGACATCTGTACAATGCCCTACCAAAAAACACTTCAGGTGTTGCGCAATACATTTGCAAAATGGTCCGACGCACTAGCGGGCTCACCGGCAAGTCATCGGTTGGACAAGCATGAATGAATTAAGAGCGTAAATTACGTGTAAATGGTTTTACATATAATCTGTTATCTCGCTAAATAAATGATAAATATGATCATTTCTCGAGACCATTAGCAGGTTTAGTTATATATCTCGATGTCATGACCAGGTTTAGTTGAATATCTCGAGGCCATGCCACGTTTAGTTAATATCTCGAGACCATGACCAGGTTTAGTTGCATATCGCGAGCCCAGGACCAGGTTTAGTTCCATATCTCGAACCCAGGACCAGGTTTAGTTGCATATCTCGAGGTTTAGTTGCATATCTCGAGCCCAGGACCAGGTTTAGTTGCATATCTCGGACTCACTGAATGATTCCCGGCTTTCTCTCCAAAATGAACGCAACAAAGGAGACATTCGCCCCCAGACAGGTAAGACGAGAACCTGCCTCATAGATATAAAATTAAAAAACTGCCTGCCCGTACGAAAATATCATATATAAATTCTATAAAAACATTTCTAACGGTTTCTATCGATCTTTCTTTGAAAATTCTAAACGTGTTTCCATAGAGCTAGCTCCATGGAGACTGAAACGTAAAAAGTTTAGAATTTCCATAGAAAAAATCGACAGAAACCTTTAGAATTGTATTTAGTGAAATTCTGTAAGATATTAGCCTACGAGGTGTAATGATGTCTGATAAACTTAATGCCATGATTCGCGTAATAAATCTAGGAAGAGAGAATTACCTTAATGTATCCTTTCACATAAAGAGTACTTCTGCAAACGTACCTGATCATAACCGGCTACGAGAGGAAACAAATGACTCTGTCGGAATGTTATCTCTAAATACGTTCTATACGCTCTAAAAAAATTGCTCTATAGAAGTATCCCTACATCTTCTATATAAATAATGTTTTCTATAGAAATATCTGTTTGCGTTCTCTAGAGAATAATTGTTCTATAGAATTATGTACAAATGTTCTATAGAAAATCATATTTCTATAGATTTTTCTTTAGAAATTCTATGGCGTTCTATAAAATTTTTTGCTACGGGTGGTAACGCCGTTATAAGACCGCCATGTCACACACCTATAAATATTGTTGATTCAAAACAACAGGATTTACGACATCACTGAGACATCTCAGACCGCAATGACATACAACCCCTGCATTTGATGACTAATCTCAACACACGCTTGATCCTGCATATACAAGAACAAAGCTGTAATAGTAATGGCTACGTAATAGTATATGACAATGTGATAATAACGTCCTGTAACACTATTAACTCTCACGTGTGTCTATGTCTTCGATAGGAGACGTACGACCAAGGACAGGTATGGTGTCTTTACTGTGCTGTGCCTATATGTGTTATCCATCGTTGTTACCTCTTTAATGGACTAGGTCGTTATACGAATCTGTGATAACCTAAAGCGTTAACGAACGTCTGTTTGGTTGTATGGTAACTACTAACATTGACAACCTGCACCCATATTGGCGCAGGCTGAACGACCAGGTGCTGTTGGCCCACATCTTGTATGTAAACTCCACCACTCCGAAGTCAGTTTTTGGCTAGTTCTTCCTGTATTATTGAACTTACCCTCCATACCCATATATCTTAGCTTGATGTGGAGGTATAGAGTTGTGGTTATGTCTTAACGGCGCTATCATGTGAGCATTTGTGCAAAGACTGATATATAATGGATTTCGACCAAATTATTTGATTTTTTTTGGGGGGAGGGGGGGGGATTTTGAGTTTGACTATATGTGCTAAGAATTCCACACACTGGGTTTGACCAGTTGTGCAAGCGATTCCAGATGTGTAAGGACTGTGTTTGGTGCCATTGCCGTCGATGACCGACTGACAGTGATACACTTGTCACGAGGGTGATTATAGACAGGAGTCTTCGGTCAAGGACACCAGCTGTATATAATGGGCGATAATGGAGGACGGTGTCGCACAATGCACGACTCCGTCGGCTCCGACGGCTCTTGATATCACGTGACTCGTTTTGACCTATTTCTGAATGTGGACCGTGCAACTAAATATATCATGCACTGTTTGTCTAAGCTTTGGCCCTGACCTCACATGTGGTGTTGACAACCAGAATATATGGATTAACAGTGTGTATACGTAGGGGTTTGTTGCCGCTATATTTGTTTAGCCTTTGCTATGTATGCTTGGCTGAGCTGGAAAAACATGATTTGAATTCACGAATGTAGTTTTTTAAAGTAATATGTTCTATTATTTTTGTATTACCAACCTCTTCTCCATGTCAAATAAATATATTCTGTCTCGAATTTAATTCCTGAAAGCCTGTGGGTTATCCGGAGAGTAGCAAAGTTATTCATCGGTGCAGAAGTTGGTGGCCGGCTTTATATCCATGCGCGCCTGTTCGCTGTTCGGTATTCTGTGCGATGTCGACCGCGACTCGCTAGGACGTCCGCGCACGATAAAATAGTCCGCGTAGTTTCATGTTGAAATTGTTGTTTTACAGACTCAACGAGCTATAACACATCAGTATCATAAGTTTGAGATAATTTTAGTCTTGATTCTAAAAAGTAAAAAATCTAAGATGGCGCATGTAAGTAGGCTGCTTTAAAATAATAAGGCTAATACGAGATATATCGTAGTGTAATCACGGTAATTACTGATTGGCTGGCTTTGTATGTGGTTCTACAGTGCCATCAGCCGAGGAGGGGTTTTCCATGTCACCACGGCACCACAGGTCACCCTACGACACCCCCGCGCCGACCCTCACCACCACCAAACAGTAAGTGTTCACGCTCTCGATATCACCCACCAATATCCCTCAAACAACCCACATCCTTACCATCACCAACACCAAACAGTAAGTGTTTACATTCTCGATGTCACCCGCCAATATCCCTCAAACACCCCACATCCTTGCCTTCACCAACACCAAACCGTAAGTGTTTGCATTCTCGATGTCACCCGCCAATATCCCTCAAACACCCCCACATCCTTGCCTTCACCAACACCAAACAGTAAGTGTTTGCATTCTCGATGTCACCCGCCAATATCCCTCAAACACCCCCACATCCTTACCATCACCAACACCAAACAGTAAGTGTTTACATTCTCGATGTCACCCGCCAATATCCCTCAAACACCCCCACATCCTTGCCTTCACCAACACCAAACAGTAAGTGTTTGCATTCTCGATGTCACCCGCCAATATCCCTCAAACACCCCCACATCCTTGCCATCACCAACACCAAAAAGTAAGTGTTTACATTCTCGATGTCACCCGCCAATATCCCACAAACACCCCCACATCCTTGCCATCACCAACACCAAAAAGTAAGTATTCTTCTACTGCCAATGCTAGTTAAAGGTACACTGTACTATTTTGATTTCGAGATACCAGGTAAACTAATTGTATTTCTAGAAGGCGTAAAGACATGAGAAAGAGCCTCGACAGTTTGATACGTACTCATGTATTTACTTTTATTAACTGGACCCGTGCCTGCCCTGTGTTTGCTTAGATGGTAGTTAATATGTGCATGCGCTACAAGTGATATCGTTACATAAATAAAGCATTCACAAAAACTATCTTGACCCTGACCGAGTTATTGTTGAAATCACGCAGGACCTCGTTCGAGAATTTTCGTTATTCCACTTCAGGTCAAAGAAAATCGATGTCAACATCAGCCCGACATCGAAACCGGAGCGTCTTCACGTGAAAGTGAACCACGTGACCGGCGGGGGCGATCACGTGAACAATGGGGTGTCGCAGGGTGGAAGCACCCCCCAGTTCACCGTGGAGACCCCGCCAGAAGGTATGCGTCTGACAGTCTCAACAGCATTCATTCACAATGTTTAGTAAAAACGCTAGTTGCTTTGTTAGAGAAGTCTATCGTTTCAACCAGTGAGATTATATTCTTTTCGAACGAAGTAGGCCACTACATGCGATCGCTATCCTGCAGAAAGTTTACCGTTACCAAGGTACACAGAGACAGCGTGGGGGGCACCCCTGGACTCCTGTCACAATGGTGTGGCTGACTCATGCCACGGCTAAAGCCCAACGCACCAATCACCACGCTAGTCGGCACTGGGCGAAAATAGGTGGAACACGATTAGGGCGAGAATCAGCGTGTCCGGGTTTGTCATGCGTGTCCACTTCCGGTTCCTGCTCCGGCTTCTTCTGTCAAACTAGGTTTCGTCCGCTGACGCGCACAAGCCTGCACGCATGCGCACTCGCGTATGTGCGTTTAACCACCATAGCCATTTATGCATGTTGTCCAATTGTGATGGGTGATCATGGGATGGAGTGTGGGATGGGGCGGTATGATGGGGGGGGGGGGGGGGCGGTGGCATGTGCGCGTGGTGTAGGGTGAGCGGTATGGGGAGTGAGACTTGTGGGTGTGGGGTGAGGGCTGCATGGGCGGATCCAGGAACTTGAAAAAGGGGGGGGGGATTGCGACCGGGAGGATGCACCAGTTTTGCGACGACCGGGGTGGGGGGCGTGGGGGTCCACTGAAAACTTGGGACCGTGGGAGTCCACGCCGCCTCAGATAGCGCTCTGCCGCAAAAAGGAGGAGGGGGGCCTAATTTTGCATTAAAAAAGGCATTCTCAAAAAGGGGGGGGGGGGTCCGGTAACCCTCGACCCCGCCCCCCCCTGGGATCCGCTCTTGGGCTGTGGGGAGCAAAAGCTCAAGGCGCACTGGGAGATGGATTATATGACCGAATCTTGTATGACCGATGACGACCGTCCGAGATTCAGGAGGTCAAATCCATGACCCTCTCAGAAACACCTGGTGATGGCATCGACGAGTCTTTGACATAGATTTGTGTCGGGCAATGACTCCCTGTGCTGTTGAATGCATTACGAATATACCAGTTGTATGATATTGTGCGGCATGCTAAGTTCGATATGTTCTATTTATGTGACAATCACGGTCGTGGGAAGGGGTTGAAGGCGATGGCGACGGCAAATCGTGACGGATCGAAAAGGGAGGGACGTTCTTATTTTCTGCAGTCTTAGAAACAAAACTCTAAGGTGACAATCATTGATTTTTTTCACGGTGAAAGCCAATGGTATTAAGAGAGAGCGAGGGAAAGGGGACTAAGAGTGGTTGGCGAGGGGTGGGTGGGGCAACAATTCATATGACCACCCTCCTCCGTCTCCCTCCAACCTTCCGTCTCTGCTTCTAGACTCAACAGCTATCGACAACCGATTGCGTCAGCTACCGGCTCACAATGGGACAGTTCAAGGTTAAACCACTCTCTGAGCTGAGAGCATGTTACATTCCTCCCTGTTACCCTTCCGGATGCCCCCCCCCCCATCCACCCCTTCACCTCCATGGTGTCTAAGAACGGTCTGAGCACCGTCTCATACGAAGTCCTTGAACGTCTAAGATGCCTGATTCGCGATGAGAATACCAAAGATAGGAGACCAGACATGCCACACCACATGACCGCTATCAATATATTCACTCTCCACTTGCCAGGTGGAGTAGTAACGTGATCTTTGGTCGTCTGTCATTAAGCAGCGAGCGGATTATTGCGGAAAGATCACCGTACGGCAAACGGGCAAGGGGGTGGGGCGGGTGGGATTAAATAGAGAATAATTTCACATTGGGGGACGGGAGGCGGAGAACTGTGTGGAATAGTAGCGACAAACAAAAGAACAAATGGTCGTCCCAGCACAGTGTATATGTATATGTATATATATTGATATTTATGACTTCCAACGTCATAAATATCGACGCCACATCAGTACTCCATTATTGTAAAGTTAACACGCTTTGATATATACCTCTGTAACAGTGACCGTGCATGAGCCACATTCAGTCGTTTATGTCAGGTGGTCGCTAGAGACAGTGATGGTGCTAGCAGACCCTTCGTAAACTGTTCATTAACTGAGAAACACATACCTTAACTAAGTAACACAAATCCTTACTATGAAACGCCAACTTTTTGATAAACTTAGAAACGCATACTTTTTGATAAACTTGGAAACGAATACTTTTTGATAACTTAGAAACGCATACTGTTTGATTAACTTAGAAACGCATGCTGTTTGATAACTTAGAAACGCATACTTTTTGATAAACTAAGAAACACAAACCTTTTGATTGACTAAGAAACTTCCATCTTATCGCGAAATTAAATCGCTCTTCGGAAAGGGACCAAGATTCTCTCACATATCTGAAGGTCAAAAGTGCAGCCACTAGCAGAGATGCGTAGAAGAGCATTTATTGATCTAGATTTGATTACAACGGTATATATGTTTATACTCGCAGGGGGCCGGCAGTCGGTGTCCCGCAGTGGGGGCAGGGTGACGTCAGCCGGTGTGGGTCGGCCCCCCAGCGGGGCACCCCCTCCCCGCAGCCCCCAGGAAGCCGACCAGTTCTACCGCCGCCTGAGCGGGGCGCACGTGGCCCTCTCCCAGCGACTGCCCGACCTGGGCACCGGGGACGGGGGCGGCGGGGGTGGGGGCGAGGGCGGCCCCGGGGGGGAGGCCACGGAGGGCCGGGCCAGGACCCCCCGCCCGGCCTCCCGGGGTGACAGCAGGGGGAGGGTGGTTGGAGCTGGAGGGAAGAGGCCCCGCAGCAGTGTGACCTTCCAGGAGGAGGTGGCTGAGGGGGTGGGTGGAGCGGGCGAACAGGGTAGCTGTCTGACCCCGGCCGCCAGGGGTCACGGAACCCCATTCACACCACTCAGCTCATCCGTCCACGGCTATACGGGTAAGACGCGTGACGTCATCATGGTAACGATAATGGTGATGGTATTGTTACCATAATGACTTAACAATTTGATGATGAGAATATGCGGTTATGACCTATGACGATATAATGGTGATGATGATAATATACGATCATGACTATTGACGATAATGGTGATGATGAGAATATACGATAATGATCCTTGTCGTATATTTTCGTCATCACCATTACGTCATAAGTCATTATCCTATATTCTCATCATCACAATTATCGAAATAATGTATGTCACAATAATGTATGTATAATGTATGCATACGAAATATACTGCAGATGATCATTACCAACAGTCACATCATCACAATTATTTCTTTTTATTGTAAACCGCTTTTGAGCGAAGTAGTATTTGTACATGTCCCAATATAGTGTATTTTTCGAGTGTAAACTACTGGTAATCACACCGTACTTAATACACATTACATTCCCATTCCGCCCCCCCCTTTCCTACACAACCGCACCCCCCCCCCCTCGGTGATGATGTCACAGTTGAGGAGGAGGAAGGAGAGGATGATGATGAGGGGGTTGATCCACCAGAGGTCGCTGGTGAGGTGACGGCAGGACGGGTGAACGATCCGGAGACTCGGGCCTGTCTGGATGTCGTCTTCCCACCCTACTTCCACTCCACGACGGGGCTGTCCCGGCCAGGCAGCCCCAACGAGCAGGATCGGCCCAGGTCTGCCACCCCGGCCTGTCGTATAGCCATGACCCGTGACCATACCCATAGCACTTCCATGAACCCATGATCCATGACTCAGATGGGGATCGAACCCGAAACCTTTTTGACGGACGCGACAAGTATTCATATGGTTGGGTAGGGGATTCCTGGGTGGGGTAGGGGATTCCTGGGTGGGGTAAGGGATTCCTGGGTGGGGTAGGGGATTCCTGGGTGGGGTAAGGGATTCCTGGGTGGGGTAGGGGATTCCTGGGTGGGGTAAGGGATTCCTGGGTGGGGTAGGGGATTCCTGGGTAGGGTAAGGGATTCCTGGGTGGGGTAGGGGATTCCTGGGTGGGGTAAGGGATTCCTGGGTGGGGTAAGGGATTCCTGGGTGGGGTAGGGGATTCCTGGGTGGGGTAGGGGATTCCTGCGTGGGGGTAGGGGATTCCTGTGTGGGGTAGGGGATTCCTGGGTGGGGTAGGGGATTCCTGGGTGGGGTAGGGGTTCCTGGGTGAGAGTACGGGATTCCCTGGGTGAAGGTAGGGAATTCCGGGGTGGGGTAGGGGATTCCTGGGTGGGGTAGGGGTTCTGGGTGAGGGTACGGGATTCCCTGGGTGAAGGTAGGGAATTCCGGGGTGGGGTAGGGGATTCCTGGGTGGGGTAGGGGATTCCTGAGTGAGGGTACGGGATTCCCTGGGTGAAGGTAGGGAATTCCGGGGTGGGGTAGGGGATTCAGGAGTGTGGGTACGGGATTCCGGGGTGGGGGTAATGCATTTCGGAGTGGAGGTAGGGGGGGGGGGTTGATTCCGGGGTGGGTGTAGGGGATTCCGAGGTGGGGGTAGGGGATTCCGGAGTGGGGGTAGGGAATTCCGGGGTGAGGGTAGATGATTCCGGGGTGGGGTAGGGAATTCCGGGATGGGGGTAGGAGATTCCGGGATGGGGGTAGGGAATTCCGGTGTGAGGGTAGAGGATTCCGGGGTGGGATAGGGAATTTCGGGTTGGGGGTAGGAGATTCCGGGGTGGGGGTAGGAGATTCCGGGGTGGGGGTAGGGAATTCCGGGGCGGGGGTAGGAGATTCCGGGGTGGGCGTAGGGAATTCCGGGGTGGGCGTAGGGAATTCTGGAGTGAGGGTAGGGAATTCCGGGGTGAGGGTAAAGGATTCCGGGGTGGGGTAGGGGATTCCTGGGTGAGGTAGGGGAGTCCTGGGTGGGGTAGGGGATTTCTGGGTGGGGTAGGGGATTTCTGGGTGGGGTAGGGGATTCCTGGGTGGGGTAAGGGATTCCTGGGTGGGGTAGGGGATTCCTGGGTGGGGTAGGGGATTCCGGGGTGGGGTAGGGGATTCCTGGGTGGGGTACGGGATTCCGGGGTGGGGTAGGGGATTCCTGGGTGGGGTAGGGGTTCCTGGGTGAGAGTACGGGATTCCCTGGGTGAAGGTAGGGAATTCCGGGGTCGGGTAGGGGATTCCTGGGTGGGGTAGGGGTTCCTGAGTGAGGGTACGGGATTCCCTGGGTGAAGGTAGGGAATTCCGGGGTGGGGTAGGGGATTCCTGGGTGGGGTAGGGGTTCCTGGGTGAGGGTACGGGATTCCCTGGGTGAAGGTAGGGAATACCGGGGTGGGGTAGGGGATTCCTGGGTGGGGTAGGGGATTCCTGAGTGAGGGTACGGGATTCCCTGGGTGAAGGTAGGGAATTCCGGGGTGGTGTAGGGGACTCAGGGGTGTGGGTACGGGATTCCGGGGTGGGGGTAATGCATTTCGGAGTGGAGGTAGGGGGGGGGTGGTTGATTCCGGGGTGGGTGTAGGGAATCCCGAGGTGGGGGTAGGGGATTCCGGAGTGGGGATAGGGAATTCCGGGGTGAGGGTAGATGATTCCGGGGTGGGGTAGGGAATTCCGGGGTGGGGGTAGGAGATTCCGGGATGGGGGTAGGGAATTCCGGTGTGAGGGTAGAGGATTCCGGGGTGGGGTAGGGAATTCCGGGTTGGGGGTAGGAGATTCCGGGGTGGGGGTAGGAGATTCCGGGGTGGGGGTAGGGAATTCCGGGGTGGGGGTAGGAGATTCCGGGGTGGGCGTAGGGAATTCTGGGGTGGGGGTAGGTGATTCCGGGGTGGGCGTAGAGAATTCTGGAGTGGGGGTAGGGGATTCCGGGGTGAGGGTAGGGGATTCCGGGGTGGGGTAGGGGATTCCGGGGTGGGGGTGGGGGATTCCGGGGTGGGGTAGGGGATTCCGGGGTGAGGGTAGGAGATTCCGGGGTGGGGTAGGGGATTCCGGGGTGAGGGTAGGGGATTCCGGGGTGGGGTAGGGGATTCCGGGTTGAGGGTAGGGGATTCCGGGGTGGGGGTGGGGGATTCCTGGGTGGGGTAGGGGATTACGGGGTGAGGGTAGGGGATTCCGGGGTGAGGGTAGGGGATTCCGGGGTGGGGTAGGGGATTCCGGGGTGGGGGTGGGGGTAGGGGATTCCGGGGTGGGGTAGGGGATTCCGGGGTGGGGGTAGGGGATTCCGGGGTGGGGGTGGGGGTGGGGTTAGGGAATTCCGAGTTGGGCGTAGAGGATTCCGGGGTCGGGGAAGCAGATTCTGGGGTGTGGTAGGGAATTCCGGGGTGGGGATGGGAGATTCCGGGATGTGGGTAGGAGATATGAGCCGGTGTGTTGGCTGTAATTAACGATACTATGCTCTTGTAGCATTATGTACGTATTCTATCATACAACATTTTATAATAATAACAAGTATTTGTCTTGTGTCACACTGTTCAAGTTGCAGACGTTTACATACGACTGTTGTCTGGCAGGTTTTGGCACCTGGTGGATAGTTCCATTGAGGACCAGATGGTGGCGCCACTCAGCAAGGACTGGATCTCAAACTTCAGCCACCTGGTGCCCAAGGACCTCCTCACATTACGTCATGCCAAGGTCAACTTCATCAAGGTCAGTTGCACAATATAGCAGGTCAAATCATGACCATGTCAAGGTCATTTGAGAGGCAGAAGTCTCAAAGCCGAAACATTATGTTTCCTGGGGGCTGGTTGGTTAATAGTCAGCATTGCGCGAGGCCCACTGAAGAGCCATGTGTCGGGTTTTTACTTATGTAATTTAGTGACCAGCGAATGAGCGGGGACTAGCGTACAGTTATTCCGTACGTGGATATATATAAGTACAGAAGATTTAATTGTTTATCCTGGCTAGTTATTTTATTTCCGGGTTGTTTGTTTCAGGACGCCGAGACGGATTACTTCCAATCGATCAAGAAAGCTACTCTGGATTACCTCCTTCTGGAGCCTCAGGAACAACTCCGACTTGGGGTTCCCATTCCGGAGAAGGTCAGTTGTGTGCCATATCAACATCAAGCCATCATGTTTGGTGTACCCTACCCATTATGGACAAATATGTTACCTGTAAGTGGTTGATTTGGTCGCGCAGCATGATAATACTAGACGATATATGATAACTTTTTAACGTTAAACAAAAGCAAATAATAATTCAAAATCGGTAATTTAAGCCCATTTAATGCAATCAAATGCACAAATTAGTGCACAGCCGCAGAAATTAGTAAGCTGCCTAATATTTCTATGCAGATCACTAGATTAAATATTTACCGTATTTCCGGTGTTTTGAAACTATTGTATGTGTAGGCTTCCTTATATTTATCCGGTACACACCTTCTCTTTTTGTCCGCCAGGTGTCGCAGTCGGCGGGGCGAGATTGGTTTCCGTGGCACGAGACCGTGAACCAGGCTCGTCACTTCATGGAGAACGAGCTTTATGTCACCCATCCCATCATGAGCGCCATCCTATTCCACTTCCATAGCAAGTGAGACAGTCACAACGGGACCCAAAGCCATATTCCTCGTTGTACACTACTTTTGCTTAATGATTTTCATTATGTTCCATTGTAGAGATGTGCGAGAGACTGATTCTGCAAGTATTTAACAAACCAATGCCATGAATGACGGAAAATTCCGATATCCTGCTTGATTAGATATTGATGGTACACAGAGATGGTCCAAACTCAAATTTTCATTAACTGTGCAAACTATAACTATTTTAACGTCACAAGGTGACTGATACGTTACGTGCGTCATATCCGGTTAGATACGGCGATTTCCGCTTGGTCGACATCCGGGACCTGAAGGCCAGCATGCCGCTGACCGTCCAACAGCTGGCGAGACACGTGACCGAGTCCAGCGGCCGGGGCGCCGAGATCCTGAAGAAGTCCTGGATCCCGGAGTGCTGCGACATCATCGACTCCAGGCGGGACGACATCGAGCTCCTGATGCCCACGGACGACCCGGTGAGTCCTGAGAGTGATCCGGATACCAGTCACCTCGGCGGGGGAGCCCCCCCGGTGTGGATCCGGAGAACTGTCGCTCTGTATGCAAGGGGCATGTCTGTGTCACGTGACGTATACTGGAATCATACACTCTGTGGTCAGGTGGACGGATCCTCATAACATACATACAGTTATCCTGAAGGGGGAATAGAGAGGAGGTCCCACACCGGCTCTGTCTACTTTACAGATATGTATGGCGTCAATGATAAACGTATATACAAGTTAATATTAGATTATCTTTGTCAGTATTCGCAAATGGACTTATGGCATAATTTTCGATTTGATATACCACTTCCTGATTTGTTTCTGGTATGCCGCTGTTTTTGTTTACAGAAACATCTTGCAGTTAACGATTTAGAACAGGTAGCACAACTAGTTTACTCGCACGAAATGCATGGGCTGATTGACAATCACATTGTTTTTGGTTTTCTAACATGTGTGCGGTGATCAGGTGGTAACGAGTCAAATGAAGTAGTTTTTTCACATGGTGTGGCGCCACGTAGTTTTCACTGCTGACGCGTTATAGGATGGACGCATAATCCCCTTACAGACAGACAACTATAACACGCTACCGAGCACAAGTGTATATTAAATTGACGTAAATATGCAGCATTAACGGTACAATCTCGTCTTGAATTTCCAAAATCGTTAGCTGGGAACTGCGTCGGTGTATAATGGCTCTGAACACTGGTTTGTTAGGCTTAAATGAACTATTTGCAAAGGCCCAGAAAAACATCAAAACACCAAGATGGCGGACCAAATGGGTATGTATATACATGCATATGTAATGGATCTATAAGAGCCTCGTGAGGGGTAGGAGTGAGATGATTAGAATGTAAAGCATTGGACGGGATAACGTTTAAAGGTATTTAAAAACGTAATGTCTTCTTGCCATGTTTAGGAGGGTGGAATAGCCCACATCATATTTAGGCCTGGGGTGACGGTAAGAGATGTGTTGTCAATATGTTGTCTGTGGGAATCTCTATTGTCCTCTCCCCATAGTTCAACCCCATTCCCTCATATATTCCAGTGATATTTGCTGACTGAATACTGGTTGTATTTCTGTAGTTTTGCTACTATATGATGTTTTACATGTACTTCGTTAGTGTCGAAACCCTTTGAAATGTTTAGGGTAAGAAACGTATTTGATTCACCTGATACTACTGATGGATATTGTATGGTGTGTTTTGTTTGAGTCACTTATTGGTTTGGTGCACATTTTGTTTGCTTTTACCATTTAACATACTTCTGTTCGTATGATTTTAATTCAACGCTTTAGAAAAGACTGTCGGAATGTGATGAAATATGCGTACAATTTGTTACCATATATGTGTTGCGACCTGCCATTTTTTGATCAACTTTGGAAATGGACAGGCGTTCAATATGTTGTTGTAATTGCAATTACCACTCTCTTTCATGGGTAATTAATGATGTAATAATAACACCAAGTAGGCCTTATGAAAAAAGATATCCGTAACACATGTCAACTGACGATACAGTCTTTCCTTCTTGATTACAAATTTACATCAAGCATGATATACTGGATAAGACATTCAACCTTCTGACCTATTTAAATCATACGCGAGATGTCACAAACGGTTGCAATTGCACACAGGGCGATCGGATGAACCGCATGGACCACTTCTTCGAGAGCGTCGCCTCTCTCATGTCCAATTTGCTGCGGTCCTGCGTCGAGCGTTCGATTCATGACTTGGTGGCGCTTCTCGAAGACTACCTCGCCGGCAACGACTACAGCGACACCTACAGTGTGTACGCGGGACTTGGGCTGCCCACAAGTCCGCAGCCCATAATCCTATACTTGGTAGGCCCAAGACGGGATGTTTAAAAAAAAAAATTATTTTTAAAACATTTTTAATTAATCACTAAATTTATTGTTATAGATAGTATTGGCCTCTGCAGCAGGCTCGACACCAACTCATTATGTCAGACAGCCATCACGTGAACAGTGGTGCATGGCACTGAGATGGATATAATAGATTATTTGTTACAGTATGGTTATCTTAGTTGCTTTAATATCGATATCTTAGTTGTTATCATATCATTATCGTCATTGTGAATATTGCCCTAATACTACTCTCCGCTTTGTACTGAGCAATTGCAACCACGCACCCTTTAGGAGGAAGATGTCTCGTCCGGTGAGACAAAGTTCAACCCGGATTTCGATGCCGTGAGCACGACCCTCTGTCAGTTGGTGGATACCATGGTAACGAGTGTGTTGCGGATTCCCCGGGTCGAGTACAGTCTCTTCCAGGCGGTCGATGAGCTGGAGCAGCGCCACATAGCGAGTGTGCAGATCGACCCAGTTATTCTGGCGGAGGAGATTCTGGACGTGACTCGCTCCAGACTCCAACACGTGGTCCTGTGTAACGTCCACGGACCCAAGAAGTAAGCAAACCTTGTGTCGGTTTGTTATGTAAGCTTGTTATGTAAGCTTGTTATGTAAGCTTGTTATGTAAGCTTGTTATCTAAGTTTGTTATCTAAGCTTGCTATGTAACCTTGTTATGTAAGCTTGTTATGTAAGCTTGCTATGTAAGTTTGTGATGTAAGCTTGTTATGCAAGCTTGCTATGTAAGCTTGTTATCTAAGCTTGTTATTTAAGCTTGCTATGTAAGCTTGTTATGTAAGTTTGTGATGTAAGCTTGTTATGTAAGCTTGTTATCTAAGCTTGCTATGTAAGCTTGCTATGTAAGTTTGTGATGTAAGCTTGTTATCTAAGCTTGCTATGTAAGCTTGCTATGCAAGTTTGTGATGTAAGCTTGTTATGCAAGCTTGCTATGTAAGCTTGTTATCTAAGCTTGTTATTTAAGCTTGCTATCTAAGCTTGTTATGCAAGTTTGTGATGTAAGCTTGCTATGTAAGCTTGTTATCTAAGCTTGTTATCTAAGCTTGCTATGTAAGTTTGCTATGTAAGTTTGTGATGTAAGCTTGTTATGTAAGCTTGTTATCTAAGCTTGCTATGTAAGCTTGCTATGTAAGCTTGTTATGTAAGCTTGTTATCTAAGCTTGCTATGTAAGTTTGTGATGTAAGCTTGTTATATAAGCTTGCTATGTAAGCTTGTTATCTAAGCTTGTTATCTAAGCTTGCTCTGTAAGCTTGTTATGTAAGTTTGTGATGTAAGCTTTTTATGTAAGCTTGTTATCTAAGCTTGCTATGTAAGCTTGCTATGTAAGTCTGTGATGTAAGCTTGTTATCTAAGCTTGCTATGTAAGCTTGCTATGCAAGTTTGTTATCTAAGCTTGCTATGTAAGCTTGTTATGTAAGCTTGTTATGTAAGCGTGTTATGTAAGCTTGTTATCTAAGCTTGTCATGTAAGCTTGTCATGTAAGCTTGTTATGTAAGCTTGTTATGTAAGCTTGTTATGTAAGCTTGTGATGTAAGCTTGTTATGTAAGCTTGCTATGTAAGCTTGTTATGTAAGCTTGCTATGTAAGTTTGTTATGTAAGCTTGTTATGTAAGCGTGTTATGTAAGCTTGTTATCTAAGCTTGTCATGTAAGCTTGTTATGTAAGCTTGTTATGTAAGCTTGCTATGTAAGCTTGTGATGTAAGCTTGTTATGTAAGCTTGCTATGTAAGCTTGTTATGTAAGCTTGCTATGTAAGTTTGTGATGTAGGCTTGTTATGTAAGCTTGCTATGTAAGTTTGTGATGTAGGCTTGTTATGTAAGCTTGCTATGTAAGCTTGTTATGTAAGCTTGTTATGTAAGCGTGTTATGTAAGCTTGTTATCTAAGCTTGTCATGTAAGCTTGCTATGTAAGCTTGTTATGTAAGCTTGTTATGTAAGCGTGTTATGTAAGCTTGTTATCTAAGCTTGTCATGTAAGCTTGTTATGTAAGCTTGTTATCTAAGCTTGTTATGTAAGCTTGTTATGTAAGCTTGTTATGTAAGCTTGTGATGTAAGCTTGTTATGTAAGCTTGCTATGTAAGCTTGTGATGTAAGCTTGTTATGTAAGCTTGCTATGTAAGCTTGTTATGTAAGCTTGCTATGTAAGTTTGTGATGTAGGCTTGTTATGTAAGCTTGCTATGTAAGTTTGTGATGTAGGCTTGTTATGTAAGCTCGCTATGTAAGCTTATATGTATATGTTTCGATGCGTACAGAGTCAACTAGTCTACATATGTAGCACTAAAGCAGAATCATGTTTGAATTATAAAACTTAGCCCCGCCATATATAGCAGGATGTATGTTTGGCCATGAAAACAATGCGTACGACAAGGACCTCATAATATCCATACAACATGCCTAGCCATTTATTACGGCCCTAAGTGCAATGGAGACATTACACACTGCTCTGTGATTCAAGACAAGACTTTTTGCTAATGGGTACTTGTCCTAGACGTAACGTAACATCTTTTACCCATGACCTTTATTTGACCTTCAGATACGTCTCGGTGTATGCCCCGTTCAAGCAGCTTCTGACACAAGAAGCGGAGAATGCCGTCAAGAAGTTCATCAGCAAGCCGCGACACCTTCGAGACTACATCCGGGAACTCGAGAAACTGAAGAAAATGGCGGAAACGATTGCGTCACTTCCTGTCTACGTGCCCATGCACCTGTTCCTATTGGACTGCACAAAAATTAACCAGGTTCGTGACCTATCTACAACATCCTGACGTTGCCTAAATTAGATGTATTCATTAACGATCAGTCATTTTTTCTTGGCAATGCTTAGCAAAAAGGCGTTCATTGTTGAGTATAAGTATAAGTATAAATGGTGAAAACACTGACCAAGTGTTCAAATAGCTTGTCGCCTCGGTTTCAGTTCCTGATCGACAGGGCTCGTGCCCTGTGCTTGATCCTGGTGAGTAAGATCGTGGACTCGAGTCGTGGCTTCAACCAGTCGATCTGCCACCAGTATGAGGTGATCGTCCGGCGGATCACGGCGCAGTCAGAAACCACAGAGGAGCTGGTCAAACAGCAAGACTACCTGGAGAATCTACATGTCACAGAGCTACTGGAACTGAAGGTGCGCGTCTGGCAGACGTCTCAACAATGGCCAGTAATATTATGAATGTTTACATATGCCACGTAATGTTTGCTGAATTAGTCACTGATGTAATACGTACGCATCTTTTGCTTTAAATTTCCGTGTTTACAACTGGTTCAGAATATCTGAAATACGTGTAGCAAGGTTTATTGCGAAACGGCTCCATGAGAGGGGTTAGATAGTTGAGACAAGGCAAAGCTATATTTATATCGGTGATCGTGAAGGCCTGAATGTTGTCTCTTTATTCAGGACAAGCTGGATGTGGCTGCCCAGAACCTCCTGTTCCTCATGGACTACGCCTACCTCCCGAAGAATGACGTCTCGCTCAACTCGACAACGTTTTCATGGCCCGAGAGAATCATGCCTATGATTAAAAACATGTAAGATCATTATGTAATAGCAAACAAGCATATTAAAGGGGAAACTAAACCTAAACCAATGTTAATATAGGTATAGTAAACATATATTTTAGCATGATAGGCGGATATGTTATATCCAGATAAAAAGTGAATAATTACTTTTATTATATATAAATATGCAACTAGATTTACGTATTGTTTACATAGCAAAACGTGATTGTACTAATTACGTAGATTACGAATTTCGCTGATGCCGAGCATAAGGGCGTTAATAAGAAAATACAAAATAAATTTTAAATAAAGACCGTTATATAAATGAAGTTTAAAGTTACTAGATATGAGCTACAGATGTATGTATGTCCGCAGCTAAATACCGATCATCGCTTTTTGATAAATTATGTAATTTTTTGGTTTAAATCATATATGGTACATGATGCATACATATAACGATTTTCAACTACACCCGTTGAACACTGAAACACCAGAATATATAAACACCTATTCAAATTGACAAGAAATATTCTATTAAGAATTTCCCCCATTTTTTAATAGAGTTTTCCTGTTTTTCGTTGTCTTTGGAATTATAGTATTCTAAAGGAAAGTAACTCTTGATTTTCTTATACAACTGGTCAACATAAACATCCGGCCACATATATATATTTCTTGGGTATTAACAGGATTATATTCAGGAAATCTTCATTTTTTGCCCAAAAAAACATAGTTATGTCATTAATATTAGCTTGATGGCGTAACCAGTTATACAAATTATACAAAGTATCTTCCCCTCATCACATTCCACGAATAAATGGTCTAAAGTTTCCGGATGTTTTTCACAAAAATTACATATTTTCTTCTCTATAATATTACAGCGCTTTAGAAAAACATTAGTCACAACTATTCTGTGTATATGGGCAAACTGAAAACTCCGTAGCTTTTCATTGGTAGTTATCAGATATGGTAATTTATATATCACGCACCATTTCTCTGTCAAATTGTTCGTTCTAAGTATTTCGGTCCACTTATGCTCGTTATTAAAACTAAATTGCAAACTAATAACCAACTTTCTGTAAAAATAGTTGCATACTTTCTTAACCGATAATAATTCTTCTAAATGCAGACACGTAACCCGGTCTAATCTCAGTCCTTCCTGACGACACATCTTCAGCCATATTCTGGGGATTGAAAATACTAAAGTATAATAATCCGCGAAATTGAAAACATTGCCAAATGTTTCTATAAACTCGTCAAACCGAAGCAGTTCACCATTACTATTTACTAGGTCGTTCACCGACATAATACCTTTCATTAACAGTTCGATCTTTTTCCAAACTAAGTTATCATTCTTCATAAAGTACGAGTTCCATAACGGTTGCCTCAGGGCATTGAATACTTCATCTTGTGATTGTCTATATCTCAACCATGATTTAAATTATGTAATTAAAGTACTTGAGATGATACATTGGTTTGACCAGTAGGATTTTAATTATAGGATTGTATTTATTTGAGTTGAATTTTGCCCGCAGTGAGAGCAAGCTGTGGAAGGAACACGACCTGGCCACCAGTCGTCTCCGGGAATGGAAGAGGCGGTTCCACCTCTCCCTGGTGGAGGTCAGAAAGGAAGTCAACGACTTCAAGACTAAAGACCGAATGTCGGAGGCCGACAGCTACGTCACACTGCTGGAGGGGCTGGGCCAGAAACTGGAATCCTACACCGGGGAGGTGACAGATTTAACATGTCGGCTACTTGTCATCTGACATTCGATGATTTTATCAATTCTCTGCTTGTCCATCAATGCATAAAGATCAAGTATATTCTCTTCACATGTTCCCATTACTTCAAACAGTATTAGTTATTCCCATTAATTTTAAGATTTTATTCTTGTTGATTGCAAGTAATGTGTTAATCTCATTTAATTCCCATCAATACAAAGTTATTCTGTGTTATTGTTTATTTACACCCACTAGCTTTCTCGTCTCATTTCTCATTTCTCGTCTCCGCCCGCGTATCACCCTTGCTAACAGAAAGTGCGGATCAACCGGGAGGAGGTGTTGCTGCAGACCGGAGACCAGACGCCGTACAACCAGATTCAGGAGATCCAGCAGGCCAAGGAACCCTACGACAAGCTGTGGCAGGCGGCAGTCAAGTTCCACAGCTACCACGAGAAGTGGATGAACGGCCCCCTGCTGCAGGTCAACGCCGATGAGGTCGAAGAGGAGGTCAGTGGGTCAAGGTCACAGCAACGTCAGAGTGACATTTGTGGGCTTTTTTTTATGCCTTTGGGGCTTTTCCATGTGGTGTTTTTATTCTTCTGTAATCCTCGTTAGGTGATGAAAATTTTTTTTTAGGTTTTTAATAATTATTGTAATAATTTCATGGTGATTAAGAAACAAAGTGAACCAACAAAATATGTGCAGGCTTAGAACAAAAGAGAATTTGTACCAAGATAGGCAAATTAATCACCCCCCTTCCCCCCGGGGCCCCATCTGTCTGTCTCCAGGTGCAGGCCCTGTGGCGGACGGCCTACAAGCTGACCAAGCTGTTCGGGCGACCGGAGTTCAAGGGGCCGATGAGGGCGGCGGCCACCATCAAGGGGAAGCTGGAGAAGTTCAAGATCAACATGCCACTCATCAACGGACTCTGCAACCCCGGCATCAAGGACAGACACTGGGCCATGATGAGCGAAAAGGTCATCCCTCGGGCGTTCTGCCGTGCTAGGGGTCACGTAAAGTCATCACGCGGGCGTGCTGCCGTGTTAGAGATCACATACAGGTCATCTCTCGGGCGTGCTGCCGTGTTAAGGGTCACGTAAAAGTCATCATTAGGGCGTGCTGCCGTGTTAAGGGTCACGTAAAGGTCATCTCTCCGGCGTGCTGCCATCTTAGGGGTCACGTGACGGTCATCTATACGGGCGTGCTATGGTGGTAGGGGTCACATGGTCGATAATTGTAGCATACACAAATTGTCGTCAGCCATAATGGAACCACGCCGAAAAAAAATCAGGGATACCAGGATATGCACATATAATTATCTTTGGTCGTTGGCTTGTCTCGGGTCCCGCGCGGTGGAGTCTGATGACGTCTTGTATTGACATGTTTAATGCTTTTGGTGGCACCTCTGGCCATTGCAGGTTGGCTTTGACATGAAGCCGAAAGAGGACACACCTCTCTATGACGTCCTTCAGATGGGACTGGAGAAGTACCTGGACCAGCTCTCTGAGATCAGCTCTCAGGCCAGCAAAGAGTTCGCCCTCGAGAACGTGAGTACAATAATAAGCTGTTTATCTCTCTTGTGTGTCTGCTGCATCCTTTCAGCTGTTCAGGTCTTCCACTGTGCCTACGTGTACTACTGTTATATATGTTAATATATCATTAAATGCGATTAAGAAGCGGTTGGCGTGTCCAAAGTACCAGAAGACCACAATAGTTTCTTTTGTACACATTCTCGGTATTAACTCCCGTCTTTGTCCTCCAGGCCTTGTCCAAGATGAAGGAGGAATGGTCCGCTGTGAGCTTCAACTTCGTGCCTTACAAAGACACCGGGGTCAGCATCCTGTCGGCCATTGATGACGTCCAGCTGTTGCTAGACGACCACATCGTCAAGACGACTACGATGAAGAACTCTCCCTTCATCCAGCCCTTCGAGGCAGAGATCAACGCCTGGGACCGAACACTGGTGGGTGGTGTGACAGCGGGTCGTCAGCGCACGCCTTGTTGTAGGCTAGCCATGTTTTGCTTAAATGTGTTTTTTCTTTCCGGGAAAGTTAATTTTACACTCCACTTTGACTGACTATTATATTCTGTAGCACCATATGTGTAGCTACTATATTTTGATATGTATTCTTAAATCATGTTCTAATGTTGATAGAACATATCCAAGGAATTTTGTTGAGTCTTATATATTTTAAAATCACTTTACATCTATATTTTTTAAATTCTGTCTTTTATATGATTTTAAATTCTGTCTTTTATATAATTTTAAATTATGTTTTATTTTCTACATGTTTTAATTGTATTATCTTAAGTTAGTTTGAGGTTTGGGTAATATTCGTGACATTGTATACATGCCGTCTGCCATTGTAGCATCGGATGAAGGCCATTCTGGACTCCTGGCTCCGGGTGCAGTCCGCCTGGCTCTACCTGGAGCCAATCTTCGGATCGGCGGAT
Organism: Arenicola marina; assembly: GCA_964019135.1. Taxonomy (NCBI): domain Eukaryota; kingdom Metazoa; phylum Annelida; class Polychaeta; family Arenicolidae; genus Arenicola; species Arenicola marina. Next base: position 13,766,668 of record OZ025248.1, on the reverse strand, counting down.
ATCCGGAGACAGATCCCGAAGGAGGGTAGCATGTTCGAGGTGGTCGACGGCCACTGGTCAGTACATTGAGGAATAGTATAGGTAGTTAAATATATCGTCATGAAGCTGCGTATGAAACTTGCAACTTGACTCGTTTAAATTAAATGTTTAAATGAACAAAGTGATACCATTATCAGCTCCCATGCTGATGTAGCTTCCTATTCTTTGATCTTTGAGAGTATCGCTGACATTTGACCCCTCGTCTGTGACACTATGACAACATTAAGGATCGTTGACCTTTGACCCCTCGTCTGTGTCACTATGACAACATTAAGGATCGTTGACCTTTGACCCCTTGCCTGTGACACTATGAAGACAGTAAGGTATCTGATCTTTGACCCCTTGCCTGTGGTAACAGTAAGGATCCCTGACCTTTGACCCCTTGCCTGTGACACGATGACGACAGTAAGGTATCTGACCTTTGACCCTTTGCCTGTGGTAACAGTAAGGATCCCTGACCTTTGACCCCTTGCCTGTGACACTATGACGACAGTAAATTATCTAACCTTTGACCCCTTGCCTGTGACACTGTGACACCAGTAAGGATCGTTGACCTAAAACCTCTTGCATGTGACACTGTGACGCCAGTCAGGGTCGCTGACCTTTGACCCTTGCCTCTGACACTATGACGGCAGTAAGATATCTGACCTCTGACCCTTTGCCTGTGACACACCGACACCAGTAAGGATCCCTGACCTTTGACCCCTCGCCTGTGACAATATGAAGACAGTAAGGTATCTGATCTTTGACCCCTTGCCTGTGGTAACAGTAAGGATCCCTGACCTTTGACCCCTTGCCTGTGACACGATGACGACAGTAAGGTATCTGACCTTTGACCCCTTGCCTGTGGTAACAGTAAGGATCCCTGACCTTTGACCCCTTGCCTGTGACACTATGACGACAGTAAATTATCTAACCTTTGACCCCTTGCCTGTGACACTGTGACACCAGTAAGGATCGTTGACCTAAAACCTCTTGCATGTGACACTGTGACGCCAGTCAGGGTCGCTGACCTTTGACCCTTGCCTCTGACACTATGACGGCAGTAAGATATCTGACCTCTGACCCTTTGCCTGTGACACACCGACACCAGTAAGGATCCCTGACCTTTGACCCCTCGCCTGTGACAATATGACGACAGTAAGGTATCTGACCTTTGACCCCTTGCCTGTGGTAACAGTAAGGATCCCTGACCTATTACCTCTTGAATGTGACACTGTGACGCCAGTAAGGGTCGCTCACCTTTGACCCTTGCCTCTGACACTATGACGACAGTAAGGATCCCTGACCCCTTTGCCTGTGATGCTGCCTCCTGGTTAATATATGTGGACGTGTTCGCTGTGCTGCAGGCAGAGCATCATGGGGAACGCCATTCTGGATACACAGGCTCTGGTCGTCACCTCGCAGGACCAGATGCTGGAGAAACTGCAGCATTCGGAGGTCGGTGGAATCCTTCACTGGAGTATGTTAGGGGTTCATGTTTTATGTAGAGGCATGTACGATATAAGCCGATAAGAGGTGTTTTTTATTGACTACGGCATGTCGGGCAAGGTCTGCTATGGGGGCAACTGTCAGTAAATAAAGTAGTCTGGTCTCAGCGAGATAAAGTATACGGCGAAAGTCGATGTCAGCTTGGGTTCTGATTGGACTACGCCGTCTGTAGGTTCTGTAGAGATGGACCCACCGTCGAAACATACATTGAAGGCATAGACACGATACAAGGAACCTCTACCGTTTATTTGGCTTGTATCGCCCACAGAGCATGCTGGATGACATCCAAAAGGGACTGAACGACTACCTGGAGAAGAAACGACTCTTCTTCCCAAGGTAATCAAGTATCTTGGGTCCAACCGCCGACTTGTGGTGGCACCGCCACTGCTATGGCTGGTCAATACTGGCCAATTACGATAAGCGTACCGTTTCTGGTTATTGTGACTGATGATTATACCACGCTCAATATCATTATATTTTGATTAGTTCCTTAAGTTACAATACATCTAGCGCGGTAGGCGTTTTAGGCATGTTAAGGCGTTACAAGTTTATAAAAAAGCGATAATTCTGACATATGATGCAATCATCATATATCTTGTTTCACGCAATCTTCTCGTCTGTATTGCTAAATTCAAATGCCTCCTGTTTGCAGATTCTTCTTTTTGTCCAATGACGAGCTTCTGGAGATTCTCTCCGAGACCAAAGACCCGCTACGAGTGCAGCCGCACTTAAAGAAGTGCTTCGAGGGCATCGCACAGCTGACCTTCAACTCGGACACGGTTATCACAGGGATGGAGTCGGCGGAGAAGGAAACAGTGACCTTCACTAGACCCATTGTACCGGCCGAGGCCCACGGGCTAGTGGAGCAATGGCTCTACCAGGTGAGGTCTAACCCATCGTACCGGCCGAGGCCCACGGGTTAGTGGAGCCGTGGCTCTACCAGGTGAAGTCTACCCCATTGTACCGACCGAGGCCCACGGGCTAGTGGAGCAGTGGCTCTACCAGGTGAGGTCTACCCCATCGTACCGGCCGAGGCCCACGGGCTAGTGGAGCCGTGGCTCTACCAGGTGAGGTCTACCCCATTGTACCGGCCGAGGCCCATGGGCTAGTGGAGCAGTGGCTCTACCAGGTGAGGTCTACCCCATCGTACCGGCCGAGGCCCACGGGCTAGTGGAGCAATGGCTCTACCAGGTGAGGTCTACCCCATCGTACCGGCCGAGGCCCACGGGCTAGTGGAGCAGTGACTCTACCAGGTGAGGTCCACCCCATCGTACCGGCCGAGGCCCACGGGCTAGTGGAGCAATGGCTCTACCAGGTGAGGTCTACCCCATCGTACCGGCCGAGGCCCACGGGCTAGTGGAGCAATGGCTCTACCAGGTGAGGTCTACCCCATTGTACCGGCCGAGGCCCACAGGCTAGTGGAGCAATGGCTCTACCAGGAGAGGTCTACCCCATTGTACCGGCCGAGGCCCACGGGCTAGTGGAGCAGTGGCTCTACCAGGTGAGGTCTACCCCATTGTACCGGCCGAGGCCCACGGCTAGTGGAGCAGTGGCTCCACCAGGTGAGGTCTACCCCATTGTACCGGCCGAGGCCCACGGGCTAGTGGAGCAGTGGCTCTACCAGGTGAGGTCTACCCCATTGTACCGGCCGAGGCCCACGGGCTAGTGGAGCAATGGCTCTACCAGGTGAGGCCTACCCCATGATATCCATGCCTCTGGTAGTGCATATGTGGGTCGTTGTAGCAACTCAGTTAGGAGACACATCAAGATAACCTCGGGGCTTTTTTCTCCAAGTATAGATCATTGCAGCCTTCGTAAGTTAACCATTTAGATTTGCTTGTGTTTTTAAACTAGAGTACAAGCATCCTATCTGACTCATCCAAGCGGCCCCACACACGTTTATCCTATACGTGACGTTGACATTGTCACGTGGGTGGCACAACAAACATGGCGTCTGATTATGAACATGACTATTTTTTTGCAATATCATTTCCGACTCAGTTCGGATGTTCTAACAATATATTGATTTCTGATGGGGATATCATCCCAGTTTTGAACTTGACCTTGATTTGTCCTTGAGGTGGAGGAGGTGATGAAGAGCAGCCTGCGCGCCGTGACAGTGCAGTCGGTGGAGGCGTACCCGGTGACCCCGAGGTGTGAGTGGGTGCTCCACTGGCCGGGCCAAGTCGTGCTCGCCTCCAGCCTCATCCACTGGACGGCAGAGGTCACAGAGGTTAGTCACAACCGACTGGGAAGGCATCAAAATGGGGTTAAGATCTCACATGTAATTATTTGCTTATTGGTTGTGCATATGGGACATTTTCTTAAACTCTGGTTACAGTTTGAATATTTCTTTTTCGCATTTTGTAAAATTAATGTCAAATATTAGTCTATATTAACAACCAGGTTGGTTTGATCATGTGATATTCTTATCACTGACACGCAAAGTATTAACTATATACTATGCTGGGTGTGAAGCATTTGGAACATATGAGTCATTGTCGTTGTGTCCAGGCCATTGGAGTCCCGGATGGCCTGAAGCGATATCTGGAAAAGAGCAACCAACAAATTGACGAGATCGTGGAACTGGTTCGTGGAAAGCTGAGCAAGATGGAACGGATCACCCTGGGGGCTCTCATAGTGATAGACGTACACGGTGAGTGGGTGACTCTGGGGGCTCTCATAGTGATAGACGTACACGGTGAGTGGGTGACTCTGGGGGCTCTCATAGTGATAGACGTACACGGTGAGTGGGTGACTGGGGGCTCTCATAGTGATAGACGTACACGGTGAGTGGGTGACTGGGGGCTCTCATAGTGATAGACGTACACGGTGAGTGGGTGACTGGGGGCTCTCATAGTGATAGACGTACACGGTTAGTGGGTGACTGGGGGCTCTCATAGTGATAGACGTACACGGTGAGTGGGTGACTCTGGGGGCTCTCATAGTGATAGACGTACACGGTGAGTGGGTGACTCTGGGGGCTCTCATAGTGATAGACGTACACGGTGAGTGGGTGACTCTGGGGGCTCTCATAGTGATAGACGTACACGGTGAGTGGGTGACTGGGGGCTCTCATAGTGATAGACGTACACGGTGAGTGGGTGACTGGGGGCTCTCATAGTGATAGACGTACACGGTGAGTGGGTGACTGGGGGCTCTCATAGTGATAGACGTACACGGTGAGTGGGTGACTGGGGGCTCTCATAGTGATAGACGTACACGGTGAGTGGGTGACTCTGGGGGCTCTCATATTGATAGACGTACACGGTGAGTGGGTGACTCTGGGGGCTCTCATAGTGACAGACGTACACGGTGAGTGTGTGTCTGGGGGCTCTCATATTGATAGATGTACACGGTGAGTGGGTGACTGGGGGCTCTCATAGTGATAGACGTACACGGTGAGTGGGTGACTCTGGGGGCTCTCATAGTGATAGACGTACACGGTGAGTGGGTGACTGGGGGCTCTCATAGTGATAGACGTACACGGTGAGTGGGTGACTCTGCGGGCTCTCATAGTGATAGACGTACACGGTGAGTGGGTGACTGGGGGCTCTCATAGTGATAGACGTACACGGTGAGTGGGTGACTCTGGGGGCTCTCATACTGATAGACGTACACGGTGAGTGGATCACCCTGGGGGCTCTCATAGTGATAGACGTACACGGTGAGCGGGTGACTGGGGGCTCTCATAGTGACAGACGTACACGGTGAGTGGGTGACTCTGGGGGCTCTCATAGTGATAGACGTACACGGTGAGTGGGTGACTCTAGGGGCTCTCATAGTGACAGACGTACACGGTGAGTGGGTGACTCTGGGGGCTCTCATAGTGATAGACGTACACGGTGAGTGGTTGACTCTGGGGGCTCTCATAGTGATAGACGTACACGGTGAGCGGGTGACTGGGGGCTCTCATAGTGATAGACGTACACGGTGAGTGGGTGACTCTGGGGGCTCTCATAGTGATAGACGTACACGGTGAGTGTGTGACTCTGGGGGCTCTCATAGTGATAGACGTACACGGTGAGTGGGTGACTCTGGGGGCTCTCATAGTGATAGACGTACACGGTGAGTGGGTGACTCTGGGGGCTCTCATAGTGATAGACGTACACGGTGAGTGGGTGACTCTGGGGGCTCTCATAGTGAGCGGGTGACTCTTGAATAAGGGGGCTTGGAATAAATCACTTTAATAACTCTTAAAAAATGGGGCTTGGAATAAATGTCACTTTAATGACTCTTAAATAATGAGTCTTGGAATAAATGTCACTTTAATGATTTGAATAATGGGGCTTGGAATAAATGTCACTTTAATGACTTAAATAATGGGGCTTGGAATAAATGTCACTTTAATGACTTGAATAATGGGGCTTGGAATAAATGTCACTTTAATGACTCTTTAATAATGGGGCTTGGAATAAATATCACTTTAATGCTTTCTTATTTCCTCATGTTAGAGCTCCTGATGTATTTAACGGTCAGGACCAAACACTCACTGTAGCATATGTATATAGTTTTTATTAATTTATTTCCATACACAATGTAAATAGTGCACTATACCATAAATTGAAGACAAAGTGGTAGATCCAGACTATAAGAGTCTGACATATTCATCTGTAAACCCACTATAATGGTGCTTTGCCGTCCCGCAGCACGGGATGTGGTGGCCGACCTGTGTGGCCGCGGGATCCGCTCGACCAATGACTTCGAGTGGATCAGTCAGCTGCGGTACTACTGGGAGGAACGCTGCGTCATAGTGCGCATGATCACGACGACGGTCCCCTACGGCTACGAGTACCTGGGTAACACGGGCCGACTGGTCATCACCCCCCTCACAGACAGGTGTTACAGGTAAGGGGGGGGGGCTACGGGTACCTGGGTAACACGGGCCGACTGGTCATCACCCCCCTCACAGACAGGTGTTACAGGTAAGGAGGGGGGGGGGGCTACGGGTACCTGGGTAACACGGGCCGACTGGTCATCACCCCCCTCACAGACAGGTGTTACAGGTAAGGAGGGGGGGGGGGGCTACAGGTACCTGGGTAACACGGGCCGACTGGTCATCACCCCCCTCACAGACAGGTGTTACAGGTAAGGTGGGGGGGGGGCTACGGGTACCTGGGTAACACGGGCCGACTGGTCATCACCCCCCTCACAGACAGGTGTTACAGGTAAGGGGGGGGGGGCTACGAGTACCTGGGTAACACGGGCCGACTGGTCATCACCCCCCTCACAGACAGGTGTTACAGGTAAGGAGGGGGGGGGCTACAGGTACCTGGGTAACACGGGCCGACTGGTCATCACCCCCCTCACAGACAGGTGTTACAGGTAAGGAGGGGGGGGGGCTACGGGTACCTGGGTGACACGGGCCGACTGGTCATCACCCCCCTCACAGACAGGTGTTACAGTTAAGGTGGGGGGGGGGGGCTACGGGTACCTGGGTAACACGGGCCGACTGGTCATCACCCCCCTCACAGACAGGTGTTACAGGTAAGGGGGGGGGGGGCTACGGGTACCTGGGTAACACGGGCCGACTGGTCATCACCCCCCTCACAGACAGGTGTTACAGGTAAGGGGGGGGGGCTACGGGTACCTGGGTAACACGGGCCGACTGGTCATCACCCCCCTCACAGACAGGTGTTACAGGTAAGGAGGGGGGGGGGGGCTACGAGTACCTGGGTAACACGGGCCGACTGGTCATCACCCCCCTCACAGACAGGTGTTACAGGTAAGGGGGGGGGGGCTACGAGTACCTGGGTAACACGGGCCGACTGGTCATCACCCCCCTCACAGACAGGTGTTACAGGTAAGGGGGGGGGGGGCTACGGGTACCTGGGTAACACGGGCCGACTGGTCATCACCCCCCTCACAGACAGGTGTTACAGGTAAGGGGGGGGGAGGGCTACGAGTACCTGGGTAACACGGGCCGACTGGTCATCACCCCCCTCACAGACAGGTGTTACAGGTAAGGGGGGGGGGGCTACGAGTACCTGGGTAACACGGGCCGACTGGTCATCACCCCCCTCACAGACAGGTGTTACAGGTAAGGGGGGGGGGGGCTACGGGTACCTGGGTAACACGGGCCGACTGGTCATCACCCCCCTCACAGACAGGTGTTACAGGTAAGGGGGAGGGGGCTACGGGTACCTGGGTAACACGGGCCGACTGGTCATCACCCCCCTCACAGACAGGTGTTACAGGTAAGGGGGGGGGGCTACAGGTACCTGGATAACACGGGCCGACTGGTCATCACCCCCCTCACAGACAGGTGTTACAGGTAAGGGGGGGGGGGCTACAGGTACCTGGATAACACGGGCCGACTGGTCATCACCCCCCTCACAGACAGGTGTTACAGGTAAGGGGGAGGGGGCTACGGGTACCTGGGTAACACGGGCCGACTGGTCATCACCCCCCTCACAGACAGGTGTTACAGGTAAGGGGGGGGGGGGGCTACAGGTACCTGGATAACACGGGCCGACTGGTCATCACCCCCCTCACAGACAGGTGTTACAGGTAAGGGGGGGGGGCTACAGGTACCTGGATAACACGGGCCGACTGGTCATCACCCCCCTCACAGACAGGTGTTACAGGTAAGGGGGGGGGGCTACGGGTACCTGGGTAACACGGGCCGACTGGTCATCACCCCCCTCACAGACAGGTGTTACAGGTAAGGGGGGGGGGCTACGGGTACCTGGGTAACACGGGCCGACTGGTCATCACCCCCCTCACAGACAGGTGTTACAGGTAAGGGGGGGGGGCTACGGGTACCTGGGTAACACGGGCCGACTGGTCATCACCCCCCTCACAGACAGGTGTTACAGGTAAGGGGGGGGGGCTACGGGTACCTGGGTAACACGGGCCGACTGGTCATCACCCCCCTCACAGACAGGTGTTACAGGTAAGGGGGAGGGGGCTACGGGTACCTGGGTAACACGGGCCGACTGGTCATCACCCCCCTCACAGACAGGTGTTACAGGTAAGGGGGGGGGGGCTACAGGTACCTGGATAACACGGGCCGACTGGTCATCACCCCCCTCACAGACAGGTGTTACAGGTAAGTGGGGGGGGGCTACAGGTACCTGGATAACACGGGCCGACTGGTCATCACCCCCCTCACAGACAGGTGTTACAGGTAAGGGGGGGGGGGCTACGGGTACCTGGGTAACACGGGCCGACTGGTCATCACCCCCCTCACAGACAGGTGTTACAGGTAAGGGGGGGGGGGGCTACGGGTACCTGGGTAACACGGGCCGACTGGTCATCACCCCCCTCACAGACAGGTGTTACAGGTAAGGGGGGGGGGGCTACGGGTACCTGGGTAACACGGGCCGACTGGTCATCACCCCCCTCACAGAGAGGTGTTACAGGTAAGGGGGGGGGGGGGGCTACGGGTACCTGGGTAACACGGGCCGACTGGTCATCACCCCCCTCACAGACAGGTGTTACAGGTAAGGGGAGGGGGCTACGGGTACCTGGGTAACACGGGCCGACTGGTCATCACACCCCTCACAGACAGGTGTTACAGGTAAGGGGGGGGGGGCTACGGGTACCTGGGTAACACGGGCCGACTGGTCATCACCCCCCTCACAGACAGGTGTTACAGTTAAGGGGGGGGGGGCTACGAGTACCTGGGTGACACGGGCCGACTGGTCATCACCCCCTCACAGACAGGTGTTACAGGTATGGTGAGGGATGGGGTGGGGTGGGTGTGGTGGGGTGTGGTGGGAGTGGGGCTACTAGTACCTAGGTGACAGGGGCCGACTGGTCGTCACCCCCCCCCACACACACACACACACAGACAGGTGATGAAGGTAAGGGGGTGGGGTGAGAACGCACCTCTACATTGCCAAGTTGTCAAGTCCCAAACTAACACTTGTTGGTCATATTAGTCATTACATTTGATGCCATCTGAATTCCGCTATTGCGTGCGGAATTAGTCACCGCCACACGTTGCCATGCCAACAGGACGCTGATGGGGGCGCTGCAGTTGAACCTGGGGGGTGCGCCAGAGGGCCCGGCCGGGACTGGGAAGACGGAGACCTGCAAGGACCTGGCTAAGGCCGTCGCCAAGCAATGCGTCGTCTTCAACTGCTCGGACGGCCTGGACTACAAGGCAATGGGCAAGTTCTTCAAGGGGCTGGCCCAGTCCGGGGCCTGGGCCTGCTTCGATGAGTTCAACCGCATCGAGCTCGAGGTCAGTGTATAATAATGAACTGATGATCACATGTATTACATCACGTTCAATTAGAGTATATTGTTGCAGGACCCGCAGCACGTATGTACGTTCCATGAAATATACTATGTTAATTTCGAAATGATAAAAGCAACAAAAAGCAATTGGTTTGTTGGCTTCACAGCTAGTGCATTATGTTTGTTTCAAGGAATGCAATGCATTAATCAAGAGATACATACCAGATGCAGCAGTTGAAGCATCCAAGTAGCGTTGGCGGATTGTAACAGTATATGGTTTTGGCCTTTATTAAGCGGTACCGTAACATATATAAGCACCGAAGTGCCATTTCAAATATATATGTATTGTGTAGATTGCATGTCTGGTCGTAATATAAGTTTAACTTTGCAGCTGTTTTTACCTCTGTATCTCGTCTGCGCTTAATTCGTGACGCAACATGCATTTGAATTGTCTTATCTGATATTATAAGCTGCATATAAACGTGAAGACCATTGGCGTTCGCTGTCTGCAGGTGTTGTCAGTGATAGCCCAGCAGGTACAGACCATCCAGCGGGCCGTGGCAGAACAGCTGAAGACCTTTCTGTTTGAGGGCACAGAGATCTCCCTGGACCCCTCCTGCTCCATCTTCATCACCATGAACCCCGGGTACGCCGGGAGGGCCGAGCTCCCCGACAACCTCAAGGTACGCCATCTCACTGATACGGGTAGGCCGGGCGGCCCGAGCTCCCAGACAACGTCAAGGTACGCCATCTCTCTGATACTGGTACGCCGGGCGGGCCGAGCTCCCAGACAACCTCAAGGTACGCCATCTCTCTGATACTGGTACGCCGGGCGGGCCGAGCGCCCAGACAACCTCAAGGTACGCCATCTCTCTGATACGGGTACGATGGGCAGGCCGAGGTCCCAGACAACGTCAAGGTACGCCATCTCTCTGATATGGGTACGCCGGGCGGGCCGAGCTCCCAGACAACCTCAAGGTACGCCATCTCTATGATACGGGTACGATGGGCGGGCCGAGCTCCCAGACAACGTCAAGGTACGCCATCTCTCTGATACGGGTACGCCGGGCGGGCCGAGCGCCCAGACAACTTCAAGGTACGCCATCTCTCTGATACTGGTACGCCGGGCGGGCCGAGCGCCCAGACAACCTCAAGGTACGCCATCTCTCTGATACGAGTACGATGGGCGGGCCGAGCTCCCAGACAACCTCAAGGTACGCCATCTCTCTGATACGGGCACGCCGGGCGGGCCGAGCGCCCAGACAACCTCAAGGTACGCCATCTCTCTGATACGGGTACGCCGGGCGGGCCGACCTCCCATACAACCTCAAGGTACGCCATCTCTCTGATACGGGTACGCCGGGCGGGCCGAGCTCCCAGACAACATCAAGGTAGGCCATCTCTCTGATACGGGTACGCCAGGTGGGCCGAGCTCCCAGACAACGTCAAGGTACGCCATCTCTCTGATACGGGTACGCCGGGCGGGCCGAGCGCCCAGACAACGTCAAGGTAACATTGCCGAAACTTGAATCTCCTATATCTCAGAACAGTGGTAAATTGTATTCATTCGGCAATCGCTTTAATATTGTATCCATGCTGGGTTGTTCTGCTTGTTACTTTTTGCATCAGATGTAGACAAGAGGGATTTGTGTGGGCTTTGCCTGTTTCCTAATTGCAAAATAAAAAAATATGTGTAAACAACCTCAAGATCCCCCCATCGCCCTGCCACGTGTCATTAGTATTGAGGTCACATACATCAGCACGGAATCCCAGGGATACCGGGTCATCCACTGGCCTAGTAGGTAACACGTTCGCGGCTATTGTCGGGTTTCCTTTGCTAAGCCAGCCCAACCGGTGCGTAGTTCAAATCTCACCTGTGTATGTGTGTGCAGGATCTCAGGTCGTTCTTCGCAAAGAGAAGGATTAATTACCCCATGAACATTGCTTCATCCAACTTTGACTCTTTCCGTTGTTGTGATATTGTCAACTACATATGTTAAAACGTCTAAACAAACTGTAATTGCTGATTCTGCTTAATAGCAGTCAATCAGCAATGTACCGGCGTGGATGAATTAGAAATGGCTTCCGCCAATTTGTCCTTGAAGCACAATACATATTGTTCTTACTTTTGTATTGACAGAGTTTTTTTGTTATCACATGATAGTATAGTACCATTTCGGTAGGGGCCGAACTGTTACTATACTGACGTGCCATGTCACTGTTGCTCGGATGGTCTTGATAGCTTTACAGATGATGTGCAGATGGTTTTACCAAATGTGGCAATTGTTGTCATGGCTTCTCATAGGTGCTGTTCAGGACTGTTGCCATGATGGTGCCAGATTACGCCATGATTGCCGAGATCTCGCTGTATTCCATGGGATTTGTCCACGCGCGTAACCTGGCACAGAAGATTGTTGCCACCAACAGATTGTGCTCCGAACAGGTGAGAACTACGAGCTTTAAGCAGCTAAAGTGACAAGTGAAGTTAATTATGGGAGCTGGGAACAGTGAAAGTGACAAGCGAAGTTAATTATGGGAGCTGGGGACAGTGAAAGTGACAAGTGAAGTTAATCATGGGAGCTGGGGACAGTGAAAGTGACAAGTGAAGTTTATTATGGGAGCTGGGAGCAGTGAAAGTGACAAGTGAAGTTAATTATGGGAGCTGGGGACAGTGAAAGTGAAAAGTGAAGTTTATTATGGGAGCTGGGAACAGTGAAAGTGAAAAGTGAAGTTAATTATGGGAGCTGGGAACAGTGAAAGTGACAAATGAGGTTAATTATGGGAGCTGGGAACAGTGAAAGTGACAAGCGAAGTTAATTCAGGGAGCTGGGGACAGTGAAAGTGACAAGTGAAGTTTATTATGGGAGCTGGGAACAGTGAAAGTGACAAGTGAAGTTTATTATAGGGGCTGGGAACAGTGAAAGTGACAAGTGAAGTTTATTATGGGAGCTGGGAACAGTGAAAGTGACAAGTGAAGTTTATTATGGGAGCTGGGAACAGTGAAAGTGACAAGTGAGGTTCATTATGGGAGCTGGAAACACTGAAAGTGACGAGTGAAGTTCATTATGGGAGCTGGGAACAGTGAAAGTGACAAGTGCGGTTCATTATGGGAGCTGGGAACAGTGAAAGTGACAAGTGAAGTTAATTATGGGAGCTGGGGACAGTGAAAGTGACAAGTGAAGTTTATTATGGGAGCTGGGAACAGTGAAAGTGACAAGTGAAGTTTATTATGGGAGCTGGGAACAGTGAAAGTGACAAGTAAAGTTTATTATGGGAGCTGGGAACAGTGAAAGTGACAAGTGAAGTTTATTATGGGCGCTGGGAACAGTGAAAGTGACAAGTGAGGTTCATTATGGCAGCTGGACACACTGAAAGTGACGAGTGAAGTTTATTCTGGGAGCTGGGAACAGTGAAAGTGACAAGTGAAGTTCATTATGGGAGCTGGGGACAGTGAAAGTGACAAGTGAAGTTTATTATGGGAGCTGGGAACAGTGAAAGTGACAAGTGAAGTTTATTATGGGAGCTGGGAACAGTGAAAGTGACAAGTGAGGTTCATTATGGGAGCTGGAAACAGTGAAAGTGACGAATGAAGTTCATTATGGGAGCTGGGAACAGTGAAAGTGACAAGTGCGGTTCATTATGGGAGCTGGGAACAGTGAAAGTGCCAAGTGAGGTTCATTATGGGAGCTGGGAACAGTGAAAATGACGAGTGAAGTTCATTATGGGAGCTGGGAACAGTAAAAGTGACAAGTGAAGTTCATTATAGGAGCTGGGAACGGTGAAAGTGACAAGTGAGGTTCATTATGGGAGGTGAGAACAGTGAAAGTGACAAATGAAGTTTATTATGAGAGCTGGGAACAGTGAACGTGACAAGTGAAGTTTATTATGGGAGCTTGCAACAGTGAAAGTGACAAGTGTGGTTCATTATGGGAGCTGGGAACAGAGAACTTGACAAGTGAGGTTCATTATGGGAGCTGGGAACAGTGAAAGTGACAAGTGAGGTTCATTATGGGAGCTGGGAACAGAGAAAGTGACAAGTGAGGTTCATTATGGGAGCTGGGAACAGTGAAAGTGACGAGTGAAGTTTATTTTGGGAGCTGGGAACAGTGAAAGTGACAAGTGAAGTTCATAATGAGAGCTGGGAACAGCTAAAGTGACAAGTGAAGTTCATTATGGGAGCTGGGAACAGTGAAAGTGACAAGTGAAGTTAATTATAGGAGCTGGGGACAGTGAAAGTGACAAGTGAAGTTTATTATGGGAGCTGGGAACAGTGAAAGTGACAAGTGAGGTTCAGTATGGGAGCTGGAAACAGTGAAAGTGACGAGTGAAGTTCATTATGGGAGCTGGGAACAGTGAAAGTGACAAGTGCGGTTCATTATGGGAGCTGGGAACAGTGAAAGTGACAAGTGAAGTTCATTATGGGAGCTGGGAACAGTGAAAGTGCCAAGTGAGGTTCATTATGGGAGCTGGGAACAGTGAAAATGACGAGTGAAGTTCATTAGTGGGAGCTGGGAACGGTGAAAGTGACAAGTGAGGTTCATTATGGGAGCTGAGAACAGTGAAAGTGACAAATGAAGTTTATTATGGGAGCTGGGAACAGTGAACGTGACAAGTGAAGTGTATTATGGGAGCTTGCAACAGTGAAACTGACAAGTGAGGTTCATTATGGGAGCTGGGAACATAGAACGTGACAAGTGAGGTTCATTATGGGAGCTGGGAACAGAGAAAGTGACAAGTGAGGTTCATTATGGGAGCTGGGAACAGTGAAAGTGACAAGTGAAGTTCATAATGAGAGCTGGGAACAGCTAAAGTGACAACTGAAGTTCATTATGGGAGCTGGGAACAGTGAAAGTGACAAGTGAAGTTAATTATAGGAGCTGGGGACAGTGAAAGTGACAAGTGAAGTTTATTATAGGAGCTGGGGACAGTGAAAGTGACAAGTGAAGTTCATTATGGGAGCTGAGAACAGAGAAAGTGACAAGTGAGGTTCATTATGGGAGCTGGGAACAGAGAAAGTCACAAGTGAAGTTCATAATCAGAGCTGGGAACAGCTAAAGTGACAAGTGAGGTTCATTATGGGAGCTGGGAACAGTAAAAGTGACGAGTGAAGTTCATTATGGGAGCTGGGAACAGTGAAAGTGACAACTGAAGTTTATTATGGGAGCTGGGAACAGTGAAAGTGACAAGTAAAGTTTATTATGGGAGCTGGGAACAGTGAAAGTGACAAGTGAAGTTTATTATGGGCGCTGGGAACAGTGAAAGTGACAAGTGAGGTTCATTATGGCAGCTGGAAACACTGAAAGTGACGAGTGAAGTTCATTCTGGGAGCTGGGAACAGTGAAAGTGACAAGTGAAGTTCATTATGGGAGCTGGGGACAGTGAAAGTGACAAGTGAAGTTTATTATGGGAGCTGGGAACAGTGAAAGTGACAAGTGAAGTTTATTATGGGAGCTGGGAACAGTGAAAGTGACAAGTGAGGTTCATTATGGGAGCTGGAAACAGTGAAAGTGACAAATGAAGTTTATTATGGGAGCTGGGAACAGTGAACGTGACAAGTGAAGTGTATTATGGGAGCTTGCAACAGTGAAACTGACAAGTGAGGTTCATTATGGGAGCTGGGAACATAGAACGTGACAAGTGAGGTTCATTATGGGAGCTGGGAACAGAGAAAGTGACAAGCGAGGTTCATTATGGGAGCTGGGAACAGAGAAAGTGACAAGTGAGGTTCATTATGGGAGCTGGGAACAGAGAAAGTGACAAGCGAGGTTCATTATGGGAGCTGGGAACAGAGAAAGTGACAAGTGAGGTTCATTATGGGAGCTGGGAACAGAGAAAGTGTCAAGTGAGGTTCATTATGGGAGCTGGGAACAGTGAAAGTCACAAGTGAAGTTCATAATGAGAGCTGGGAACAGCTAAAGTGACAAGTGAGGTTCATTATGGGAGCTGGGAACAGTAAAAGTGACGAGTGAAGTTCATTATGGGAGCTGGGAACAGTGAAAGTGACAAGTGAGGTTCATTATGGGAGCTGGGAACAGTAAAAGTGACGAGTGAAGTTCATTATGGGAGCTGGGAACAGTAAAAGTGACGAGGGAAGTTCATTATGGGAGCTGGGAACAGTGAAAGTGACGAGTGAAGTTCATTATGGGAGGTGGCTTGTTGCGGGAGTCGCACATGCCTCTTATTGTAAGATAGTAGTATATTAATAGTCGTCCCATTGATGCTCACAACTGCTACACAAATATGGATGGCGGGTGTGTGCGTCTACGCCTCGCACTTATATATATCGTTGCCATAATAACCATGTCTGACCAATGCCTTTCCCCCTCCTCCCCCTGCCAGCTCTCCTCCCAGCATCACTATGACTACGGCATGCGGGCCGTGAAGTCCGTGCTGACGGCGGCGGGTAACCTCAAGCTGCGCTACCCCACGCAGGCCGAGGATGTCCTGCTACTACGCTCCATCAACGACGTCAACCTCCCCAAGGTCAGGCTCAAGGACACACTCGTCATGAGGAACGCGATATGCCCGTACTGAGACCGTAATCGCCACCCTGGTATAGGATGTACCATAATATTTGT
The DNA here is from genome assembly GCA_964019135.1 of Arenicola marina. Lineage (NCBI taxonomy): Eukaryota > Metazoa > Annelida > Polychaeta > Arenicolidae > Arenicola > Arenicola marina. Next base: position 13,750,373 of record OZ025248.1, on the reverse strand, counting down.
CACAGCAACAACCCGATATAATTAGGGCGATTTTTCTTACACACAAATATATATACATATTTAATTATTAATGCCCCAATGAAGCTGGTTTTGTTTCGTCATATGACTGACTTCACTTAGAGCATCACCTTCCATTGCAGCAGTAGATCCATACGTCTTTAATCCGTTGCTAACATTCCAGGCGCCCGAGATGCGTGACGATGTCGGATACAGATTTTAACATGTGTCTCTGAGACGATCCGCCTTCTGGTTGCAGTTCCTGGCGCACGACATCCCGCTCTTTGAAGGCATCATCTCGGACCTGTTCCCGGGAGTCCAGCTGCCCCAGCCGGACTACGGATCTCTGGAGAACGCCCTGATCCAGAACATCAAGAAACACAAGCTCCAGGCCGTGCCTTGGTTCATGGAGAAGATCATTCAGGTAGACAGTAAAACCAGTCGGGGGTATTATGAAGTGCGACTGAGAAGCTTCATGTAAAGAATATCATATTTTCCAATACATAAGGTACATTAATATGAGCTTATATACGTTATAGTATATCACTGAAATGAATTAATCGATGGCGAAGTCAGGTGGTAAACTGTATATTGTTATTATGTTTCAACAGCAGTGAAACTGTATAGCGAGAGTAACCAGTGTAACACTGTATAGAACTCTCTTGTCGCGTGTGCTTTGGGATCTTTTAGATCTACGACATGATTTTAGTCCGTCACGGGCTTATGATTGTCGGCGATCCCATTGGTGGAAAATCATCAGCTCTGAAAATGTTGAGTCGGGCACTCGGTGACCTCAACGAGGAAGGACTAATGGATGAATTCAAGGTCATTGCATATATCTTATCATAAATCACACTCAGTATATTATGCAAATATGCCATCGTTATAAACACGCACAAAGTAACCTTCTATAACGTATAATGCCACAAGTATGTCAGTGACTTTACCATGTTATAGAGACAGAACTCTGACATATTTCATCCTTGACATATGTCTCGATTAAGATATGAACTTCGCGTGGTTCACTTATACTTCTGATACAAATAGATATACTACATATATATATATATTTAAAAAATCCGAAACTAATAGACTACAGAGAGAATGAGTGTATCGTTGATAGGTCAAGGTCATTATGAGTGAGTGTTTCGTGGATCGGTCAAGGTCATTGTGTTGGTCGTGGCAGGTCGTGTGCCGAGTCATCAACCCCAAGGCCGTTACCATGGGGCAGCTGTACGGCCGATTCGACCCCGTGTCTCACGAATGGACGGACGGTAAGACAAACCTCGACCCCGTGTCTCATGAATGGATGGACGGTAAGACAAACCTCGACCCCGTGTCTCATGAATGGATGGACGGTAAGACAAACCTCGACCCTGTGTCTCATGAATCGACGGACGGTAAGACAAACCTCGACCCCGTGTCTCATGAATGGACGGACGGTAAGACAAACCTCGACCCCGTGTCTAATGAATGGACGGACGGTAAGACAAACCTCGACCCCGTGTCTCATGAATGGACGGACGGTAAGACAAACCTCGACCCCGTGTCTCATGAATGGATGGACGGTAAGACAAACCTCGACCCCGTGTCTCATGAATGGATGGACGGTAAGACAAACCTCGACCCTGTGTCTCATGAATCGACGGACGGTAAGACAAACCTCGACCCCGTGTCTCATGAATGGACGGACGGTAAGACAAACCTCGACCCCGTGTCTAATGAATGGACGGACGGTAAGACAAACCTCGACCCCGTGTCTCATGAATGGACGGACGGTAAGGCAAACCTCGACCCCGTGTCTCATGAATGGACGGACGGTAAGACAAACCTCGACCCCGTGTCGCATGAATGGACGGACGGTAAGACAAACCTCGACTCCGTGTCTCATGAATGGACATACGGTAAGACAAACCTCGACCCCGTGTCTCATGAATGGACGGACGGTAAGACAAACCTCGACCCCGTGTCTCATGAATGGACGGCCGGTAAGACAAAACTCGACCCCGTGTCTCATGAATGGACGGACGGTAAGACAAACCTCGACCCCGTGTCTCATGAATGGACGGCCGGTAAGACAAAACTCGACCCCGTGTCTCATGAATGGACGGACGGTAAGACAAACCTCGACCCCGTGTCTCATGAATGGACGGACGGTAAGACAAACCTCGACCCCGTGTCTCATGAATGGACGGACGGTAAGACAAACCTCCACCCCGTGTTTCATGAATGAACGGACGGTAAGATAAACCTCCACCCCGTGTTTCATGAATGAACGGACGGTAAGATAAACCTCCACCCCGTGTTTCATGAATGGACGAACGGTAAGACAAACCTCCACCCCGTGTTTCATGAATGGACGAACGGTAAGACAAACCTCCACCCCGTGTTTCATGAATGAACGGACGGTAAGATAAACCTCCACCCCGTGTCTCATGGATAGACGGACGGTAAGGCAAACCTCGCATATGTGTCTCGCGATGTGGCCTGTGTATTATCCTAGTACTCTATGTGTCCGCCAGGTGGCCTTTTGTTTTATCCTAGTAGTCTATGTATCCTCCAAGTGCCCTCTGTATTACCCTAGTACTCTATGTCACCTCCAGGTGTCCTGTGGATTATCCTAGTTCTCTATGTCACCTCTAGGTGGCCTGTGTTTTATCCTAGTTCTGTATGTATCATTCAGGTTTCCTGTGTATTAGGCTAGTACTCTATGTATCCGCCAGGTGGCCGGTTTATTATCCTAATACTCTATGTATCATCCAGGTGGCCTGTGTTTTATCCTAGTATTCTATGTATCATCCAGGTGGCCTGTGTTTTATCCTAGTACTCTATGTATCATCCAGGTAGCCTGTGTTTTATCCTAGTACTCTATGTATCATCCAGGTGGCCTGTGTTTAACCTAGTACTCTATGTATCATCCAGGTGGCCTGTGTTTTATCCTAGTACTCTATGTCTCCGCCAGGTGTCCTGTGTATTATTCTCAGGGCCTCATTGTATTCTGCAGCTGTCCTGTATTCTCATGGTATTATCCAGGTACCATTTTTTTCTAGGTTTCCTGTGTATTATCCTAATTCTCTATGTATCCGCCAGGTGTCCTATGTATTATCCTAGTTCTCTATGTCTCCGTCAGGTGTCCTGGCCAACACATTCCGGGAGTTCGCGTCCAGTGTGAGCGAGGACCGGAAGTGGCTGATCTTTGACGGCCCCGTGGACGCCGTGTGGATTGAGAACATGAACACCGTGCTTGACGACAACAAGAAGGTTGTCATGAAGATCGCGTTTCGTTATTTCGATACTCATTGAATGCTGGATGGGGATTTAGAACCAAAAGGAGCATGATGCTACTTCTAAAGTATTTTTTTAAACAACATTTCTTTTCTGAGGTTCCCCTGAAAGGGATGCCATCGAGCACGGTCACCTCTAAATCATATATACACTTCTAACGTGGGATTGTATCAATCCCAACTCTTATAGTTATTAGTAATTATCAATTATTAACCATATAATCATTAGTGTGGTTACCCGCATACGTCTAGTTGGTGATACTTTTATTCAGACACGGCTGTATCACATACTCCCATGCCTTCCCACAGCTGTGTCTGATGTCCGGTGAGATTATCCAGATGAGCAACAAGATGAACATGATCTTCGAGCCCCAAGATCTGGAGCAAGCCTCCCCGGCTACAGTCAGCAGGTAACAAACCCAGGCGCATGCGCGGAGATATTATACATAGATATAGAACAAATATTGCCGCCTCAGTTGGACGATACAAGGACACTGTCTGCATGAAAACCTTCAGTAGTCAGTCTCCCGTGTACTTTAGTTTGCACATTTAATTCAGTCATACTCTGAGGCTGTGGATATTCAAACACCTGGCTTCGCACATGTGAAGACTAACTGGGTGTCATAACATGCATTAAAACCCTAAACAAACAAGAGACGCTTTAAATTACGTGGCACAGCATTACAGCCGCCATGTTGGATTACTTAAAGACTACAAGTCTGCGGCAAAGAGAATCAAGTTACCGTTTACGTACCTTAAGATCCTACTATACGTCATTGTCTTTTGTTATGCCATGACATGTCCACCGTGGGTTGTGTCAGGTGCGGGATGATCTACATGGAGCCGCTCCAGCTGGGCTGGCAGCCGCTCATCGACTCCTGGATGGATACCAAGCTCCCTGACGTCATATCCGATGACCAGCGCGCCACCATCAAGGTAACCAAGCACCCGGGGAGTGACGAATGATTTAAATATCTGAGATATTGAAGCTTTATTGAGGCTCATTGTTGGGGAGAATATAGCACCAGGGCATTGTGGGTTCGGGGCTGTCGTAGTCATGCCAGTTTTAATCAGAAATACCAGTTATATGTACAGTAGCGTATATTTACCTACAACGTACATTATCTTGGACAGTGTAGCTGCCGTATCAGCTATGAGTATCGTCCGGCAATCTGAGTGCACTGTAAGTCTGTTTCTTTTCAGATGCTCTTCGACTGGCTATTATCGCCCAGCATCAACTTTGTGACCAAGTACTGCCGCCATTTTGTAAAGTGTCACCCCATGCACATGACAGCTAGCATGCTGCAGCTGTACAGATGCCTGCTGGACGAAGTCAAGTAAGCTGTGTGGTTGATATCGGTAGTGACATTTGGCTGACGCGCTGTTCGATTAGATTAGAGCGCTCTTCTTAACAAGACTATACCGACACTGATGTGAATGTTACGGTCGGTCAGTCGGGTTAGGGTTTAACTTCTCTGGGTCATATCGCGACAATGGGAAGGGTCAAGGGAGAGAGAGGCCATGTCTCCGGAAGAAGCCCCCTCATTTTTGGATAAAAAGACAAGGGATATTTATCAGGCACACACATAGACATTGGCAGAAAGGGCCTAGAAGGTGTACAATCGCATATAGTCGCGTATCCCACTAGGCCATCGGTGACCAGGGAATGCTATGCCTGAATGATGTTAATAGGTTGATTGATAAGGTGATATCAATGAAACGGGTAACTTTTTTGAACCAACCTAAAGAAGTAATATATAATGTTTCCAGGGAGGTCGGTCGAGAGGAGGATGAAGATGACTTGTTGCTAGGCGACGAACCCGCGGACGAAGAAGAGGAGGGGGAGGGAGGCACAGGAGAGGTCGGCTCCCAAGTCGCCGACAGCGAGCAGCCGGATACAAAACCGGACACCGGGACGGTCCGCGCCGCTCCAGAACAGAAACTCTCAGCGGCTGAGCAGAAGATCCTGGACGAGCGGTCCAACATGGTCGTGGCCCACTTCCTGTTCTCACTCGTTTGGTCGGTAGGGGGCGTCCTAGACGGCCCCTCCAGACTCAAGTTTGATGAGTTCTTCCGCGCCTTGTGTGAGATGGACCACAGCGGGAAATACCCGAGGTAGCGTAGCCTGAAGTCACCCACAGAACCTGTACCCCTTATGACTCGTTGATCCTTTGCCTGTAGCATTACTTCATGTGTTACGTGGCTGTAAAAAATAATGATATCCAGAGATACATCCCTCTGTGCTCGCACTGTCTTCTTAATATTCCAATATCAAATTGATATAGCATGTGATTATTAGTAGAAACATCATTGCATTTCAGCTCATATATCTCTTGGCCATGTCCTTTTGTACATATCCGTATTAATTATGACCCGCCCGGTGTCCTGTATATTACCCTAGTACTCTATGTATCTGCCAGGTGTCCTGTGTATTATTCTAGTACTCTATGTATCCGCCAGGTGCCCTCTGTATTATTATAGTACTCTGTGTATCCACCAGGTGCCCTCTGTATTATTCTAGTACTCTATGTATCCACCAGGTGTCCTATCTAGTATTCTAGTATTCTATGTATCCACCAGGTGTCTTATCTATTATTCCAGTACTAAATGTATCCACCAGGTGTCCTATCTATTATTCTAGTATTCTATGTATCCACCAGGAGCCCTCTGTATTACTCTAGTACTCTATGTATCCATCGTAATTTAATGTAATCCCATTATGCGTCACTCCAGACCAAAGGATCTCAAGCTAAAGCGCAATATTCTGATCCCGAAGAAAGGAATCATCTACGACCATTTCTACCAGTACTCCGTGTACGGATCCTGGGTCACGTGGGCCTCGCTCGTCGACAAGGTCGACATAGAGGACAAAGCCAAGGTCAGCGCGGCCACATTATAACCTCCGCTTATATCAATTACTTAATGCTGAGTTCAAATACTTCCAATATAGTTTCGTTTTACCGTCATTCGATAGTGGTTATTAATTGGTTATTATTACGGTTATTCTTTAGATGTACAACAACCGATGTAGAGAGTTTCATGATTATCATTTCCGAATTATTTATCTTCTACTGCATAATGACAAATAACATAGGTTTGTAAACTCGTGAACCTAATCCTGCGAATACGGGAGAATACTGGTCGAAATTGCACAGGAAACATGAATATTCTGATGAATATACACGTGGTTTGTCTAACGCATTACATCGCACGCGTTGATGTTGTTATATACCAATATGTTATATAAATGTATTTAACCAATAATTGCTTGAACATATAAAATAGTTTGAGGCTTTCCTGGTTTAACTAATTGGCTACACTGACATTGTGCAACTGTTTATAAATGTTACGAATCACATATTTGATATTTCATCGATGTTGTTGGATCAGCTGATATTCTACTTGCCATGGCTTTGAGACTAATGTTATTTATTGGTACCTATATTAAATGTGATGCTTGCTGTCTGCGCTGGGACTGCCCATGTGTGTCACCGGATGGCATTTGTGTCGCTTTGCAGAATATTCAGGTAAACACGCCGCAATTCTTAATGAGATAATGGATGTCTCGATTTGTTATGCATTTAACAATAATTTCAGATCTAATAATTAACCAGTTTGTGCCTGAGTAGATGTTATGACACATTTAACAGTGACATATATGAACTAGTATTCAGGATGTGGTATATTTCCGTGATCTGTTTGATGTATAAGACATATGTAACTTTGCAACACATGTTAATTACTGAACATGTGGCGATCCGTTTGAACAGTATGCAAGCCTGGAAACTCAAATTAGCGATAAGGAGGAAATGGACGACGTTGTCGTGGTAACGATATTTGTTAGCTACGCACGAGGAATGTCTATTTTCATTTAGTTTTAATTTATTTTATGTATGTAAGTTCGACCTTTAGTGCACTATTTGTAATTGAATTGAACACAACTGACTTAGTAGGTTTATATACTGGATATGTCGTTTTCCTACACGAGTTGAGTAAATTATTCTGTAGTGAATGTCTCTAGCTCTGTCACGCATGCTTTCTGTTGATTTCCATGCCTTCACATTGAAACCCCGGGATTGTTACTAGCAAAAGGATTGGGGGAGGGGGGGGGGGGCGGTACAAAGGGAGGCATGTTCGTTCCTCAGTTGTTTGAGGAAAGGTTATACATAGGAACCCTTTTTGATCTCTGGGTATATTATTTAGCAGAAGATCCCCAGCGAAAGGTTGTGCAAGGTTAACAATTTTAAATCGGCTCTGTTGAAGTAATAATACAACTACTCATGTAGCACTTATGGTGTTAGGTTTTGCTCTTGTCCCCGTTTCCCGCCTATTTACGCTTTCAAACTAACCATTAACCAAAGCGCTGTTGTGTTTTTCTGTATGCCGTGTCGTGCTGCGTGTTTTGTTCTAACCGGTTATTATCTTCCTGATGTGATTGGTTGCTTTGGCTACCTGGCGCACTGGTGTTTCGCTTGTCACGTGACCATCTGTCGTCGCATCGCTCCCGTCACTGGTGTGATCTCGTTCTGCTGCTGGCGTTGCCATGACAGCGCGATTATGACCTGAGGCAAATGGTAAGAAGGGATGTCGATTTCAAAAGCTTGTCTTCTTTATTTATGTTTGTCTATTCGAACAATCTCTTTGTGTTTCACCACAACCGAGTTGACAGTTACTTCATTACAAACGATTATATATTATTCAATACCAGTATAATAAATTGCTCGTATATTCCTTTATGAACGGCCGTTTGCTTCTCCCATAAAAGCTTCTTTCTATTTACGTGTCTAATCTAATGTTGCTTATTGTGTTTTAACAAAAATCTGCTTCCGGACAAATGTGACTTTTCAGCTCGCCACGGGATGAAATGACGTGGCTTACCTCTTGCAAATCAACCTCTTAGATATCTCTGTGCTCATAGAGATGATACTTTGAGAAATCTGTGTTACTTTTCGGTAACTTTAAGTGCTATAACTGTTGCATTCACCAAGATAAACGGGACACAATTTCAGGGTTACGGGTGCTACAAGAATTAAACCCGTTCCTTGTCAGTTAGCGCACTGACGACAGATCACGAGCAGAATTTGTTTCACATGGTCGCAACAGTCGCGCCTCGCGAAGTGAAATAATCCCTTCCAGTTAACGAAGCCATCTAGCTAGAAGCCACAATGTCCTTATCTTAGGTGAACGAGTTGATCGTTAACACCATCGAGACTGAGCGACAACGATACTTCCTGCGAGAACTGGTGTCACGTGGTTGCCCCATGCTCATGGTCGGCCCGACCGGAACCGGAAAGAGCGCCATTACCAACAACTTCCTGCTCAGCCTTCCCAAGGACAAATACATCATCAACAATATCAACTTCTCGGCAAGAACGTCGTCGAACCAGACGCAGGACATGATCTTCTCCAAGCTTGACAGGTTTTGTGTTGGCATTGTGAAATATAATTTGCCAGATCTTAGTATTACTTCACCCGGTATTAATATAAATTGCATTCATTCATTTGTATTTTGGCACACTGTCTACCCCCACTAAATACCCTGAACGACATCCAACACAACTCTGCAACAAGCGAAGTGTATAATTTATGTATTTCACAAGGGAACCGCATAGGAAATATATCCTAAATATGCAACCGCACATGCACAGTTACTAGCTATTAAAAATAAATATATTTAAAATCAATATGTAATTTGTGTAACACTTGAGGGCCAAAGCTAGACGCAATGCCCGACCGACCATAGACCAGTGTTGCTTGCCTTGCAGGCGGCGTAAAGGGGTGTACGGCCCCAGTCCGGGCAAGAAGGTCTGTGTATTTGTGGACGACCTCAACATGCCTGCCAAGGAGCGCTATGGCGCCCAGCCCCCCATCGAGGTGCTGCGGCAGTGGGCTGACCAGGGCTACTGGTTCGACAGGTAATGTACGACTGGTTCGACAAGAAATGTACGACTGGTTCGACAGCTAATGTACGACTGGTTCGACAGGTAATGTACGACTGGTTCGACAGGTAATGTGCGGCTAGTTCGACAGGTAATGTGCTTGGTCGACAGGTAATGTTTCGATAGGTAATGTACGACTAGTTCGTCAGGTAATGTTTACATAGTTAACCAGGCAATGGCTGACTGGTGCGACAGATCATATGCAACTATCTCGACAACCGACAGGTACTGTGCAACATATTCGGTTTTATATCTATTACTAGTTGCTGACTTAAATATATCGTGTTGGCAATAAGACACTGGTATGTGCATGTTAATTCTGACCGGAAGCTGTGTGCTTACTCTGCCAGGAAGGACACCGGTGTGCTGTACCTGGAGGACATTATCATGGTCGCCGCCATGGGGCCCCCTGGCGGCGGCAGAAACCACGTGACACATCGCTTCCTACGTCACTTTAACATCATCGGCATCGAGTCGTTCGACGAGGCCACGATGCAAAACATCTTCGCCCCGATCATGGACTGGCACTTCAACAAGGGCTTCGACAACGCGCTCAAGAGATATTCCCGGGTAACCACATCGATTATCTGACTCAAGTAGTTCTTATAAGTCGCAATGCACACGTCCTGACTGAATTCGTACCGGCATATACAGTATTGTCTGTGGTAGTTGTATGTCCGACATGGTCAATATGCCGGTATGTCCGACATGGTCAATATGCCGGTAGGTCCGACATGGTCAATATGCCGGTAGGTCCGACATAGTCCTGATAAATAGTCTCATACACGATGGTACCCGACGAACGAGAAAAAGCCACGGGAAGTACAACCCACATGAGACCAGGAATTGGTGGAGGCCATGCTGATATCCGGCATGGCTTGTTCTACCAAAGTAGCCGCTTTGTAGGTATTTTTCTGTCTGTTCGACATGGCTGTACTGACAATGAATGATATGATATCGATATGCCGCACATATGACAGGCTGCATTGCTTTGTTGTATCTGATCAGTCTTGAATGAGAGTAAGCTATTTATGACATAAATTATGACATAGATATATACGATACATGTGTGTGTATGTACTTCTCAGATCATTGTGTCTGGGACCTTGGAGATTTACCAGCAAGCCATCAAGCGCTTCCTACCAACACCCGCTAAGTCTCACTATGTCTTCAACCTCAGAGACTTCGCAAGGGTTGTTCAGGTATATATTCACTTCTCTCCCGTATTCAGATAAGAAGCATTAAAACAAGAAGTTATATTTAACACGTGGCACTTAAGTGTATGCTTTTATTATTTAATATAGGCCACAAAGTCGATTTTAAATGAACCCTTGTCGTTCCATACCGTGTCGACAGGGCGTGTTACTGCTCAAGCCGCAGTGTACGCCAGACGGCGCTGAGGGATCCCAGAAAGTAGTCCGGCTGTGGGTGCACGAGGTGTACCGAGTGTTCTACGACCGACTTGTGGATCACGTCGACAGAGCTACCTTCTTCACCATGGTCAAGGTAAGGTAACTCAAGGTCAATATGACACTGCTTACGTAGTGTTCGCTGAGGATCAGGCACTCATGAAACTCAGAAATAAAGGTAATGTTTCATAATAATATTATGACTTGTTGTCACCATAGAACGTTGTCTTGGTACTCATTTTCTTTCCGCTAAATTTTCCTTACGTTTGTGACACATCTTCATGTGTGCACCACTTGCATGTTCTTATGACAATCTTCGTTAGTTGATAATGGAACAAACAACCAACATCTTGCTAAATTCAGTATATATATATATATACAGATAATCGACTGTTGAGCCGAACAAGAGTTAATAACTGGCTCTGTCTTAGTGTAAATTATCAACTTCCCTGTTGCCGCAGAACGCCGTGGAACACCAGTTCAAGGAGAAGTTTAACGCCATCTTCAGCCACCTGGCGGTGCCCGGGAAGCAGGTCACTGACAACGACCTCCGCAGCCTCATCTTCGGGGATTACATGGGGCGACGGGACGAGGACAAACCCTACAACGAGATCAGGGAGCTCGACGAGCTCAGAGAGGTCCGCAACAAGTCACCGAAAAGGGCAAATCGCACCTGTTCAAATATTGTTGTACCGTAAAGCTGGGAATATAGGGCTTATTACAATGGTGTGTGAGGGTTTTATTTCATGCTATCTGACCTGGTGACATTAGGTATGTTTGGGAAGTGTTCTGAGCGAATACGCCGGCTGAAGATATCGGAATTATACTAGCTTGTTCTGGGCTTCAAGACATTATATGGAATTCGTGTTTGTATCTTCTGTTAGGACTCTTGCCCTACTCGCCCCACTGATGTGACCTGCTCTGTAAACGTATCCCTGGCTTACCTTATTCCCTTCGATCCAAATCTATACCTGGCTTACCTTATTCCCTTCGATCCAGATCTATACCTGGCTTACCTTATTCCCTTCGATCCAAATCTATACCTGGCTTACCTTATTCCCTTCGATCCAGATCTAAACCTGGCTTACCTTATTCCCTTCGATCCAAATCTATCCCTGGCTTACCTTATTCCCTTCGATCCAAGTCTATACCTGGCTTACCTTATTCCCTTCGATCCAAGTCTTTACCTGGCTTACCTTATTCCCTTCGATCCAAGTCTATACCTGGCTTACCTCGTTCTTTGCAGGCCATGAACCAATATCTGGAGGACTACAACCTGATGAGCAAGGCGCCAATGGACCTCGTCATGTTCCGCTTCGCCATCGAACATATCTCGCGCATCAGCCGCGTCCTGCAGCAGCCCAACGGACACTGTCTGCTGGTCGGTAAGTCCTGCAGCAGCCCAACGGACACTGTCTGCTGGTCGGTAAGTCCTGCAGCAGCCCAACGGACACTGTCTGCTGGTCGGTAAGTCCTGCAGCAGCCCAACGGACACTGTCTGCTGGTCGGTAAGTCCTGCAGCAGCCCAACGGACACTGTCTGCTGGTCGGTAAGTCATGCAGCAGCCCAAAAGACACTGTCTGCTGGTCGGTAAGTCCTGCAGCAGCCCAACGGACACTGTCTGCTGGTCGGTAAGTCCTGCAGCAGCCCAACGGACACTGTCTGCTGGTCGGTAAGTCCTGCAGCAGCCCCACGGACACTATCTGCTGGTCGGTAATTCCTGCAGCAGCCCAACGGACACTGTCTGCTGGTCAGTAAGTCCTGCAGCAGCCCAACGGACAGAGTCTGCTGGTCGGTAATTCCTGCAGCAGCCCAACGGACACTGTCTGCTGGTCGGTAAGTCCCGCAGCAACCTAACGGACACTTTCTGCTGGTCGTAATTCCAGCAGCAGCCTAACGGACACTGTCTGCTGGTCGGTAATTCCTGCAGCAGCCTAACGGACACTGTCTGCCTGTTGATGCATGCCGCCAAGCTGGCCGCCACCATATCCTGATCACTGTTCCTTGCATCGCAGGTATCGGAGGTAGCGGCCGCCAGAGCGCCACCAAGCTGGCCGCCTTCATTGCGGACTTCGAGCTCTTCCAGATTGAGATCACCAAGAACTACACATCGGAGGAGTGGCGGGAGGACCTCAGGCGGATGATGCGGCGGGCGGGGGAGGAGGGCGTGTCCACGGTGTTCTTGTTCGGCGATCACCAGATCAAGGTATAGGGGGGTGGTGGTGGTGGGGGGCCGTGGGGTTGGGGGGGGGCCGTGGTGCTGGGGGAGGGGAGCATGATGGGGTGGGGGGGCGTGGCGGGGGAGGAGGGCGTGTCCACCGTGTTCTTGTTCGGCGATCACCAGATCAAGGTATAGGGGGGTGGTGGTGGTGGGGGGCCGTGGGGTTGGGGGGGGGCCGTGGTGCTGGGGGAGGGGAGCATGATGGGGTGGGGGGGCGTGGCGGGGGAGGAGGGCGTGTCCACCGTGTTCTTGTTCGGCGATCACCAGATCAAGGTATGGGGGCCGTGGTGGTGGTGGGGGGCCGTGGGGTTGGGGGGGGGCGGGCGTGGCGGGGGACGAGGGCGTGTCCACGGTGTTCTTGTTCGCCGATCACCAGATCAAGGTATAGGGGGCGTGGTGGTGGTGGGGGGCCGTGGGGTTGGGGGGGGGGCGTGGCGGGGGAGGAGGGCGTGTCCACGGTGTTCTTCGGCGATCACCGGACCAAGGTAAGGGGGGAGGCGTGGTGGTGGCGGGGCGTGGTGGAGTGGGGAGGGGGTGTGGGGAGGGATGTTTACCTTAGATAATAGAACGGTAGCCCTAGTTCTATTGCTGAATATTGTTCTATGGATCGTCAACAGGCGGCGAACATCGGACAGCACCTGTCTATAAAATGTAGAGATGAAAGACTGTCGTGATAAAGTATAGAGAACTGGAGACTGGTTTATATATGATTTATAGCATTTACAATCTGTAAAAACTGTACCCACAATGATCAAGATTCCGCAATGCTTGTTACGCACTGTCTATCATGTCGTGTGGCTGTTTCAGGAGGCGTCGTTCCTGGAGGACATCAACATGCTGCTGAACACGGCAGACATTCCCAACCTGTATGAGCACGACGAACGGCTGGAGATCATCGAGAAGGTACGGCGTGACCATAGCGCGAGTCTGTGACGCCATGGGACACAGGGAACGTGGGGGTCATGTATGAATCCATGTGAATGTGGAGGAGTCTTAATACGTCTTCCACGGGAAATTGGTTTAGGGAATAAAATGAGCCTAGTATTGAGAGGCATGGCCCTATCGGGGGCCGTCTTTGATGATTTAACCGGGAGGTCATTAACATAACATCCGGATAACATATATCAAATATATTTTGCAAATATTATTGTTGTTTTTTCCCACTGGGGCGGATCTAGGGAGAGGGTTAACCCTCCCCCCCTTAGGAACTTGAGCATACACTGTACAAGTCGGTTCTCCGAGCACCCCCCCCCCCACCCACACTCCCAGGTTGCCAGTTTTCAGAGAGCACCCCCACCCCTTTGCAAATTGCTGGATCCGCCCCTGTTCCCCGTTACTGTACTGAGCTGTAATCGGGTCTGTTTACAGATGCAGATTCTGGTTCAGGCCGAGGACTCGAGAGTGGAGATCACTCCGCTCAACATGTACAACAAGTTCATCGAGAGGATCCGGCGACACCTCCACCTAGTCCTCGCCATGAGTCCCATCGGAGACGCCTTCCGGTCGCGCCTGCGCATGTTCCCCTCCCTCATCAACTGCTGCACCATCGACTGGTTCCAGGTGTGTGTAGTATAAGGCTGGTTCCCCTCCCTCATCAACTGCCGCACCATAGACTGGTTCCAGGTATGTGCAGTATAAGGCTGGTTCCCCTCCCTTATCAACTGCTGCACCATAGACTGTTTCCAGGTGTGTGTAGTATAAGGCTGGTGCCCCCCTCCCTCATCTGCTGCACCATAGACTGGTTCCAGGCATGTGTAGTATAGGCTGGTTTCTCTCCCTCATCAGCTGCCGCTCCATAGACTGGTTCCAGGTATGTGTAGTATAAGGCTGGTTCCCATCCCTCATCAACTGCCGCACCCTAGACTGGTTCCAGCTATGTGTATCATAAGGCTGGTGCCCCCCCCCCCATCATCTGCTACACCATAGACTGGTTCCAGGTATGTGTAGTATAAGGCTGGTGTCCATCCCTCATCAACTGCTGCACCATCGACTGGATCCAGGTAGGTGCAATAGTGAAGAGTGACAATGAAAGGTAACCTGGTTAATAAGGTTTTTTCATTATCTTATGTATGTTTCCCCACCAGGCTTGGCCAGAGGATGCCCTGGAACTCGTCGCTCATAAGTTCCTGGATGACGTGGAGATGACACAGGACATCAGAGACCAGACCGTAGTCATGTGTAAACACTTCCACCAGAGTGTGCGCGCCCTCTCAGAGAGGTAACACCCATCGCCGTGACCAGTGCTCATAGGCCCCTTAGTATGTACATAAAGAGACATGCAATTTAGTTATTACTCCGTGAGAAATTACCCCGTCGCTTATGTTATCAGGAAATAGTTCGGTGTGCTGAGGTTATGACACGCTCTGTGTGTGGTGTGTCCAGGTTTTACGAGACGCTGCGACGTCAGACCTACGTGACCCCAACGTCGTACCTCGAGCTCATCAAGACCTTCAAGAATCTGCTCGGACGCAAGCGTCTCGAACTGCTGACTCTCAAGGACCGCTATGTCGTCGGACTGGAGAAACTGGAGTTCTCAGAGTCACAGGTAACGTGTGGAGATGTATAGGCGAGGGTGGGGGGAAGTGATTCTTCAAGGCACAGGTAGCGTGTGGAGGTGTATAGGCGCGGGTGGGGGGAGGTGATTCTTCAAGGCACAGGTAGCGTGTGGAAGTGTATAGGCGAGGGTGGGGGGAGGTGATTCTCCAAGGCACAGGTAGCGTGTGGAGGTGTATAGGCGAGGGTGGGGGGAGGTGATTCTCCAAGGCACAGGTAGCGTGTAAAGGTGTATAGGCAAGGGCGGGGGGAAGTGATTCTCCAAGGCACAGGTAACGTGTGGATGTGTATAGGCGGGGGTGGTGGGGGGGGGGAGGGGTATAGCTCCGAGTCTCAGGTAGCGTGTGGATGTGTATAGGCGAGGGGGGTGGGGGGGGGGGGGAGAGCTCCGAGTCTCAGGTAGCGTGTGGCGGTGTTTCGTTGATGATGAAAATGTGTCTTGAACTTTTGGTTTGTGACGGACACCTTGAACCTTGCTATCAAAGGCATTAACGGGCAGTGGCCAATAACCCCATAGAATAACTCCTTACTCGTTTGACAGGAAAACACATAGCCACCCTACACAATCATACAACTGGAGCAATCACAGCGGTCACAACGTACATATCGGTTCGTATCCAGATCTCGGTCATGCAGCGAGACCTCCAGGATCTGAAGCCGCGTCTGATCCAGACCAGCATCGAGACGGAGGAGCTCATTGAGATCATCGAGAAAGAGACCGCAGAGGTCGAGGAGGTCAAGGCCGTTGTGGAGGTCGACGAAGCCGAGGCCAACAACAAGGCCATGGAGGCCAAGGCCATAAAGGTTAGAGGTCATTGAGAACCTGGGAATGTCATTCACTGGAGGTCAATCCGTGCGATTGCTCGTGTCTGTCCTGGTTTGGTTTCACTTGCAAGTGCGAAATCGAAATGGTGACTATTACTTGGTCGCCATATTTCTTGGCCCGTGGCCGTCTTCTTCACCTTCATTTTGACTTTATATCGCCTTCAACTTTGACCCTTAACATTCACCGTTATGTTTGGCATGATCTTTGACTTTCATAGTGACAGTTAGTTTTCACTTTAAGTAATGTTTGAACTGCCCTTGACCTAGGATGAGTGCGAGGAGAAGCTTGCCATCGCCATGCCAGCCCTGAACGCCGCTATCGCCGCCCTGAACACCCTGAAGCAGAGTGACATCACCCTGGTGAAGACCATGAACAACCCGCCCAACCCAGTCAAGCTGGTCATGGAGTCCGTCTGCATCCTCAAGGTGACGCTTAACTGGAACTCTAATCTCGATTACTTCAGTAATGCACTGAGTTGATATATCTTTAATACAAAAGCGATTATGTGTCAAAAACAACTTTGTTTGTTTTAGGTCTCTGTTTTCACATCTCCCTTTGCGTCATCACATCAAACAAGTTTAACATAAATTTGTAAATGATGTTACGTCTTGACATAATCCATATACTGCTCGAAGCAGTTCAATGCAAAAGCCTCTTCTAAGATGTCGATTGTTGAAAGTTGATATATTTTCCGTCTCAGGGCATCAAGCCTGAGAGGAAGGTGGACTCGAACGGGCGGCCCATGGACGACTACTGGCCGGCCTGCAAGCGGGTAAGACACCGGGGGGGGGACTACTGGCCGGCCTGCAAGCGGGTAAGACACCGGGGGGGTGGTGACTACTGGCCGGCCTGCAAGCGGGTAAGGCACCGGGGGCGGGGGGGGGGAACTGTCCGGACGCAAGCGGGTGAGGCACCGGGGAGGGGTGGTACTGGCCGGGCTGCAAACGAGTAAGACGTCGTGGGGGGGGGGGGCACTGGCCGGCCTGCAAGCGGGTGAGACACGGGGGAGGTATACACAGATTATAATTCTAAGATTATTATTGTTACAAAGGTTAAAGAATAAATCGCAGAGCATCTTGTAAATCCCTATGAAATACAAATCAGTTCCGTTGTACCCTAGATCTATGCATGTTGCTCGCTAACCAGGATTGTGGGATACGTTCTGATCCAGATGCTCGGCGATCTCCACTTTCTGGATTCGCTGAGAGAGTATGACAAGGACAACATTCCCGCTCCGGTGATGAAGAAGATCCGAGACAAGTACATCAAACAGGCGGATTTTACTCCGGAAATCATCCGAAACGTCTCTTCGGCGTGCGAGGGACTCTGCAAGTGGGTCAGAGCTATGGAGGTCTATGACCAGGTGGCCAAGGTGGGTGTGGGTTAGAGCTATGGAGGTCTATGACCAGGTGGCCAAGGTGTGTGTGGGTCAGAGCCATGGAGATCTATGACCAGGTGGCCAAGGTGTGTGTGGGTCAGATCCATGGAGGTCTATGACCAGGTGGCCAGGGTGTGTGTGGGTCAGAGCCATGGAGGTCTATGACCAGGTGGCCAAGGTGGGTGTGGGTCAGCGCCATGGAAGTCTATGACCAGGTGGCCAAGGTGTGTGTGGGTCAGAGCCATGGAGGTCTATGACCAGGTGGCCAAGGTTGGTGTGGGTCAGAGCCATGTAGGTCTATGACCAGTTGGCCAAGGTGGGTGTGGTTCAGAGCCATTGAAGTCTATGACCAGATGGCCAAGATGGGTGTGGGTCAGAGCTATGGAGGTCTATGACCAGGTGGCCAAGGTGGGTGTGGGTCAGAGCCATGGAGATCTATGACCAGGTGGCCAAGGTGTGTGTGGGTCAGAGCCATGGAGGTCTATGACCAGGTGGCCAAGGTGGGTGTGGGTCAGATCCATGGAGGTCTATGACCAGGTGGCCAAGGTGTGTGTGGGTCAGAGCCATGGAGGTCTATGACCAGGTGGCCAAGGTGTGTGTGGGTCAGAGCCATGTAGGTCTATGACCAGTTGGCCAAGGTGGGTGTGGTTCAGAGCCATTGAAGTCTATGACCAGATGGCCAAGATGGGTGTGGGTCAGAGCTATGGAGGTCTATGACCAGGTGGCCAAGGTGGGTGTGGGTCAGAGCTATGGAGGTCTATGACCAGGTGGCCAAGGTAGGTGTGGGTCAGAGCCATGGAGGTCTATGACCAGGTGGCCAAGTTGGGTGTGGGTCAGAGCCATGGAGGTCTATGACCAGGTGGCCAAGATGGGTGTGGGTCTAGAGACATGGAGGTCTATGACCAGGTGGCCAAGGTAGGTGTGGGTCAGAGCCATAGAAGTCTGACCAGGTGGCCAAGGTGGGTGTGGGTCAGAGCCATTGAGGTCTATGACCAGGTGGCCAGGGTGTGTGTGGGTCAGAGACCAGGTGCCCAAGGTGGGTGTGGGTCAGATACCAGGTGGCCAAGGTGGGTGTGGGTCAGAGACCAGGTGGCCAAGGTGGGAGTGGGTCAGAGCCATGGAGGTCTATGACCAGGTGGCCAGGGTGTGTGTGGGTCAGAGACCAGGTGCCCAAGGTGGGTGTGGGTCAGAGACCAGGTGGCCAAGGTGGGTGTGGGTCAGACCTATGGAGGTCTATGACCAAGTGGCCGAGGTGGGTGTGGGTCAGAGCCATAGAAGTCTATGACCAGGTGGCCAAGGTGATTGTGGGTCAGAGACTTGGAGGTCTATGACCAGGTGGCCAGGGTGTGTGTGGGTCAGAGACCAGGTGCCGAAGGTGGGTGTGGGTCAGAGCATGGAGATTATTGACTTGATAACCAAGTAAAGTTGTGGTGAGTCAGAATCTAAAGCAAGGCACTGTGTGTTATATTGTGGCACAGATTTACGTATATTTAGTTATGTTGTCTAATAGCTACGCTTGTAGGCCGCACTTGCCCACATAAATTAAGAAATATATTATGCGATGAGCAAACGAAAGGACGAAATGTGGTCCTGTCTACAGTAGAAACATGTTTGTTTGTTGTCAGGTGGTGGCGCCTAAGAAAAAGAGTTTAAATGCTGCTGAGTCTGTCTACGGAGAGTTCATGGGACGGCTGAGGGTGAAACAGGCCGAGCTTCAGGCCATCACCGACAAACTGGATAAACTGAAGGAGGACCTCACCTACAAACAGGATCAGAAGACGGTACTGCATCCCGACTCACACGTGCATCCCTTTAGACATAGCTCAAGCCGCCAGTCTACCTGTATGAGCTATAACGACTAGATATGAGCTACAACATCAACAATATAATGTTAAATGCTTGCGATTGATATTTGATCGTTCCTCATTTGATTAAAAGGGCGTGATATCCACGGGGTAACCAAGGCAACGGTTGTCAATTTCGACTCAGTCGAATGTTTTGACTAGCATGCCAGGGTCTTGGCCTTACCAGGGGAAACAGTCGCTGGATAGTAGACTAAATAAATCTACAGGTTGCACCAATCGAATGTGTTAAATAATATAAGGAGTAAGAACATACGATAAATGAGCGATATACGCAATCACAGATAGTCACATACCGGGCATGCGTGTATGTAGTGGTCCATCGTCCATGTTAGAGCCCACGAAATGTATTATTGTAGTAAGCGTTAGGCCTGAGTAATACGCGAGGTATGTTGAGACAATGCTTCGCCCTTTACATGGAAACAACCATATGTTTAGTCTCACTTTCTCTCACAGAATTTAGAGGACAGCATTGAACTGACCAAGGTGAAGATTGTACGCGCCGAGAAGCTCATCAACGGTCTGGGTGGTGAGAAGGAAAGGTGGACACAGGTGCGTTATGACGTCACACACCATGTAAAATTAGGGATTTGTACGTGCGATGTTTGGAAAACAACCTCAGGCGACGTACGTAAGTTCTGAGTAAATAATTTTACTATCGGTATTTAGAGACATCTTAGTCGATACAGTATATATTGGTTAGGATGTGGAATGTGGAGCTACTAAGCTATACATAACACTAACATAAGCATGATTCTGTGACACCCTGTATGTTGTAGAACGTTGAGACACTGAGCTACACATAACACTACTACAACACTATTCCGTAACACCCTGTACGTCAAAGACCGTGGGGACTCTGAGCTAAACATACCACTACCAGTAACATGATTGTGTGACACTCTGTATGTTGTAGAACGTTGAGACCCTGAGCTACACATAACACTACTACAACACTATTCTGCGACACCCTCTAACATTATTCTGTGACACCATGTATGTTGTAAAACGTGGATACGCTGAGCTACACATACCACTACCAGTAACACTATTCTGTGACACCCTGTATGTTGTAGAACGTGGAGACCCTGAGCTACACATACCACTACCGGTATCATTATTCTGTGACACCCTGTATGTTGTTGAACGTTGAGACACTGAGCTGCACACACCACTACTAGTAACATTATTCTGTGACACCCTGTAACATTATTCTGTGACACCCTCTATTTTGTAGAACGTTGAGACACTGGACTACACATACCACTACCAGTAACATTATTCTGTGACACCTGTAACATTATTATCTTACACCCTGTAACATTATTCTGTGACACCCTGTATATTGTACAACTTTGTGACACTGAGCTACACATACCACTACCAGTAACATTATTCTGACACCCTGTAACATTATTCTGTGACACCCTGTATGTTGCAGAACGTGGAGACGCTGAGCTACACATACCACAACATTGTGGGGGACGTGCTGCTGTCAGCCGCATACGTGGCCTACCTGGGACCCTTCATACAAGAATTCAGACAGGTAACGATCTATTTTATAGTAGAACAATGTATATGGATAGTATATATATAGAAAGATACAAACTTAGTTACCTATTTTGCGTGCGAATAATTGTAAAATGCCAATTAATTGCTCTATATGTATATTAATATATATTTTTCATAATTTGGTAGACAAATTATTTATATAACAATAAAGGTTTAACAATAATAAATGGGTAGTTTTAACCGGAGAAGAAATGTTATTTGTCACAAATGTATTCAGTCTTAATCCAGCGTTATGCTTTATTGTTCACCAGGAGGCTCTAACCGAGTGGCACGCCCTCTGCCGGGAAAAAGAGATTCCAGTGTCAGAACGATTCAGTCTCTCAGGAACTCTCGGGGAGCCCGTGAAAATACGAGACTGGCAGATCGCGGGACTTCCGGTCGATAAGTAAGTGTATGAGGCCGGTGCAGAAGGTGTCATAATCCTTTATTTCTCATATTGTGCTCATTAGATAATATGTTTTAGGCCTTGTGTTGCTGGTATTAGAGTGTTTGATGTGAGACACCACATATAGTGACGGACATTCCATCAAGAAAATATACAATATATATTACCAAACATATTAGTACACCTTAGTGTACTAATGTATCTTTAATATTACAATATAGGGTTTTGAATGACTGTCATTAGGTTATCCGGCTTCTCCGCAGTTTTTCATATTTAAGTCTTTATATTATTCTTACGGGTGCGGTGTATAGCTTGTCATTTTTACCGTACCTCCATTATGGTTTCCATTGTACTGACCGTGCGTGTCTTGGTTACAGTTTCTCGGTCAGTAACGCCATCATCTCCACGTGTGCCAACCGCTGGCCGCTGATGCTGGACCCCCAGGGCCAGGCCAACAAGTGGATCAAGAACATGGAGAAGTCCAAGAAGCTAGAGGTCGTCAAACTGTCTGACCCCAACTACCTGCGACCTCTGGAGAACTGCATCCAGGTCAGCCATAGCGGGGCTACTGAAAGGGTTGATAGGTCCAGGTCAGCCATAGTGCGACGGCGTGGGATAAAGGGGCCACTTAAAAGGTTAATGTTGTTAAAGGGTTAATAGGTCCAGGTCAGCCATGGCCTGACGGTGTGGGATAGAGGGACCACTTAAAGGGTTAATGTTGTTAAAGTGTTAATACGTCCAGGTCAGCCATGGCCTGACAGTATGGGATAGAGGGGCCACTTAAAGGGTTAATGTTGTTAAAAGGTTAATAGGTCCAGGTCAGCCATGGCCTGACGGTGTGGGATAGAGGGGCCACTTAAAGGGTTAATGTTGTTAAAGTGTTAATACGTCCAGGTCAGCCATAGCGCGACGGCGTGGGATAAAGGGGCCACTTTAAGGGTTAATGCTGTTAAAGAATTAATAGGTCCAGGTCAGCCACAGAGCGCCGGCGTCGGATAACGGGGCTTCTTAAAGGGTTAATGCTGTAGGATTCCGGTACATAAAGGGGAGAAACTTGCTACAAGACGTGCTTTGATTTATACAGCAGGGCTAATGAAGATATCTATCACTATTAGTAGCGATACAGATGTTACATGTCAAAGGGATCCCCAGTCTTAATACCAGTAACATCACTTAATTTATAGCAGTGAGTACATGTCCAAAATAACAGTAAATTAAAGTTGGAGGAATGACTGGTTCACGTGAACAAAGTGGTATGGATTCGTTCTAGGAACTGAAACCATAATCACAGTACGATATCTGTATGTTACACAAAGAATCATTTACACCTTGTGTTTGGTCTGTAGTTCGGCAACCCGTGCTTGCTGGAGAACATAGGCGAGGAGTTGGACGCCATCTTGGAACCGGTGCTACTGAGACAGACGTTCAAGCAGAACAACATGGAGTACATTCGGCTGGGAGATCACATCATTGAATACAGCCGGGACTTCAAGTTGTACATCACAACTAGAATGCGCAACCCTCACTTCCTGCCCGAAGTGTCCGTCAAGGTATAGAACAGATGAATACATTAGACGAAAATAAAATGCCTTGAAATTTGGGAATTTTGTTTGTACTTTGATGTTCTAAGCAGTTTTTTCATAGATGTTAAAATCGTTCGACCAATATGGGACCTCAATTCCATGTGACAATCTGTTTCATATAGTTACCCTCATGAATTGTGCAAAATATCGTGCGGGGAGAATGTTTCCTTCTAGATCTTCATATATATTTGGTCTTCGTTCCGTGTAATGGACATTTACATTGAAACGACTGTCTAAAATGAGAAGCTCAAATCTGTGGTTGTGATTCGATGACCTGTAACCTTTGAATTACATGGGCACGGCGTCTGTCTCCAGGTGACCTTGGTGAACTTCATGATCACGCCGCCGGGCCTGGAGGATCAGCTCCTGGGCATCGTGGCCGCCAAGGAGAAGCCGGAGCTGGAGGAAAAGAAGAACCAACTGATCCTGGAGAGCGCCAGGAACAAACGCCAACTGAAGGAGATCGAGGACAAGATTCTGGAGGTTCTCTCCGCCTCGCAGGTGAGGCTACTAGAAGCCAGGTCCGGGGTCCAATGTCCCACCGGAACAAAGAGCCTTCCGCCTTTAAATGTAGAGATCATTGACGAAAAATTCTCGAAGCTATCGATCTTCTTATATGACATATAAAGTTAAATTCTGAATCCTAGGCTAGAATTAACGGTTTGATACTCTGATCTTAAATCGTAAGTTAAATGGAATATGGTTTATGCATTCTGCGCCTTGGATCTCGATATAGGGCCAACTGATCATTCATAAAGGTTATTATTGTTTAATTTATTACACAATGATGCATACACCCAAACTGTATCATTGTATCATTGCATTAACGGCGATGCGATATACGGGTGACCTGCAATGACGTCACAATTTCAGGGTAATATCTTGGAGGATGAGACAGCCATTGAAATATTGTCCTCCAGCAAAGTATTATCAGAGGAGATTTCCGAGAAGCAGGAAGTGACGTCAAAGACTGAGGCAGAGATTGACGAAGTTCGAAATGGCTACAAGGCGGTAAGTTAATGTAGCAATTTCATTTATATTGCATTGTGGATTGTAATGTGTGAAGAATAAACGTATGGTAAAACATATGAATACGTTTGTTGCTTAAGTAAACTATATATATATATGATATATATAATATAAAGTAAAATATCTTCTAATGTGTATTTCAGGTAGCGAAGCACAGCAGCATCTTGTTCTTCACCATATCTGACCTGGCCAACATAGATCCAATGTACCAGTACTCTCTAAGCTGGTTCATCAACCTCTACATCACCGTAAGTCAGCCTGCCTTGATGTAAAGTCGGTTGGTCCCATCACATGTCTGGGTCTGATCACATTTGAAATCTGGAATCATAATTATGATCGTATACCCCTAAAAATAGCAAGCACGAATCTAAGGGAGAATTTTTGTAGGATTTTGGGAAGATGCACCCTCACCCCCTACACCCCAAGGATAGATCCGTTTCTGATGACACTGCCTCTATGGGTGAAATGCTCATCATTTCCCGCGACAACCAAATACGTGAGGTTTTCCCGCTCTTTTGCAGTCAATCAACGACAGCGCGCCGTCTGCTGACCTGGTTACCCGGATGTCGAATCTGAACGACCATTTCACGTACAGTATCTACCAGAACGTGTGTCGGTCGCTGTTTGAGAAGGACAAGCTGCTTTTCTCCTTCCTGCTCTGTATCGGACTCCTCAAACACGTGTGAGTGGATGAGAGATGACGTCACTTAGTGGCCTATTTCACGAACACAGTTTAGACCACTACGGGGCTTAGTCGACTTAAGTTACCATGTAAATGATGGGCGATTCTAGCCGACTAAACCCCGTAGCCGGCTTAAACTGCGTTCGTGAAATCCGCCACTGGTATTTTGGCATACCATTAATTTGTGTCGCATATTTGCGATATATACGATTGGTGCTGATGGCTTGCATTGTCTGTTACACCATACTTACGACCATATTAATGATGAATTAACGTGGCTGTGATACGTAATTGTGGTAATTCGACAAGTACATTATTCTGTGAGATGATTAAATACGCATTTGTATGGCGGTTATTTCGCCATTAGCGGGGACGTGGATGACCAGGAGTGGAGATTCCTGCTGACGGGGGGCGTGGCTCTGGAGAACCCGTTCCCCAACCCGGCTTCTGACTGGCTAACGGATAAATCCTGGGCCGAGATAGTCCGATGTTCTGATATCCCTGTCTTCAAGGGATTTATGGAACACTTCCGGAAAAATGTACGTAGCGAGTCCATTGGGATCATTTTATGGCATAATTGTAAAGATCAGTAATATTAAATATTTTAACCCTTAAGGCACGCAGAAGAAAATTGGCATAAATTTAATATTACCATGAAAATTATAGGTAATTTATGCAACAAATGTTCATTTTATATGAGAGATATGATGTGTTCTCTGTGATCCCCGTAGCTTGATTGAGCTAACATTGACTCATGGCTAGACCTAAACTCGGACTTCCCACTCTCATTACGTCATCCAGATAGGGCAATGGAAGGTCGTGTATGACGCTGCCACTCCGGAGACAGAGACCTATCCAGAGCCCTGGGCGGAGCTGACCCGCATCCAGAGGCTTATCCTGCTGCGGTGTCTGCGTCCGGACAAGGTCGGTCCATACCTGCATCTGCTACTATGATGGACATGCAGGTTTTACAGCTGCATTGAATATTGCAATCAAACTGGGACGATTGTTGATGAATCTTTGACATTCAATTTCAAACTTCACTTATATGATGAAGTATATATCTAAGACACATATAATATATATATAAGATATGTTAAAATATAAGCCTACCTTGAAGCACCTACTCTGCCACAACCAGATGGTGCCCGCCGTTCAGGCCTTCATTGTGGACAAGATGAGCCAAGCATACATCGAGCCTCCGACCTTTGACCTCTCGCTGAGCTTCAAGGACTCGACCTTCTTCTCGCCCTTGGTCTTCGTCTTGTCGCCGGGAGCGGATCCAATGGCGGTCCTCTTCCGGTTCGCTGAGGAGCAAGGTAAGACACAGTGCTGCTTGCGGTAATTTCTGTTCCTTCCTCCGAACTGTTGCTCACATATATGGCTCAGAATATTGTTTATCAAGCACATAAAGGGCAGAAGTACTCGTGAACTGGTGAACGCGAAGTGTGTAGGCGTAGGTACAACTACGACTTCGTGCAGACACGTGGTCGAGCGATATTACAGGTTGTTTGCCCCTTATTTCCGTCTTCAGGCTTCATCTAAACGTGAGAGGGTGAACGTGCGCAGGTCGAGTGGAACATTTTATACGACTCGTTATGTGTCTGTAACCAATTTCAGATTTTAAAAATATCATCGAAGGCACAATGAGGATATTGACCTATTAAGGTCCTGGCGAGACCATCATTTAAGCCTTATGCGCCTGTCATTACGTCCCCCGAGCCTCACACCCTATCGTTATAACATTGTACACGATGTGAACCATTGGTAGAACGGTAGCAGGTTCATGGCTCTGACGAGGATTGAACGACACCTTGACAATCAGATCAGCTGATTGAGCTACTGACGTAGAGCTTGCCGTGGCTTTGGTTCATGGAGCAGCGAGTTATGTTCGTGATATATTGTGTGGTGCCGTTTCTCCACTTAGAGACGTCATGTCGTCAACTATAATAGTCGTCATCATTATTATCAATTTGACTTTGAAATGTTAAGCTTTAGTCTGTTTGTAGAGTTTGTTAGAGAGTGGTATTGTTGGTGAAAACGCACATATTTATTAAAATGCACTCATTATTAATTTATAATCACTTGTTGATGCCTTTTATTTTATTTTACCGTCGGTTAAATATCGCCCGTGTAATTGTCATACATACATTTTTCACTGACACATGTTTCAACGTAACTGGCAGTCATGCTATATGATTGTTATACTTTTGTTACTAGACATGGACTTTGGGACTGTAGATCCTCTGTTTGATCCCGGTAACACCAACTACTGTAAAACGGTGTACCTGTAGTAGAAACACATTTATGCAGTTGCTTTCTCAGTTTATGGTTTCGTAGAGATTATAAACATGAGGTTTGCTATGTGATCTGGTCCGAGATGTTAGACATAAGTACAGCTGGCAAGACGCTCAGGATATACACACAGTGGTTTCATTCATTGCGTGTTGTCCTTTATGTAGAACCTGTATACATTTGTGAAGTGATCGCTTTGACAACATGCAATGTTGTTTGGACTGCAGTGCTATTTTTCATGAATTTGCTAACCATATAACGTTAGTTTGCGAGTGAATTTGTTTATTGTTGTTTTTGACCATGCGCCTTCCTGCTGCATTTAGTAGAATTTAGTAGAAGTTTGGGGTACTATAAAATATGTCACATACGAAACTAAAAGACTAAAACACAAAAAAGTTTTTTTAACAAATATCTTCTTACGTCTGATTTATAAACCTTTTGTTCATTTTTGCCAGCCTATTTCGTAGGCAAATCGGATGCCATATCAGGGGAGGATGGTAATAGAAATACTGACATACAGTTATCGTAACCAATAATATCTTGTTGTGTCAAGATCCCAATGAACTATTTTGGTGACGTTACCAGATGCCATACATTAACCCTAACACATTGTGACGTCACCCGATACCCTGTGTCTTTGATCTGGCATGATTAGTACGTCACCCTGTGTTTTGATCCCACTGTGACTAATCATATTCGGTGTCTTTGATCTTGCATTATCGTCATGTCGCCCCATCATCCCCCGGTGTTTGTTATGTCTTATTTATTTATTTCCCTAATAACGTTACCGCGCACGGCATGTCAATGACAAAGACAAAGATTCAGATCCAGGCTGTGAAAGCATGACATACTCATCTATTAATATCACTCAAATAGCATATAAGAGTTTCTCATTTGCTCTTAAAACTACAAGACAATATACCAGACAGAAAAGGTTTATGTTCAACCGTTGATTTTCCAAAACATATTCATATTTAACACTATTTATCGCGCTTTGCAATGTAGTTATTTGTAGTTATACACGTATTTCTTCACTGTCATTGCTCAAGGATTGCAGTGAGGGTAACTGCTCCCAGTATAGTAGATTGCATGGATTTTTCAAGTTATATTTGCATCGTTTAAACGGTTCGCTACTTTTTTTCCGCATAAGCTTGACAAATATTCAACTATTTCCGATTCATTTCCACAAAACACATATTTATCGGAGCCTTCATTTGCATAAAAAGGTATTGGTTACCGATGCAGTATGATGTATTTGATCTTGTTTCGCTGTGACGTCACCGGGCTTTGTTGTCTTTAATGTAATGCTACTGTCTGTCGAATACCCAGCTCCTTCCAAAAGAGCCGGAGGTTATTCCCGGCCCATGGCTGCTGATTACTCCTGACCAGTCCTGTTGTCGCTTATTGTGTGTTTTCTGTATTGTGTATTGTGTACCATACGTCAAAGGCCAAGTATCCTTTGTAATTAAATCCTCTGGTCTATCTGGCTAATGTTACCATGGCTCCAATCTGCTGGGTACATAGTGGTGTTTTCCTACATTGTATCTGGAGCTTGAGTATAAGATTCGATTGACGCACTATTTAAGAATCCTATTATGTTTATGTCTACGGACTACCAAAATAACATTTCATGTTCAATTCGGTCTTATGCTCGTAAAGCACGCCTGGAGCATAAAATCAGGATATTTGACCTTGACCTTAGCTTGTTTACGTGTGTTTTTACGTCTCGTGACGATGACGCCTATTTAACTGTCTGTGTGTCGCGTCCAGGGCTGGTGACAGGCGTCACCAAGGCCAAAGCACAGCGTCGGTGGCGCCAGGTTAAATCCACCGTCGCCAACGACGACCAGGACTCCAGCAGTATGTCACAGAACTAGAGTCCCTTTAGTCTCCCTGCATCTCTCGGGAAATGGTGCCCTTTAGATTCCACTAACAGTTGATCTAACACTTGGGGATTTCGGACGTGTGCAGGTTCTTCTTTTCATTAATTAGATGTAATGGTGTCTGTTTGCCCCTCGGTCATATAACGTTACTTGTTGCGATTAATGCAACCTTCCGCATGTGGATGTCATGAGCCAAGGGACTAATGTATCAGCTGTAAGATTCACCTGGTAGTCGTGGTTGTTTTGTTACCCTGAAAGTAACTTTTATAATAATCCAATCCTTGTCGCACACCTCGGACGTCCATGACGAATACGTCATGTTGACACTGTTAATATCCACGTAAGACGTTTTAGTCACCATATTTAATAAGAAGAATGCTTGTGTTTAAGTCTTGTTTGCTGCGCACGGGTTGCTTTGTGTTACTGTGTGTCGCACTAACAAAAATCAGTTGTCGGGCCAGATGAGACTGACACAAACTTACTAACTAGACAATTAATTAGTGCATAATATGCATGTAGCCTCATCTTATTCCGTTTTGGTCTAACCATTATTTCTAGGCCATCAACGTTGTATATGCAGTATATGGCAGCTACATTTATAATTTCGCAGAGTTCGCAGAAAAAGTGTTTTATCATTTATTAATTTATCTTGCATTACAAGAGTAGCATTTATGAAACATCCAATATTTCAGCATTGAAATGTGTGAGATTTACGTTTTACCACCGTGTTTTACCAACATTGATCTTTAACAATTCTAGTATATATCTAGCACTGTATGGCTATTTGATTGCCATCAAAGTGCGTTCTTTACTTCCTCACTCTTCCGTTTGATGTCGAGTCATGTTATTACGATGGATTAGCGGAAAGGTTATGACCCCAACTATGTAAATATCAACTTCTTGACCCCCAGATGCCAGCAGCAAGCTCCAGACGATTTCACTGGGTCAAGGTCAAGGACCAATCGCCGAGAAAATGATAAACGAGGTTAGAGTAATTTTTTAAGAGATGTGATACTTACTTACGATACCTAAATGAGAATTATTATATTATAATTATCGTATTGCAATTGGTATTCATCTGTCGTATATATAAACGCTGTTTATGCTATAAGAATGTAATGTTGTCAAAGAAAACAAATTTAATTAAATTTTACTGACTTGCGCTTACTTCAGGGTATAACATTTTCAAGAAATAACAGTTTATAACCGAAAGAAAACCTGACCTAAAGCGTCCTGTCCTTGTCATCTGTTCATTACACCCACAACCACCTAACCCACGTATTCAGGCTCTAGAGGCGGGCACGTGGGTGCTGCTACAGAACTGCCATCTAGCGGCGTCCTGGCTTCCGGAACTTGAAAGGATATGCGAGTCGGTAAGCGACCGCTAGGGCGCGCCCTAACATAACGGGCTGTTGTCCTACGTCATCTGTCATATTTAGAGTCATATTTTAAATATAAAAGCACTTTCTTAACTGACGCCTTATGCCGCGAGTTAGTACAAGTACAAATAAGAAATCGGCGCAAGCGCACTTTAAAAATGAAATGGCACTGTATAACTGAGGCAAATATGTTTTAAACACGCTTCATACCATTGTTGCCACGGTAACTGCAGGTGATCACGGACGCCAGCAAGACGCACCCTGACTTCCGGTTATGGCTGACCAGCTACCCATCCCCGGTGTTTCCGGTCTCCATCCTGCAGAATGGCATTAAGATGACGAATGAGCCGCCCAAGGGTCTGCGAGCCAACCTCCTGCGCTCCTACCTCAACGACCCCATCTCAGACCCGGCCTTCTTCAATGGTTCCGGCAAACCACAGGTGCGGGCTGTGAAGACGGGGGCGGGGGGCTACTCTCGCTGTAATATTAAATGGGCTTGATATAACGCTGGGGAATGGTGCCTGCCTTCATATTTGTTGGTTCATTTTGATTAAGTTAGATGTACTATTTAGATTGATCTATTATGTGCACATATATTGGAACCGCTATAGTGTACAGAACGATATATCCGTTTAACAGGTATTCGGTTTATTAAGGTTCAAGTACGGCATAAAAAAGGGACCTACCAGTAGGTTCGATCTTGACAGGATTTCGATTACGTGGGATTCGACTGCACTATAGATATATCAGTACATGTGCCAACAGGCAAGCTCTTCTTTTTACCCTACCAAACAATACAATAATAAATAACAGAATAAGCTTTCTCTCGCTCACTACTAATCCCCTCTTCTCCTTCCCCTGGTGTTGCAGGTCTTCCGTCGCTTCCTCTTCGCGCTCTGTTTCTTCCACGCCCTTGTCCAGGAGAGAAGGAAGTTCGGTCCGCTCGGCTGGAACATCCCCTACGAGTTCAACGAGTCCGACCTCCGGATCAGCGTCCGGCAACTCCAGGTGGGTGGAGGACTGGGTGGGGGGATCCGGAATGTGACCTTGGAAAGTTAAATCTGGATCTGATTGACGCCATGCACATAGCGCCAATGTTTATGCCAACTTATTTATATTTACTGGAGAAAACGTGATTTTATTTATAATGCCAAATAACGGTTGACGTATGCTGTTCGGAGTTTGTTACAGTTCGGGTCTTTGATTTGAAGTCGGCGTTCGGTATTTGAGCAGTAATTCTGTGGGTGTTGTGTTGTAAGTTACATCACACATTCCATGCCGTCTCCTTGCCATTCCTACGTGTCACCCAATGTCTCCCAATGGGTCGCTCACGACAGCGCCGGAATCGGAACCATCTCACTAGCGCATTCCACTGTTTGTCCCCTTAGATGTTCATCAACCAGTACCCAGACCCGCCCCTGGTTGCCCTGAGCTACCTGACGGGTGAGTGTAACTATGGCGGGCGGGTGACGGATGACAGGGACCGGAGACTCATCCTCAGTCTCCTCGACATCTTCTACTGCCCCGAGGTGTCCAGCCAGGGGTACAAGTTCTCATCCAGTGGACGCTACCGCGTGCCGGACTTCGGGCCGCTCGAGAATTACCTGGACTACATCCGAAGTCTTCCACTGTTACCCCATCCAGAGGTGAGCGCCACCTAGCGAATGGCCATGAACCGTGTCGTGGCTGATAGCTGAGGGAAACACATGCAACCGAATGCAATGTAATAGTTTATCAGTGCATATATCATATATAAGAAACAAATCTAAAATATACTATATAAACAAGCCTACAATAGCGTCAACATATATATTGTTATATGAGAGGATAGTTCCTTAATTCTAGTTGCCCACAATGTGCACTACGCTCTTGTTTACGTTTTATAGTGCTATTCCATATCTTTCAGTTGTTTATTTTACACAACGTTTATCACTAGTATCCATTGTACATAAGCCCACCCATATTGTTTCATCCGGATATCATTGTCGACTAGTAGCGCTCAACTACTAATGTTACCCTTTTAACTCTATGTACCAACGTCAAATAAAAATAAAATTGTATCTTATGTTATCAATAGCGTCTATGCCATCTCGCAAAATACTGTATTTATCGTATCGTTATCATAAATAGCCAAATACATTGCCCAATAGTTAGAACCGTTGGGACAATACTGTTCCAACGATTTAAGTGCATGGGAACCGTGCGAACGGCCCCGTTACAATAACGTCATATATATATGGGTGTATCTATAT
Source organism: Arenicola marina (assembly GCA_964019135.1). Lineage (NCBI taxonomy): Eukaryota > Metazoa > Annelida > Polychaeta > Arenicolidae > Arenicola > Arenicola marina. The sequence continues at coordinate 13,717,844 of OZ025248.1, read as the reverse complement.
GTCCATGTGTAAGCACCCAAACACACTAAGCAGCGCATTATGTGAATGCTTTCTATTCAGGTATATGGATTACATGAGAACGCAGACATCACCAAAGATCAACAGGAGACACAACAGCTGTTCGATGGTATCCTGCTGACCTTGCCGAGACAGGTAGGCTGTTTGACAAGGTCAAAGGCCGCCATTTGTTTTATAGTTCAGCTTGAACCAAGAGATGTTCGGCCGATAAGGCAAATAGCATATACGCTTAGAGCATATATGAATTGATGAGATAAGTTACTAGATAGAATATGTTATATGGTTACATACTACATATAACATATGTTACACATAAGGACGTTGAAGTGTTGTCTAAATGTTGACTGAACATTGATTTTGTCGTCTCGTTCTTTACCCAGTTAACAAAAGACGAAAGCTCAACCAAACCCGAAAGGCGTAATAAAGTAAATGTGTAACTAGTCGATATATATTTCTTTGAGCTATCGGCACACAATGACCTACTACATAGTATGTAGCTTCTACCTGTTGGTCCGATGTGGTGCGCATGGGGCAACAAAGGGTTAATTCGCCGATCTCCTCAACGTCTCATTGCAAGCACACTTCTCGTCTTCATATTCTGCCAATGTTCTGTGGACCAGCAGTTTAGTTGTCTGGGTTCAGATTGACCTGATTATTCAATGGTTCTAATAAACAATCAATCTGACCCGCCATTTATTGGTCTACTGTCTTGGGTATTGGTCCAAACGGCAATGTGAGGACCAATGTCGTCATTACTTGGTTTTTATGGTCCTTGTCAGTGTAAGTTGTAGAATTTCACTTTTTTCCTTTCCATATTATTCGGTGGTCGCCAATAAACGTGTAATCTGACTACACTATCGACATTCATCATGCTATGACTAAAACTAAACACCGACATTCAATATATTTGTAGCGTATATATATATATATTTTATTCGTCCGAACGGCTCATATATATATATATATATATTTTGTAGCGTTCTGATCTTTATAGTTTTACCTGATGCATCAGTTTATTTGTTGGTACTGTAATGATACTTGTTAATTACCAATGTAGGCTAAACGTCACCAAGTTGAATATCTTAATTCACTCCAATCGTGGTATTCGTTCGGCAAGGTGAGACCTTAATCTCGACAAGGAGCGCCATCAACTAATATCGTATTCAGAGGGTGGGGGGGGGCACTGCACTGCACCCTACGTGGAAAGGAGCACCGTGATAAAAACGCACCGCGAAAAAATAAATGAAACAAAAAGACATGATAGGTTATGTGTAGTAGACTTCTGACCGATTGCTCATCGGGGGCAAACTATATTTCCGTCTCATATCGTCTGGGCGACTGATTATATGCCACAACTCAGTAACAACAGAAACACGATAATGAGCATGCTATAATCACTTGGATACGATAAGCACGCTTATACAAGTAATTGCTGACATGTACAAGGAGTGGGTTCTTATCTTATCAATGATTTTCTTATCGCTGTAGATAAAAGATATTTTCCTTTTGGGACTTTGGAACATGGTGATGCCATCTAGTTATGGCAACTAGTGGCTACTGTTCCTATGGCTGCGTCCATAGTGCATGACTGAATGAAATGAAATTAAACATGGTAAACCTTCGACCAATATGTTAACCTATATGTTAAAGCAAATGATCAGGACTGCCTGAAGCAATCAGTAACGACACAAACCATTATGAGCGAGAGACCACAGTACCATGCTGAAGTTTCCACCTATATCCATCAAGTCAACTGTAAATGCACACCGACTATGCTAATTAAATGAACAGCACACTGAACTGATATGATGTATCCAATTTTCTCCTCGTTTATTTGCTGAATTGAATCTCGTCATCCAGGCTCAGGTATTCGCTTGCGCTTGCCCTTTCGGGTGCTTGACGTGGTTTTCATGTTGGCCTTCTGAAGGTTTACGCCAATATAGGTTTCACCAATTGTTTGGCTTTTTGCGAATGTTATACATTTATTGGCGGTGCCTGTGTGTTGTGCTCAAAATAAGATAAGTATGTAAGCGTTATTCCTGTGCAAACAGAATTTGGATTGCAGGATAAGTATTCTCATGATGACAATGTTTTGTCGTGCACACTATAAATTTGTTTACTATATCACATGCATTATTTATTAAGGTATACCGCGTGTTTAATACGAGTGAGTGTGTAATGCTTTACGGTGAATTAAGATCTCTTTTACATCATTCTATCACGAAAATGTGTTCAACTAAAAAATATTTTCTTCGGGAGTACCGACACAGCTTGCCGCATTAGCATCAATATATCTATTGCACTATCCAAATTATTTATATATATATATCTATATGCCTATGTATGTAAGATGCACACTCGCCATCAGCAAAATAGCTCTTGTTAATAAATGCAGGTAAATAATTAAGTAACTGTACAATGTCTTCAGTATGTAACTTAAATAAGTAAGTAAAGTGTTTACAATACGTAAAATAAGTATCCTTTTTTGTATATTTTGCGAGGTTTTCAACAATGAATGCACATAAATAAATTTAATCGTTGTATTGCCCTATATCGTGATTGCCTATGTGATATGATACAGGAGATTAGTTTATTATATTTAATTATATTGATATATTTGAACAGCCTTTTGATTGCAGACGATTAAGTCAAAAGACATGCATGCGACTGAGCCTTAACTAATTCTTGTCACGTGATTCGCAGTCTTCTGGAGGCGGTCGGACGTCACAGGAAGTGATCGAGGACTTGGCGACGGACATCCTGTCCAAGATACCCCCGGACTTCAATCTGGAGGAAATACAGGTCGGGATCCCAGCCCCGATTACAACGTGTTTGGGGTGTGATAACATTCCATCGATTGTATTAGACAATGTAGGGACATTGTGTTGTAAGTTAGTAACCGACGTGGGAGATAAAGAGTGTATTTAACATAGAATAGGTGAACAGAAGTCAATGCTGGTTAACAAGGTAGAAAATATTTGACCAACGGTTTGAATGAGAGGTGGCCATTGAAGTATAAATTGTGATATATTATTATATAAAATATTATATTAACGAAGAACTTAAAAAACGTAGAATTAAAAAAAGTTAAAATAAATAATAAATACAAGTAAATAAGAGTTCAGACGCTGCCATGGCTGAATGGCTGTCAGGTCCTCCTTTCTTACTGAGGCGTCTTGCCCAGTGTATCGTCCTCATGTGCCCAAACATGGCCCTAACCTCCCCAATCCACTCTCCCTGACAGGCCAAGTTCCCTGTCCGCTACGAGGAGTCGATGAACACGGTGCTGGTTCAGGAGTTGATCCGGTTCAACCGGCTGACGGCGGTGATCCGGATGAGTCTCCAGGACATGCTGAAGGCCATCAAGGGGCTGGTCGTCATGTCCGCTGAGCTGGAGGACGTCTTCGACAGCATGATGGTCGGCAGGGTAAGAGGAGGGGGGTGGGGTGGTTGTCGGCGGGGTACGTGCCGGTGATGGGGGGGGGGCAGGATGGTTTTCAGGGTAAATAGCGGCGCCGTGGGGAGGGGCATGATGGTCGGCAGGGTGCATGGCTGGGGGGGAGGCGGGTATGATGATCGGCTGGGTACGTGGCTGGGCGGGGGGGTCTGATAGGCGGCAGGGTAAGTGGCCGGGGGGGGGAGGGGGCATGATGATCGGCTGGGTACATGGCTGGGGGGGGGGTGATGATCGGCTGGATGCGTGGCCGGGAGGGGGAGGGGGGATGTGATGATCGGCTGCGTACGTAAGTGGCTGGGACGGGGGTAGCTAGGCGCTGTGTAGTCCTGCAAGCAAGCCGCTGTGGTTTCTGCGACTGGACCCATATCGGAGCGGACTACGTTACATCTATGGAACTAGGCGCTGTAGCTCCAGATAGGTAGATCCTTCAGATAGGTGGCTCCTTCAGATAGGTGGCTCTTTCGGATAGGTGGCTTCTTCAGATAGGTGGCTCCTTCAGATAGGTGGCTCCTTCCGATAGGTGGCTCCTTCATATAGGTGGCTCCTTTTAACCGTGGCGATGGCCGTAAGGAACTGATTGGTTGGCTCATAAACCTGAAGTCAAAGGTCAGTATCGCTACAAAATAATGTAGTGTTTTTGTTTTTTTCTTTGGAGGAGGGGGGCAGTCGGGGGCAATTTTGTATAATTTATCAATACGCAAGTCGTGAAAGTATTGAATGGGTCCAAGCAGCGTTGTGTCAATGTGGATATAATGCTGAAGTATACTGTTATATACTTTACTATAAACTATTATATTGTTCCCGGATGCTGTATCCAGGTTCCGGCCATGTGGACCGCCAAGTCCTACCCGTCCCTGAAACCTCTCGGAAGTTACGTCACCGACCTCATCACGAGGCTGCAGTTCTTCAAGGTCAGGTCGCCAACAGTGTCATCGGCAACTATGACGGTACCCATTGCCACTATGACAGTGCCCATTGCCACTGTGACGGTACCCATTGCCACTATGACGGTATCCATTGCCACTATGACGGTACCCATTGCCACTATGACGGTACCCATTGCCACTATGACGGTACCTATTGTCACTATGACGGTACCCATTGCCACTATGACGGTACCTATTGCCACTATGACGGTACCCATTGCCACTATGACGGTACTTATTGCCACTATGACGTTTCCCATTGCCACTATGACTCTTCCCATCACCACTATGACGGTTCCCATTACCACTATGACGGTACCTATTGCCACTATGACGGTACCCATTGCCACTATGACGGTACCTATTGCCACTATGACGTTTCCCATTGCCACTATGACTCTTCCCATCACCACTATGACGGTTCCCATTACCACTATGACGGTACCCATTGCCACTATGACAGTTCTCATTGCCACTATGACGGTTCCCATTGTCACTAGGACGGTTCCCATTGCCACTATGACGGTTCCCATTGCCACTATAACGGCTCCCATTGCCACTATGACGGTTCCCATTGTCACTAGGACGGTTCCCATTGCCACTATGACGGTTCCCATTGCCACTATGACGGTTCCCATTGCAACTATGACGGTTCCCATTGCCAATATAACGGCTCCCATTGCCAGTATGACGGTTCCCATTGTCACTAGGACGGTTCCCATTGCCACTATGACGGTTCCCATTGCCACTATGACGGTTCCCATTGCCACTATGACGGTTCCCATTGCCACTATGACGGTTCCCATTGCAACTATGACGGTTCCCATTGCCAATATAACGGCTCCCATTGCCAGTATGACGGTTCCCATTGTCACTAGGACGGTTCCCATTGCCACTATGACGGTTCCCATTGCCACTATGACGGTTCCCATTGTCACTAGGACGGTTCCCATTGCCAATATAACGGCTCCCATTGCCAGCATGACGGTTCCCATTGTCACTAGGACGGTTCCCATTGCCACTATGACGGTTCCCATTGCCAGTATGACGGTTCCCATTGTCACTAGGACGGTTCCCATTGCCACTATGACGGTTCCCATTGCCACTATGACGGTTCCCATTGCCACTATGACGGTTCCCATTGTCACTAGGACGGTTCCCATTGCCACTATGACGGTTCCCATTGTCACTATGACGGTTCCCATTGCCACTATGACGGTTCCCATTGCCACTATAACGGCTCCCATTGCCACTATGACGGTACATATTGCCACTATGACGGTACCTATTGCCACTATGACGGTACCCATTGCCACTCTGACGGTTCCCATTGCCACTATGACGGTACTTACTGCCACTATGACTGTACATATTGCCGCTATGACTGTACCTAGCTAATGATTAAAGAGAGACTGGGAGACAATGGGAGACTTCCATCACTGATGTGTATTGATAACGTATCCAGAACACGAATCCAAGGGATTTAGCCACGTTCTGGGCTGATACCTGTAATATATATGTAGTATGTCTGTTTCATATATCTCTATCTGTACTAATCGACACTAAAAGCGAAAATAATTAGATGATTTTAAGAGATGTCAACAAATAATTAACTATAAGTGCCTACTGCTTCACCAGGATTGGACGTTTTCCGGAGCACCGACGGTCTTCTGGGTCTCGGGATTCTACTTCACGCAGTCGTTCCTGACGGGGGTGACCCAGAACTACGCCCGCAAGCACAAGATCCCCATCGACCACCTGGGCTTTGAGTTCGAGGTCCTGGCCACGGAGCAGTCCATGACCAAGAAAGCTGTACGCACCTTACTCTGTTCTCTGTAGTCACACCGGATGACTCGGGATCATATGTCCGCGTGATCCAGACTGCACTAGAAATTTCCTTTGGCTCAACTTGTTGCATCCTGTTAATAATCGCGTCCTGGCGCTGCGTCATGAAGGAGGAGAGCGTCTCTAGCCCAGATGGTTAGCGGGGTGGGCTGCCAACCAACAGGTCGTGGGTTCGAACCTGGACTCCAGCATCAGGGACATGAATGATTCAATCCCGTATCATTGTTCCTGACGCTTTGCCTGCAAATCTAGTTTCAGTTCAGTTTCAGTTCATATGTACAGAATTAACATGATTAAACTAGTATTCTTTTCCTGTATTCTCTACCTGTATTCTTTAACTGTATTTTCTACCTGTATTCTTTACCTGTATTCTCTACCTGGATTGTCACATGTTGTCTTTATTCAGGAGAACGGCGCCTACATCCGGGGTCTGTTCATGGAGGGCGCCCGCTGGTGCCGCCAGACACTCCAGGTCGCAGAGTCCTTCCCCAAGATCCTGTATGACCCCATTCCTATCGTATCCTTTGACCTTGACCTTCGCCTACATATGTGAATACTCATTATTATACGATGATATTTTATGTAATTTAGATATGTGCTCATTGTAGATTAATCTCTGCTAAAGTCGTGAATACACATACGTTTTCTTAAATCTGTGGTTATGTGAAGATATATGTATAAAAGTCGACCTTAACAACTGACCAGGTTTGGTTGAAACCCGGAGAGAAGGCCAAGTTTGTGAAGAAGGAGACCTACTCGTGTCCAGGTAAGTCACAGGGTTCTGTCCACCACCGGCCACTCTGTGACCTTGACCTTTCACCTTTCTGTGTTTCAGTGTACAAGACGAATGCATGGCGTGGGGTTCTGTCCACCACCGGCCACTCTATGACCTTGACCTTTCACCTTTCTGTGTTTCAGTGTACAAGACGAATGCATGGCGTGGGGTTCTGTCCACCACCGGCCACTCTATGACTTTGACCTTTCACCTTTCTGTGTTTCAGTGTACAAGACGAGTGCACGGCGTGGGGTTCTGTCCACCACCGGCCACTCTATGACTTTGACCTTTCACCTTTCTGTGTTTTAGTGTACAAGACGAGTACACGGCGTGGGGTTCTGTCCACCACCGGCCACTCTATGACTTTGACCTTTCACCTTTCTGTGTTTTAGTGTACAAGACGAGTACACGGCGTGGGGTTCTGTCCACCACCGGCCACTCTATGACTTTGACCTTTCACCTTTCTGTGTTTTAGTGTACAAGACGAGTGCACGGCGTGGGGTTCTGTCCACCACCGGCCACTCTATGACTTTGACCTTTCACCTTTCTGTGTTTTAGTGTACAAGACGAGTGCACGGCGTGGGGTTCTGTCCACCACCGGCCACTCTATGACTTTGACCTTTCACCTTTCTGTGTTTTAGTGTACAAGACGAGTACACGGCGTGGGGTTCTGTCCACCACCGGCCACTCTATGACTTTGACCTTTCACCTTTCTGTGTTTCAGTGTACAAGACGAGTGCACGGCGTGGGGTTCTGTCCACCACCGGCCACTCTATGACTTTGACCTTTCACCTTTCTGTGTTTTAGTGTACAAGACGAGTACACGGCGTGGGGTTCTGTCCACCACCGGCCACTCTATGACTTTGACCTTTCACCTTTCTGTGTTTTAGTGTACAAGACGAGTGCACGGCGTGGGGTTCTGTCCACCACCGGCCACTCTATGACTTTGACCTTTCACCTTTCTGTGTTTTAGTGTACAAGACGAGTGCACGGCGTGGGGTTCTGTCCACCACCGGCCACTCTATGACTTTGACCTTTCACCTTTCTGTGTTTTAGTGTACAAGACGAGTACACGGCGTGGGGTTCTGTCCACCACCGGCCACTCTATGACTTTGACCTTTCACCTTTCTGTGTTTCAGTGTACAAGACGAGTGCACGGCGTGGGGTTCTGTCCACCACCGGCCACTCTATGACTTTGACCTTTCACCTTTCTGTGTTTTAGTGTACAAGACGAGTACACGGCGTGGGGTTCTGTCCACCACCGGCCACTCTATGACTTTGACCTTTCACCTTTCTGTGTTTCAGTGTACAAGACGAGTGCACGGCGTGGGGTTCTGTCCACCACCGGCCACTCTATGACTTTGACCTTTCACCTTTCTGTGTTTCAGTGTACAAGACGAGTGCACGGCGTGGGGTTCTGTCCACCACCGGCCACTCTATGACTTTGACCTTTCACCTTTCTGTGTTTTAGTGTACAAGACGAGTACACGGCGTGGGGTTCTGTCCACCACCGGCCACTCTATGACTTTGACCTTTCACCTTTCTGTGTTTCAGTGTACAAGACGAGTGCACGGCGTGGGGTTCTGTCCACCACCGGCCACTCTATGACTTTGACCTTTCACCTTTCTGTGTTTCAGTGTACAAGACGAATGCATGGCGTGGGGTTCTGTCCACCACCGGCCACTCTATGACCTTGACCTTTCACCTTTCTGTGTTTCAGTGTACAAGACGAATGCATGGCGTGGGGTTCTGTCCACCACCGGCCACTCTATGACTTTGACCTTTCACCTTTCTGTGTTTTAGTGTACAAGACGAGTACACGGCGTGGGGTTCTGTCCACCACCGGCCACTCTATGACTTTGACCTTTCACCTTTCTGTGTTTTAGTGTACAAGACGAGTACACGGCGTGGGGTTCTGTCCACCACCGGCCACTCTATGACTTTGACCTTTCACCTTTCTGTGTTTTAGTGTACAAGACGAGTGCACGGCGTGGGGTTCTGTCCACCACCGGCCATTCAACAAACTACGTCCTCAGCGTGGAACTCTCTAGCGGCATGGCGGAGAACCACTGGATCAACCGCGGCGTGGCGCTGCTGTGCCAGCTGGATGACTGACGAGAGAATCCAAAATAATCACCTCTATTTGACCCGTTCTCTACTGAATTGTTTATGGTTGTATTGAGCAATGTGCTTTTGTATCTCATGGGCTGTTAAAAGATGTCAAATGCGAATTGAAAAGCCTAGTGAATATTTATTAGGCGACTAAATCAAGGAAAAGAATGTTGCGGAATGTTATATTTTATTGACTTGATAATACTGGAATCATATATATTGAAGGAGACAGAAGACTGCTGGAGCACATGAGGTCCCAGATGTCAATAATTCATATTGCTTGATATATATATTTATTTCTATAGACTGCATGTATCCAAGACCTCTTGTCGTTCTATAATTATCTATCGTCTCAGTCACGTATGGCCCCCCCCCCCTCTCCACCACTGTCCAACGCGGCCTTTATACACCGTCCGTGACTTGACTTCCGTCCGTATCCATGGAAACACGAATTTCGTGATGAAAATATCTCCTGTGGTTTTATGTTAGTATTATCGATGTTATTTTAAATACAAGGAATGCATGCATGACGTTTATATGTATCAGTTTAAAGTATATAAAACATTGTATTGTGATATTGCTTGCTCTATAATTCTAAGCCAACCATTTATGTTATATTTTATTCATATTGAAAGAGATGGTATTGTATTCAATTTCATCTGTTGTCTTGCTAGTTTGTGTAGCTATATTGATGTTACTGGGATCATAAGGTTATGTGTGTGTTACATGCGTGTTTACAATCGCTTGTAGCAAAATGTCAAAACAGAGAGTCAGTAAATGTTGAATCCCGTACCATTAGTCCAAATATTGTATAAACTGACGATGCTTAAGACGTGTCAAGCGGTATTGATACGCCTCCCCAAAAGTGCAGTTGTGGTCAATTGTATTGACCCGCAAGCTATAGCACCTAATCACCGCTAAAATACTGCGCATTTACGTTTGAACCTTAAACTTTGCCCATATTCGTTATTTATATCATAATTAACCGTGTAATGTATTACATATGTAGTATTTTCTTTTATGTCCTTTGTTTATTTCTTATATCTGTGATATTTCCGATACTTAATAATTAATACACATGACGTCATAATATTTCGTGTGATTTCGTTTCTGTTGTTAATGCATGTGGCAATTAATAAGATAAGAGTATAAGATTACGTTATGAAGTTGCTTTGCATATTTATATGATGGTAACTTGATATTTTCCAACATGACCATCTTCATATGCGTGTAACAGTGCTCCGTCCTTGACAATAGTTGTGGCTAATTTATGTCATCAACATATCTATACGTGCTATAATGTTATCGTGTTAATGTTTATGGCTGTACATTCCAACATAAATGATAAGACAAGATCTTTTTGCGATAGGCTAACAGCCAAGTATACACACACCAAAAAGCTGTCTGTGATAATGCTATTTCTGTTCGGTTGTTGAAACCTGTCAAGTGTATACATGATGTACGCTATGAAAAATTATTTTCTTTTGTGAATAAAAAGAACATATTTAACATAAATCGAAGCAAATATTTGTTTTGTCCTTTCTCTGTGAATGTTGGCAATGGACACACAACTTGATGTGTGAATTGGCCACGATTTCTTATAATGTAACCTAACGTAATGCCGCATCAGCATTAAGGCATACTGTTCATATCCTCACATACAAACGACATGTATAATCAAATTGTCTGTGTGTGTTAAGTTTAATATTTAGCCCATGTCCAAGGTAATCACCTTACCTGATCAAATTTTAAACAAAATCTGGTCGCTAGATTACTACACTTGTAACCCGCAGTGTCGTAATGTGTTTTCCCGCAATGAACCTTGTATGTATGTACTGTCTGTATTCTCGATGAACTGAGAAATGTAAGCAAAATCATGATGAGAAAATTCCACCAAGGTAAGTTCTGTAGAATATTCTCATTTAGGCCTATGGGTTTTGTGAAAAGCCGATTACAGCATAAACGAATTGTCCGGGCAACAAAAAAATGTTTCAGATAAGGATCTAATTCGGGGAATTTATTTTTTTAGTCCAGGGACAGAAGCTGAGGCGCCCGGGTAGATAAAACCCGCCCCGCCCGGCTCTGGAGGAATTACATAAGCTCTGCCACGGTTTGTCGCTGCCAAAACAGCGGTCCGAGCATCGCACATCAATCATTGCGGGTATACCCCCCCCCCATCCACCTCACCTCCACCAGCCCCAACACATGTTAGACCACTGCACCGTAAACACTAACCTTGGGGGTCAGTTCGGGTATCGAGGTCACATGACTGACAGCAACTTAAAACAGACAATTATGAAACTCCAACGATGTGCAGCGTTCGTGTGTCATTGAGAGGGCAGTGAAGGTCAGGTGTACCTTACGTGGGTGAGACGCTGTGTTACATTGTGCGTCCCTCCTAAGATACGCACTTTGGCCTGAATAAACATCTTTGCTTTTGTGATGTTACATTTTGAATTACATATGACTAACACAATAATAACTTGCAAACCCATTTTGTAATGTGTTGTAAAGTACTGCATGTTATCGTCAGTCACAAAAACAACTACGGTCTTATGAGAGACGACATACCGTTAGCGTCTTCTGACATGCCTCTGTGTTGATCGCTCAAAAGAACTATTCCAAAAATATGACTTTGCTAGAACCAGCGGATCTCAAGTGCAACCAATTTAAGCCCTGACGCCCACTGGGCGCGGTACGCGGAGCGGAGGCGGAGCAAAGCGGCGACGCAACCGACGCGGTTCAGAAGCGGTGGCCAACGCCCACTGAACGCAACTCGTCATCACCATCAAACCTCTAAGTTTCTCTTATTCATCACCATCAAACCACAAGGTGTTCTCTCATTTATCGCCATCAAACCACAAGGTTTTCTCTCATTTATCGCCATCAAACCACAAGGTTTTCTCTCATTTATCGCCATCAAACCACAAGGTTTTCTCTCATTTATCGCCATCAAACCACAAGGCTTTCTCACATTTATCGCCATCAAACCACAAGGTTTTCTTTCATTTATCGCCATCAAACCACAAGGTGTTCTCTCATTTATCGCCATCAAATCACAAGGTTTTCTCTTATTCATCTCCATCAAACCACAAGGTTTTCTCTTATTCATCACCATCAAACCACAAGGTTTTCTCTTATTTATCGCCATCAAACCATAAGGTTTTCTCTTATTTATCGCCATCAAACCATAAGGTTTTCTCTTATTTATCACCATCAAACCACAAGGCTTTCTCTTATTCATCACTATCAAACCACAAGGTTTTCGCTTATTTATCGCCATCAAACCATAAGGTTTTCTCTTATTTATCACCATCAAACCACAAGGCTTTCTCTTATTCATTACTATCAAACCACAAGGTTTTCTCTTATTTATCACCATCAAACCATAAGATAAGGTTTTCGCTTATTTATCGCCATCAAATCACAAGGTTTTCTCTTATTCATATCCATCAAACCATAAGGTTTTCTCTTATTCATCACTATCAAACCACAAGGTTTTCGCTTATTTATCGCCATCAAACCATAAGGTTTTCTCTTATTTATCACCATCAAACCACAAGGCTTTCTCTTATTCATTACTATCAAACCACAAGGTTTTCTCTTATTTATCACTATCAAACCATAAGATAAGGTTTTCGCTTATTTATCGCCATCAAATCACAAGGTTTTCTCTTATTTATCACCATCAAACCATAAGATAAGGTTTTCGCTTATTTATCGCCATCAAATCACAAGGTTTTCTCTTATTCATCTCCATCAAACCATAAGGTTTTCTCTTATTTATCACTATCAAACCATAAGATAAGGTTTTCGCTTATTTATCGCCATCAAACCACAAGGTTTTCGCTTATTTATCGCCATCAAACCACAAGGTTTTCTCTTATTCATCTCCATCAAACCATAAGATAAGGTTTTCTCTTATTCATCTCCATCAAACCATAAGGTTTTCTCTTATTCATCTCCATCAAACCATAAGGTTTTCTCTTATTTATCACCATCAAACCACAAGGCTTTCTCTTATTTATCACCATCAAGCCATCAGATAAGGTTTTCTCTTATTCATCTCCATCAAACCATAAGGTTTTCTCTTATTCATCACTATCAAACCATAAGATAAGGTTTTCGCTTATTTATCGCCATCAAACCATAAGGTTTTCGCTTATTTATTACTATCAAACGACAAGGTTTTCTCTTATTCATTACTATCAAATCACAAGGTTTTCTCTTATTCATCTCCATCAAACCATAAAGTTTTCTCTTATTTATCACTATCAAACCATAAGATAAGGTTTTCGCTTATTTATCGCCATCAAACCACAAGGTTTTCGCTTATTTATCGCCATCAAACCACAAGGTTTTCGCTTATTTATCGCCATCAATCCACAAGGTTTTCGCTTATTTATCGCCATCAAACCACAAGGTTTTCTCTTATTCATTACTATCAAATCACAAGGTTTTCACTTATTCATCTCCATCAAACCACAAGGCTTTCTCTTATTTATCACCATCAAGCCATCAGATAAGGTTTTCTCTTATTCATCTCCATCAAACCATAAGGTTTTCTCTTATTCATCACTATCAACCCATAAGATAAGGTTTTCTCTTATTCATCTCCATCAAACCATAAGGTTTTCTCTTATTCATCTCCATCAAACCATAAGGTTTTCTCTTATTTATCACCATCAAACCACATAGCTTTCTCTTATTTCTCACCATCAAGCCATCAGATAAGGTTTTCTCTTATTCATCTCCATCAAACCATAAGGTTTTCTCTTATTCATCACTATCAAACCATAAGATAAGGTTTTCGCTTATTTATCACCATCAAACCACAAGGCTTTCTCTTATTCATTACTATCAAACCACAAGGTTTTCTCTTATTCATCTCCATCAAACCATAAGGTTTTCTCTTATTCATCACTATCAAACCATAAGGTTTTCGCTTATTTATCGCCATCAAACCATAAGGTTTTCTCTTATTTATCACCATCAAACCATAAGGTTTTCTCTTATTCATCACTATCAAACCATAAGATAAGGTTTTCGCTTATTTATCGCCATCAAACCATAAGGTTTTCTCTTATTTATCACCATCAACCCACAAGGCTTTCTCTTATTCATTACTATCAAACCACAAGGTTTTCTCTTATTTATCACCATCAAACCATAAGATAAGGTTTTCGCTTATTTATCGCCATCAAATCACAAGGTTTTCTCTTATTCATCTCCATCAAACCATAAGGTTTTCTCTTATTTATCACTATCAAACCATAAGATAAGGTTTTCGCTTATTTATCGCCATCAAACCACAAGGTTTTCTCTTATTCATCTCCATCAAACCATAAGGTTTTCTCTTATTTATCACTATCAAACCATAAGATAAGGTTTTCGCTTATTTATCGCCATCAAACCACAAGATTTTCTCTTATTCATCACCATCAAACCATAAGGTTTTCTCTTATTTATCACCATCAAACCACAAGGCTTTCTCTTATTTATCACCATCAAGCCATCAGATAAGGTTTTCTCTTATTCATCTCCATCAAACCATAAGGTTTTCTCTTATTCATCACTATCAAACCATAAGATAAGGTTTTCGCTTATTTATCGCCATCAAACCATAAGGTTTTCGCTTATTTATCGCCATCAAACCACAAGGCTTTCTCTTATTCATTACTATCAAACCACAAGGTTTTCTCTTATTCATCACCATCAAGCCATCAGATAAGGTTTTCTCTTATTTATCGCCATCAAACCAAAAGATAAGGTTTTCGCTTATTTATCGCCATCAAACCACAATGTTTTCTCTTATTCATCACCATCAAGCCATCAGATAAGGTTTTCTCTTATTTATCGCCATCAAACCAAAAGATAAGGTTTTCGCTTATTTATCGCCATCAAACCACAAGGTTTTCTCTTATTCATCACCATCAAACCATAAGGTTTTCTCTTATTTATCACCATCAAACCACAAGGCTTTCTCTTATTCATTACTATCAAACCACAAGGTTTTCTCTTATTTATCACCATCAAGCCATCAGATAAGGTTTTCTCTTATTCATCTCCATCAAACCATAAGGTTTTCTCTTATTTACCACTATCAAACCATAAGATAAGGTTTTCGCTTATTTATCGCCATCAAACCACAAGGTTTTCTCTTATTCATCACCATCAAACCATAAGGTTTTCTCTTATTTATCACCATCAAACCACAAGGTTTTCTCTTATTCATCACCATCAAACCACAAGGTTTTCTCTTATTTATCACCATCAAACCACAAGGCTTTCTCTTATTCATTACTATCAAACCACAAGGTTTTCTCTTATTTATCACCATCAAGCCATCAGATAAGGTTTTCTCTTATTCATCACCATCAAGCCATCAGATAAGGTTTTCTCTTATTTATCGCCATCAAACCAAAAGATAAGGTTTTCGCTTATTTATCGCTATCAAACCACAAGGTTTTCTCTTATTCATCACTATCAAACCACAAGGTTTTCGCTTATTTATCGCCATCAAACCACAAGGTTTTCTCTTATTCATCACCATCAAACCACAAGGCTTTGTCTTATTTATCCCCGTCAAACTACAAGGTTTTCTTTTATTGATCACCATCAAGCCATCAGATAAGGTTTTCTCTTATTCATCACCATCAAACCACAAGGCTTTCTCTTATTTATCGCTATCAAACCAAAAGGCTTTCTCTTATTTATTGCCATCAAACCACACGGCTTTCTCTTATTCATCTCCATCAAACGACAAGATTTTCTCTTATTCATTACCATCAAAACACAAGGTTTTCTCTTATTTATCACCATTAAACCACAAGGTGTTCTCTTATTCATCACCATCGGACCACTAGGTTGAAAATACAAAGTTGACGTGGGGTTTGACGATTGCCCTGGCCAAATTTAACCTTCATTGTGCCTAAAGGTGACACAAAACATCGACATTTAATTTCATGACGCCAAATGGCGGCTATTCTCAGACATACAGGGTGGCACTGTCATGCGTTTCGTCATTCGGAAGGAACCCGCAGTAAATATAAGGTATCATACACTGGCCAACTTTGATATGCAATTTCGTCAAGGTGGCAAGATGCCACTGGTCCGAAAGATGAGATGATGCAGTGATAGGTGTAACCACTCCTCCCCTCTGCCCCTTAGTACCTCCACCCGCCCCCCACCCTCCCACCCTCCCACCCTGCCCCCTATCCACGATCACTCATTGTGTTATAAATCACTTAATAGAGCGTAACCTCCCCCCACCCCCCACCAGCTCCACACCCGCCAAAATCGACCAGCTATTGTATTCCACTCTACATTTCAGGTAGCCCCATGTAATATTGCGTCATCTCAACACTAACCAGCCTTGTGTTAACGGAAAGCTGCGATTGCAAGCTCAGCTATTTTACCTACTTACGGAATTACTTGCTTCTACAATTAATCTATCAGTGTGAAATATACCCAGGTGTTTTATTTGCTTGAGTTTCCTTTACCGTCAATAATAATGTAATATTTACCTACTGACATAGTGTGGGACGGGGGATCGAGCCCTGGACCAGGAAGTTAGGCAGATAAACACACTCAGGGTGCTTGGCCAGTAAGTGGGCCAAAGTACATACGTCGACACACGTTCTGGCCCTGGCGGTCGGGGATCAGCGTCTGGACACCTCTTTACACTGCCACCGAGGTCTACCCCAGACCCCCCCGCCCCACCCCCTCCCCCGCTCCGCCCATCCATCCGCCCCCACCCTACCACGTGGTCGGTGCGCGCCTGGACATAACGCGTTTCGCGCACTCACCCAAGCCCCCCCCTCTCCCCTGATCGTCGCCACACACCCCTACCCGCCCCACCCCTCTCGCTACCCACTCTTCCAATTGGGTCATCGGGTGTTTAGACACTGGACATGAGGCACCTCATTGCGCGCACCCCTTCACGATCACCCCTGACCCCACCCATCCCACAGAGCTACACACCCTCCACTTCGCCCCCCAAAACCCCTCCACTCCACCCCTCACAAGTACCCACCCTCCACTCCACCCCTCACAACTAGCCACCCTCCACTCCACTCCCCACAACTACCCCCCCTCCACTCCCCTCCCCCCACAACCACCCACCCTCCACTCCGCCTCGTTGGTCAGCCGATCACTCCATGATCACCGGAGCATGGCTGCTCTACCACCACTCCTACCCCCCCCCCCCCACTCCCCACCTCACCTCTGAGCACTTACCCGTGACCCTCCGTCCCTCATGTCGACCACTCTGCAAGGTGTTTATTCCTCCACATATAGAGACGTCAAGCAACTTTTAGGGGGTTTGCTTGCAACACTTTGACTTATAGTAGCCGGCAAAACTATTGTCCACTGCTGCGCTGGGCCACGTCGAAGCGCTTTGATCCAGACAGGAACCGGAAACACGGCTGGGAAAGGAGACACGGATTTCTGGGTAAGGTAAGAACACGCATTACATAAACACGTTGGTCTGATGGTTATGTAAGCAAAGCTGTAGTCGTAAATGACGTGACAAGAGAGACGTGGTGATATTACTGGTGAAGTCAATGGTGATATTACTGGTGACGTCAATGGTGATATTACTGGTGACGTCAATGGTGATATTACTGGTGACGTCAATGGTGATATTACTGGTGACGTCAACGGTGATATTACTGGTGAAGTCAATGGTGATATTACTGGTGAAGTCCATGGTGATATTACTGGTGAAGTCAATGGTGATTCTTTGTTCCAGACTGTCACAGCAGTCGAGCGAGGCTAGTGTTTGGCAGACAACTCGTTAGGTGGCGTGATGATTGGGCGGCGATTGTGATGTTACTGTTGACGTCAATGGTGATTCTTTGTTCCAGAATGTCACAGCAGTCGAGCGAGGCTAGTGTTTGGCAGACAACTCGCTAGGTGGCGTGATGAGCGGGCGGCGGCGGGTGGCGGTGGTGGGTGCGGGGGCCTCGGGACTGGCTGCCCTCCGCTGCTGCTTGGCGGAGGGTCTGGATCCCGTGGCCCTGGAGCGGGAGGATGACCTGGGCGGTCTATGGAACTACTCCGAGGACTCCAAGCCAGGGAAGGGTAGTATCTACAACTCGTGCGTCATTAACACCAGCAAGGAGATGATGGCCTTCAGCGACTTCCCAGTTCCCGCCGAGTTCCCGCCCTTCATGCCCCATGGTCACGTGTTGCGATACCTGCGCCTCTACGCCGAGCACTTCCGGTTGGCGAAGTACATCCGGTTTGGTGTCTGCGTGGAGAGCGTGCGCCGTGCCCCGGACTACGCGCGCAGTGGCCGATGGGAGGTGGTGACGCGGAGGACGGAGGACACGCAATCCGAGCTACTGTCGGTGGAGCTTTTTGACGCTGTGATGGTGTGCACCGGACATCACGTGTACCCCAATATCCCGACATTCCCCGAGCTGGCCAACTTCCGCGGCGCCACGATTCACTCACATGACTACAAGAGAGCGGAGCCCTTCGCCGGGAAGCGGGTGCTTGTGATAGGTAGGTGGCTCCTCGTACGCTTTGACCCCCAGGGCATTAATAGGTAAGATGTTGTAAAACCATGTGGATGTAGTGCAGAGGGGGTATCGTGGAACGGCAGTGAAGCTGGGAATGGCAATGTGGCCGTCCATGATGTAGTGCTGAGGGGATATCGTAGAACGGCCGTAAAGCTGGGAAGGGCAACATGCTCACCCACAAGCTCCCCGCACGGTGGCGCTACGCAAGCTAGATTTTACCGCTGCTGTCGGCCGGGGGCAAATTTCAAGATTCTTGAAAAATGATCAAATCAGCTGTAATTTCTTGCAACATTATAATTTTGATCGGTTGGTTGGTTATTCGGGACGCTTTAACCACTTTTGGTCATATCGCGTCAATGGGAGAAGGAAGGGAGAGTGGAGCCATGTCCCCGGGGCTAACCCCCTACTCTTTACGAAGAAAGACATGGGATCTTTATCCTGTGACCACACAGACATGGCCACAGCGGGGCTCGAACCACCGACCCACGTGCTATAATTTTGAAGAATAAAACATAAAAATAACGAGCTTTGTGTATTTAATACAGCAAAAAACATCGTGTACCCTTTCAAAACAGTTATAATTATGACATAACTCTTTCTTTTCATCACCTGATTTCATGTGTTATTAGGCTTAGGCTGGGTCCCAGCACTAATTTGTGCAAAAGCGCGACGCATTTGCCTATCGATTTGCGCAGCGCCGCCCTGGCGACCGAGTATGAAAATGCATTGAGGACGTAGGTGACAACGGAGATATAATGGAGCCCTAGCGGAGTGAGTCGAGGGCAGAGAGTGGCTCACCCAGTATGTAGAGCAGAGGGGGTATCGTAGAAGGGCGGTAAAGCTGGCACGGGATTGGTGTGACCCGACCCGCAAGTTTCTCACCTGTTACTCCCTTCTGAACTGGGGATAACCCATTTGGCAACATAGTTAAAATATATATTATTTTTCTTTACGTGATGGAGATACCTCGCGGATTGGCTGTGGGCTCAGTGTCTGTTCACTGTGAAGAGCGTTGCTTTAACACCCGGACACCAAAACCCTGCTGGTGTCATGATAATACACACGAACAAATCCCATTGAGTCCGTTACCTTCAAGTCACTGCACGATTTCACATGTACGGGCCTTTGGAGAAACCTCGTGAAGTGATTACGTGGAGTCGCACAGCGGGGTGAGGTGGATGGGAGCCACATAGCGTCAGCATTGAGTGCCATCGAAAGAGAATGAGATCATATGATGACGCGAGATGGATGTATAGATAAAATGTTTGTAATAGAACGGTTATACCGGTTGTAACTGCTCCCAGAATACATTCAACCTATCTTTTGTCTCGCAAGGAAGAACAGATTGCTATATATTCCTTTTTCGAATAAGGATAATCATTGAGCCGTATTAAGGTGCAACTTATTAATTTCGCTCCTCGTTTTATTTTCAGCTCTCTGTCGTATTAACATTCGTGCCAAACATGCTGTAGAATGGGTCGCTTCCCAGGGGCATTACATTTTATTATTATGTAACGGGTAAGCTTGTCTGATGTAAATGGTCCGTTCTACAACTTGCATCCCATTCAAAACAACAACAAAATTGACCTACTTTACGGTCGGACGCCCATGCGTGAATGGGTGACCCAGTCAGATAGGGGGAGGGGGGCGGGGGGGGGATCAGAGAGCCCGAGGGGGTAAACAGACAGGGTATTTAAGGACGCCATATCTTACAAGGGTGAAGTCTGAATGAATGAATGAAGCACGATTTCAAAAAGTATAATGCAATATAGGAATTAAATAGAATTGATTTTATGGCAGGGGCAGATCCGGGTTTGTTTGTGTCTTTTTACCATGTTGACGAGGTCGCATGTCACGTGGTATTACCATGTGTTTGTCAAGGGACTTACATCGCTGTCTTATTCTAGTAATAATAAACTCATAAAGAAAGAAACATATATCCAGCAACACAGCCTCAAACTGTTATATTGTCTTTACACAAGGTCACGTGTATCATATTATTGTGGGCTAATTGTGGAGTAATTGCATAATTTTGAAGCATATCAAGTAACGGACATTTTTTTACAGCACTTACAATCTTACCGCACAGCAGGGCTCACAAACATGAGCTTTATTGTGCTGCCGATTCTGTACCAGAGTGCCATACGAATAATGCTTATTCGATCACTATCATTTGATATCACTTTCGATACAACGCTTGGCCCCTCGTCTCGATATCACCTTCACTGCATGCATGAGGCCCACGTGATCAATATCAGTCTCCCTCCGGACCTCTCGTGGTCTATGCCCTGTATCCCTGGTCGCTCATGTTACAGGTGTCGGTAACTCGGCCGTGGACATCGCAGTGGACCTGAGTCACGTGGCATCCAAGGTATAGCACAGAATTATAGGCGGTTTGTCAATTTGGTATAACCGAAGGTAGGGTGGGGGGGTGGGGTCTACGTGGATGCACGAGGAACAAAGAAAATGCTGTTCCAGGCCCGTTTTGTGCACACAAGGGTTAAAGAGGCTTTCTGAGACGATGGAGGATGAATGGATGAAACATGCCCGAGATTAAGTGCCTAGGAGCGCGACATTTAACCCAGGGCCTTCACCAGTATTTATGTGCGGTCTAGTGCGCTAACCAATACGCCAGATGGGCCCCCCCCCCCCCCAACCCCTCACGGCGTTTCGCCTATGAAATCCGTGACCCCCTTTGAACAGTAATTATGATAAACTATGTTGGGAAGGTCTTATTTTGTTTCAATTAAATTAACACAAATTCAAATGTAGAAATGCGTTTTTTGCAATAAGTGCTGAGTACACTTGTTTCCAGGTTTTTGTGAGTACACGGCGAGGTGCATGGGTCATCAGTCGAATGGGACCGCTCGGCTACCCGGCAGATGCGCTGGCCAATAGCCGCTTCGCATTCTCGTTACCGCGGACCTGGCTTCAGTCACTGGTGGAGACCATGGCCAACTTCCGGTTTGACCACAAGAGCTACGGACTGCAGGCCAGTCACAGGTGGGCTCCGCAATGTATTACTTTTTTTTTATCTGCTGCATTTATGTATTCACCTTGTTATTGTATAATTATCAATGGCGTAGGAAGATGTGTAGCACTGTGTGATAATGACCGGCGAGGGTTGGGGGAGGGGGGGGGGGTCGAGGGCAAGTAAGCGACGTGACCAAGATGGCTTGAGTACCCGGAGTGGGACGCGGGGGGGGGGGGAGGGGGGTGCGTCTCATTAAGTTGGCCTTCAGTTTCCTGTCATCAATTCATTGAATTACAGGTATGTTACGTTTTTACACGGAAAAAAAGAAATGCACCACCGTAAATGGTCTTATAAGGTACGTTTCTTTTTGACGGGAGTATACAACTTACAGTCATCTTCAACGCCTGTCATGCCCACACTGACTGTACCCACCCCCCTTTCCCGTCTCAGAGCCCTTGAAGCCCACCCGACCATCAATGATGAGCTGCCTTACAGAATCATGGTCGGGGCCATCAGCATTAAACCGGATGTAGCCACCTTCACGCCATCTGGCGTCCTATTCACCGATGGAACGTGCGAGGAACAAATCGACTGCGTCGTCATGGCAACGGGTTATCGCTACCAGTACAACTTCTTGGATGAGTCTGTCTTGGATATCCGGGAGAACGAATCCGAGTTGTATCGCTATGTGTTTCCACCCCACCACCCCCACCCGACCATGTCGGTGATAGGCCTGGTGCAGCCGATAGGTTCCGTGCTCCCCATAGCAGAGATGCAGGCGCGATGGGCGACCAGAGTCGTTACCGGTAAGATATGGAACACAATCTGATTTAGCCCCAGTTCTGTGGCTGTAGGACTGGCAAAAATCTGACAGGGCCCGTTTTTTTGCCCGTCCTACAGCCACAGAACTGGGGCTAAATCTGAATGTGCTTCTAATCAGCGAGAACCCAGGGCGTGTTCGATTTATCTGAAACCGACGTGAAACCGAAACCGTTTTGAAACCGGTTTCAACGGTTTGCTCACGTACATGCGAACGCATTGTTTCATTTGTTTACAGTTTCAACATGTATTTAATTAGGTCAATATACAATGAATTTGTGCCAGCTGTTTCATTTTCTACCCGCGATTGGACTGTCCGTTAATAAATTAGTTTTATATCTTTGTCCAGAAGTCTCCATTCATTTCATTTATGATTAGCTATGGTGTATGTGTTGTTTGAACTGACAGTTCCGCGGAACCGAAACCGTCAGACCAGCCCTCTCGATAGTTTCACGGTTTCATGTCGAACGGTCAGTTCAGCAAAGCGGTTTTAATTTCATGTAAATCGAACACGCCTTGAGATAGCAGTGAATCCACACACGCCTTGAGATAGCAGTGAATCCACACACGCCTTGAGATAGCAGTGAATCAACACACGCCTTGAGATAGCAGTGAATCCACACACGCTTTTCTGTCCGTTTGAATATTGATGCAGAGGAAATCCTGTCACGTGAGGTCCGAAATACGACTTAAGATATGACCAGACGCGTTGTTATTTCTTCTTTTGTGCCTGAATTGTTATGGAACATGTTCCAATAAGGAAAGAAAGCATAGACATATTGCTGCCGTGGTCGCCATTCATCCAACGGCCCAACTTCAGGCCAATAGCTTGATATAGTCGTCACTAGGTCCTAAAGCTGCATAACATGTCTCTTGCAGGACAGTGCCACCTACCGAGTGAGGCGGATAGGATGCATGACGTCACTCGCAAGAGGCAGCTGATGGCAAGCCAGTACATATCAACCGTTCGACACAAGCTTCAGGTGAAATTTGCGAAAATAAAAAAAAAGTTCTCTCTACTGAATGACTTGTTCCTGCAATTTATATCTTGAGTCTCCAGCTATTGATATCTATTCTTGCCTTTTTTATTGACTCCTATTAAGTGTACATTAATCGAGCTTCAAATAACCGTTTTAATCATTGTGACGAATGACACTCTTTTACATACAGACATTCTGGATCTCGTACATGGACGAGATCGCCACCGAGATTCACGTGCGGCCAAACCTCTGTCGCCTGTTCCTGTCTGACCCTGGCCTGGCCCTCAGGTGCTTCTTCGGGCCGTGTGTGCCTGCCCAGTACCGACTGGGGGGCCCGGGGGCAAACCCCAAGCAGGCCGCCCTCACCATCCGAGGGTGTCTCTCCAACAACATGGAGGCCATCCGGACGCGTAGCCTGTCGGCCCGGAATCCGGAAGAACCAACCACGGGGGTTAGACGTCCGTGGCTCAGACTCGTTGTTGGGATGCTTCTGGCGCTCGCGATCTGCGCGTTGCTGTGTTACCTGTGGTGTTACTGGATGTGACAGCTTGTAGCGAAAGAACAGTAAAATCGCCCATAATTTACACGGTAACTTTAGCCTAGCCGTCTGAGCCCCGTAGATGGCTAAACTGCGTTCGCGAAATCCGCCGCTAGAACACAGCAGCAAAGACACATTCAGCTCTTGGTCTATAATCAAACAACTTCCGGTGTCAGAACACGTGATGGTATGTCCTGTACAAGGAATTTGGGGGAATACGTGTTGTTCTATTGTCGGTGACTCAACAGATCGTTTGGCCCTTAGACATGAATAGCTTATCTACCGGTTCCAACGCTTGATGATTCGCTATTTACTGTAATTTACTGTATACCTATATATTTACATATGTATAAAGTAAATATAATCGGGAAGCCATATAGCTGTCGGCACCAGATTAGCTTCTTGTAATAGTGTGAAAGAATATGGTAACTATGTAAGTAAATCACAATGTATATAGCTAATGCGATCGCTGTAAATAGTGAGGGTCGTTTTACGGCTTATATATCAACACAATATATACACAGTGGCGACTAAATGCATGATATACATGTACTGAATCATGGTCCTATTGGTTTCCAAATGTTATATATATTATTACTACTGTTGACTGTAGCCATTGCCTTATAATTCATGCTGTATAACTAGTGTGTTGCCAAGCGGATCTTGTCAGGATATGTATGCAAGGACGGATGCACGGAGGGGGGTCTTGGGGGTCCGGACAACCAGGGGAATACTGTGACTGTGAGGGCCCCATAGGGACTTTTTCGACACGGCGACACGGCGATTTTTAAAATCGACAACGCGACATTGGGGTTGTCTTAGAATCGACATGCGCCATAAGACTTAGCGACACGCGACATGGAACTTTTCTTAAAATCGACACGCGACATGGACTTTTTTCTTAAAATCGACACGCGACATGGCTACCCCCCCCCCCCCCCCCCCCTCAGGGGCCCTACTGTGAGCTGAAGTTTGTCATCAACTACTGATACACTGATGGCGTTATGATTTCGTCTGAGCCCTTCTCCAGGGCCATCGGCTAGGCAACGTTACTGTCCTAACACCAGGTCATCGCATGCAACGTGCGCGTTATGACATTAACGCGTGTTCACATACAACACGTATGCGTTATGACATCCTTCTTATCTTTCCTTATCCAATAGAGCTATACAGTTCTCGCGATCGGGCCGCGAGACTTCAGTTTTGGGGACAAACAAACACACGTGCTCCATGTTGAAGTATAGGCAGCTATCAGGCAATTTCTTTCCAGGTTTATTCTAAAGATTATGAGTGCCATTTCACTAAACATGGCTATGGGCGATATACGTTAAAATATTTGGAGGCGATGAAGCGCAGAACTTTGGGAATGTACAAGGAAAAATCCGTCTTCAAAACACTCGAAAGCTAAAAATAACGTTCTAAATTTAGCCCTGCACCCGGGCTTTCGCAAGTTCCTCAAACAGCGAGTGACGTCACAGAGTTTCGCGTGCCTCCGCGGTAACAAAAATGGCGAGAGCAAGTGATCGATTTAACCATTCCGCTGTCCAAATGTGCAGTGCATGGAGTAACAGCACACGGATGCGTCATTAAACCACATGGTAAAGATAAAATAAGACCAGTTCGTTGTTTTCGTATCACTTTCGAATCGCGAAAAGACCAAGTTTCTTCATTTTTGTAAGTTTTCTGTTTGAAGCGTTGCGCCAACGTTGTCACCGGGGAAAATCCGTGTGACGTCATAATGCCTCGTTTTCGTAGGAAATGCAAAAAAACGTTAGTTTCTCAGTCGTATTGTCCCGTCGTGACAAACATTCGTCATTGTGATGGCGCAAACCAATAAAAAATATGTCGTCTATCCGTTTTGTAAAGCTATATTTCCTAAATATTCTTAATCATATCTCTAGGCCTTCCGCAATGGACCCACCCCTCGGCGCCTGGCCTTTGCGCAGGTAGTCTGGTTCCCAGTCTCTCTCTTTGCGTAACATACACGTCACGCCTACGTCACAGATAGTCAGAATACCAGTGTGCGCAGAGATTCTAAACTCGTTCCGAACACGTGCTTCGTTTGTTTGTCCCCAAAATGAGTAAACCGGAAGTCTAAGCGAACGAGACTTTATAGCCCTATATCATGAAAATATTGCCAGGAAAGATAAAACTTGTTCGCACGGAATGAAACCGATTGATCGAACAAAAATACCTTCCGTCCAACTTGAGAGTAAAATGTTGTTTCTGTTACTGACCATGACGATAACTCGCCACTCGTGTGACAGTTATGCTTTTTTTAGATTTAACAAAGCTTGCCACAAGTGTGGCCCTGTTGCGAGTCATATCAGAAAGATAAAGATAAAGCGATATCTCGGGTACGAATCAGAAAGCTCCGCTGAGGCACACCACCGTTCATATGTAAGGGAGCACCAGTTACAACCTGAACTGTAGATGACATGTTTTGTTAAATACGGTTTAATTGTATGCTGTGTTACTGTGACGATGTACGTCTGGCTCCAGCCTGCGAAAGCGCTTAAGGAGCATCATAGTGTAAACATAAGTTCCTTCGAGAGATGCACTTTAAACATCGCTCGGTCGGTGAAATGGCGAAATGTTGACACCAAACTTTATATACTTATATATTTCATTTATCACCTGGCTAGTAGGACTCGCCAACAAAGATAGTTGGTGTAGAAATTTCAAAGGAACGAGTTTTAATTTAGAGCGCGTCTGTCCTAAGTGATGAGATTAAAACTGGTTCGCATTACATCCGCTCTTCTCATAATTGAGTTTGATAGAGACGACTTATCCGCTCTCCTACACAAATATAATGGGGCTACAGTCGTCAAAAACAAAATTTAGAGGGTTTTTGTCGCAGGCTTCAAAACGACTGCCAGTAACTCTCACACGACGTCAGGGTGACGGTGGCAGGTGTCCCGGCCCCACACCACCCAGCGAGGTCTGGGGCCGGACACACCACCGAGTGAGATCTGACAGGGATGTTGTACGTATACCTCGTAGTCGATATAATTAGACAATGTAAGGTCATTTTAGTGTCAGTATCAATCGGAAATGCACAAAAGACGATGAAAAGACTGAATAAATATAAACAATAATTTATTGGAGTTTTCTGCAGCTCCTTCAGTGTAACACCACCTCACAGATACAGGGGTCACTGCCGAAATAGTGAACAGTCACATACTGTAGCAGACAAAGAATCCAGTTACGAGAAGCCTTCCTTTCTCTCTCAGCGAAACGAGTGTGGGCGACCCCCGCCGTACAACAACTGGGGTCTAGGACACGGGTGAGGAGGGGTGGCGGGGGTGAGGGGTGTCGCCATTTACCATATTACCAGTACAATGACCTTGAACTTCACATTGAAGGTCGACTTATAATACGTTATGTCACGTCCTTCGGTGACTCAACACTGTACACGCATCGTACCTAGACTTTCAAGCAAATGTACACCTCGGTAACAGTATATTACAAGTGCAGGCCTAACGCTATACAACTAACGTCGAGCAGCCGACCATCGCGGGTAGAACAAAATGAACAGTTCATTGCGGCAGTGCGGGTCCCAAGGAGGATAGACACGGAGGATGAAGGCAGAAGGCAATATCATGCTGTCCGTACACAAAACCCAGTTCGTTAGTTAGAACTTGATACTTCATAAGATGAAACGCATGCGTTCAATTACCACTAGGTTAAGACTCGTCTCGATCATTCATACGGAAGCTTATGTTAGGAGAAACCCGTTCTTACCATTCTAACGTCAAGCCCATAACACATCCAGTGCCACGCGTCATAATACAGATATAGTTAAGTTAGTTGTTGAACGATTGGCTTTTCGTATCTTGCGGCGCCGAGTGAACCGCAATCTATAATGTCAGCTTGCGTTTAAACACTACACTCCTTTTAGAACGAACGGCACACCATAGCGTAGGGACGCACCGCAGTCCATAACGTAAGGCCGCACAGTACTCCATAGCGTAAGGACGCACGGCATTTCATAGCGTAAGGACGCACGGCATTTCATAGCGTAAGGACGCACGACATTCCATAGCGTAGGGACGCACCGCACTCCATAACGTAAGGACGCACGGCATTCCATAGCGCAAGGACGCACGGCATTCCATTGCGTAAGGACGCACCGCACCCCATAACTTAAGGACGCACCGCACCCCATAACGTAAGGACGCACGGCATTCCATAGCGTAAGGACGCACGACTACTCCATAACGTAAGGCCGCACAGCACTCCATAGCGTAAGGACGCACGGCATTCCATAGCGTAAGGACGCACGGCATTCCATAACGTAAGGACGCACGGCACTCCATAACATAAGGCCGCACAGCACTCCATAGCGTAAGGACGCACGGCATTCCATAGCGTAAGGACGCACGGCATTCCATAGCGTAGGGACGCACCGCACTCCATAACGTAAGGACGCACGGCATTCCATAGCGTAAGGACGCACGGCATTCCATAGCGTAAGGACGCACGGCATTCCATAGCATAAGGACGCACGGCATTCCATAGCGTAGGGACGCACCGCACTCTATAGCGTAATGACGCACGGCACTCCATAGCTTAAGGACGCACGGCATTCCATAGCGTAGGGACGCACCGCACTCTATAGCGTAATGACGCACGGCACTCCATAGCTTAAGGACGCACGGCATTCCATAGTGTAAGGACGCACGGCATTCCACTATGCGCAAGTATCTACTCCATAGCGTAAAGGAAGCGTTGAACGAACGTAATTTTGGATTTGGAGAATCGCCGTACGTAAGGCATTCCAGTGTTGTTTAGAGTTCGGAGCGCCTTTGGATCAGACTAACGAACAGTGTCCTTATCCCGCAGACAACGCATTGTAACTTTCCACTTTTCTACCACAGTGATGCCGTCTGGGTTAACATTTAACACCATGACGCCGACCCACATAATATAAATTTCCATTGTAACAATTCAAAGCCTGAACTTCCCACAGTAGACGAAAATACCCCATGACTATAGCAAACAGTTACGCAGCATGTGACAAAATTCAAAACGCGGTGTTGACTTTCCACCATGACAATTATATTCAACTATTTCAAGACAATATCACTTCATTTTCGCTCGAGACAAGTCACAGGATAAGACAATGTACCACTTAAAACCTACCTGCCAATAGATAAACAGTCTTCCTCTTTCTCTTCGCCACATGTATATAAAACTGGATACCATTATGCAAAATTCATGACTGGTTTGCATCGCAACTATTAGTATCTGGCAAATCCACATGAAGCACCCCAGAAATGTCACTAACGTTTTCAATATACGCACAACCACCAATCGGAGATGGTTCTCAGCTACACGTGCTCCGCGATTGCGTAACAATCCCAGCCTGCCATTGTTTTCACAGAACCCACGTGGCAGGGTGAGCGATAATATGTGTCCAACAGCAGGATCCCTCTGTTTGTGCCGGTAAAGCTACTTTTTTCGCATTCGCCGCTAGCAGCGTAGAATTTGAGACTACCATGAACTAAATTAAACGACATATACATAGAGATAGAGGATATGCTACTGAGAAAATAAAATATAAAGTGTCATATAGCACTCGATTGGCAGACATGCTGGTGAACACCGCACAATGTCTCCAATCCCGTTATCCACCATATAGCCACATATCTTTCCTCCTCCACAGAGTCTCCCACGAAGGTATATAATCCAAGTTCTGACGGGAGGAGGGATCGGCTGGCGGTGACGGTGGCAGGGGGTTGTCTCCGCCCGACAGATGACGGCGATGTCCTAGGCAAGGGTGACGGGCGAATGGCGGACCACGAGGGCGGGAGGCGCGGGGGGTAACGGGACTGGGGGTTGGGGTGGGGTGCGGTACGGGGGGGGGTGGTCAGACCGTGGTGACGGAGAGCAGAGGGTTGTATGTCTTGCCCTGCGCCTCCCGATTACCGTGTGCCATCATCTCCTGGACGGTGGTGAAGTCGTCCAGCACTTTCTTCCCCTTGTGCCGCATCATCTTGCGGTGGCTCAGCTCCATGATGTTGGGCTCCTTCCTGGCCAGCTCATCCTGCTCCTTCACCGTCTCCATCTTCTGCCGGATCACCATTTCCTTGCGGCGCCGCTGGTCGCGCGCCTTCTCCAGGTGGCGCTTGCGTTCCTCCTTGTTCCAGTAGCGACCCACTTTCAGTTCGCTCACGGCGTCGTCGTCCGTCGTCATCCCGCACCGCTCCTCCAGGATCTTTTTGGCGCGTTCCTTCAGCAGTTTGTTGCGCACGGGGCGCCGCGTGACGTAACGCGACCCGTCCGCGCGCCGCTTCACCACCCACTCCATCTGGACCCCGGACGCGTTGCACGACGAGGAGGTGCCGGGCGTGGCGGCGGCGGCGGCGGTGGCGACGGGCGAGGGGGCGGTGGCCGACACCGGGCTGCCCGGGGTGGTCGCGGGCGGGGTCGGCCGCTCCGCGATCTGTTCGTAATGGTGGTAGGAGGGGCTACGGCACGGGGACAGATCCCCGCTCGCCCTGCTGTCCGAACCCAGCTCACCAATCTCATATTCAGCCAACTCTGCCGCAGGCAGCGGATGTGGTGAGTGGTGGGGCTGTCCGAGGCTGCCGCGAGCCGGCAGTGGCGGGGGCGCGTCACCACTGGCCGCGGCTGGCTTACCCTGCCCGTTTAGCGTCCCAGACCGCTGCTGTTGTTGATGTTGCGCGCGCTGCATGAGCTGCTGCTCAAAGAGCTTCTGCTGCACCTTGATGGTGTGCTCCAGGTTGGCGTGGTTCGTGTACATCACGTCGGCGTACTGGGCGTACAGCTGCTGCAGCGAGTGCGGCAAGTTCTCGTCGTCCTGTGTCTGCGACATGCGGCTCACACTCGTGTTGCTTCCGGACTTGCTCAGTGCGCCGTTGCGCAGCTTGGCGTCGCCGTCGCTACTCCACTCCTTGTTCGACGCCGACGTCTGCGAGGACCCCGCGCCGCCGTTAGATGGCGCTGATCGAGCCGCCATTTTTTCGGAGTCGCTGTGTGACAGCGCGCGGGCACCATCGCCACTGACGCCGGCGCCAGAGGGGGAGGAGGAGGAGGGGTTGGCGCCGGGGGCGGGGGCGGCTAGGCACAGCATCGACTTCTTGTGGCCGCCTCGCTCCGAGTCGTCGCTGCCGTGGTGCAGTTGGAGGGTGAGGGGCGTGGAGCGACAGCTGTCGCCCGTGTTGTAGGCGCTGGTCGTGGAGGTGTCCGCCTTGCCGGAGTCCCGTGACGGGGTGGGGCCGCCGGAGCCGCACCACGACTCCCCGGACCCCGCCCCGCCACCCCCACCACCGCTACCGCTACCCCCGCGCGGCGCTCGCTTACTGGGCGAGTCCATGGTCGACACCCCGCTACTGCTGGGCACCTCCCCCGCCGCCCCGCCGCCGCCGCCGGCCTTCAGGGCGGGGTTAGTCCGAGAGAGGGAGTCACCGGCGGGGCCGCCCCCACGGGGCCACATCACCCCTTGGGGGTCCGGCGACCCGTGCGCCGCCTCCTGCGCCGCGTGAAGCTGCTTCAAGTAATCCAGACGCGTCCCCATCCGAGGCACCATCCGGGGACTTCGGCAGGCGTCCGCGCCGCCCCGGATGGCCTCGGACTGCGTGCGCACCTTGTGCTGCTCGCGGGTGTGGGCCTCCACGATCTCCTGGCACTCAATCTGGATCTGCTCCATCTCCTGGTTCAGCGCCGCGATCTCCCGCTCGATGCTGCTGCCCGAGTCCTTGCGCGGATTGGTGGCCCGGGGCGGCGGCTGGGGGCGGCTACCCCCGCGCCGCCGCGGGGAGCTGTGGGCGGGGCTGCCCGACGCCCCGGGGCTGCCCGACCCCCCGGGGCCGCCCACGCACCGTGTCTCCAGAACAGCCTGGAACTTGGCGCACTCCTCCACCCCAATCTCGTGTGACGTCACGTCGGCGTCATGTGACATGTCGTTGGACGTGAAACTGTCGTTGCTATAGTGAAGCTCCGCGCTGCCACCTAGCGGGCCGCGTCCGAACTTGGAGTTGCATGCGGGAGACTCATTCTCCAACATCTCCTGCGAAAAGTGAAACCAGAGGGCGTTATCAGACAGTGTTTAATGTGGTATTATTGGCATAGTCACGTTACAAACCAATCTAGTGCCAGTCACAACTATGACCTTGGAATGTAAGCTTCTAGAACATTCACCTACACACAGTCCATCCACCCTATCGCACTTTGATGCCAGTCATACCCCAACAAGGTCATCCGCTTTTCCATTATGTTCCCGGGGAAATGCCAGGGTCTGCCCTCCGACTTCACACTAGAAAGCCGGTTACGACGCGGGAAAAGCGCCTTACTTATCGGGCAGATCAAGAGTAGACATAACAACTATTGTTATCATTAGACAGCTTTTGTGATTATCGTTGTCAGTTTCACGGGGCCCTTTATGTCAGGTATCGGTGTCACCCCGTGAGTGATGTACTACGGGACAGTGAGTCTGGCCCGCCAATGGCGCGACCCTGGTTTACATAAGATATCATTGACAACCAGCTGGCTAAGAAAAATAACCAGACAGCTCTTTAGTTTAATCAAGAAAAAAAACCCACAAAAACACGACAGAAGCTGTCATGATAGGTACCTGACACTCGGGTTGACAGAGAACAGCAACAATGGGTTTGAGAATGGCGAGGTGGGTAGCTGGGTGGGTGGGTGGAGGGTGGGGCAGATGTGGAGAGGG
Source organism: Arenicola marina (assembly GCA_964019135.1). NCBI lineage: Eukaryota > Metazoa > Annelida > Polychaeta > Arenicolidae > Arenicola > Arenicola marina. Next base: position 13,685,175 of record OZ025248.1, on the reverse strand, counting down.
CTGTTGGCACTGGCGAGAGGGTCCTTGGTAAGTGCGAAGTGTAGGTTACCAAGCTCATGTAGAGGTTGTTGTTAAACGTATCTCAGCAACAAAGACCATTGAGAGCAGAACAATGGCGCTTAATTAGAAAAGCATGCGGGAGGGGAGGAAGGGGTGGGGGGTGGAGAGCCGGCAGGCGGAGAGAGGGCGGGGGGGGGGGGGGTACGGCGCATCTTCTATATCTGCAGAAGCTTACTTAAATATTGCTTTGGAGAATTACGTTTAACAAGGGTACTAAGGGTCTTATATTTCAGCAGGTATGTCGACAGAACTGTGTTATTTAATAGTAAACCCTATCGCCCTATATCCCAATGGTAAGTTTTCTCACTGCCACAAATGAAAACTGTTGAATATATTAAATCAAGTAACCACAAATTACCACATAAATTAACATGTCCGCGAGACACCCGCTCAGCAAAACAGACCGTGGATTTAGGTCTTACGTGAAATCGTAAGATCATGCCTGAGACCGGAAGATTTCCTCCGGTGATAACGGGTGGTGTTACTCAACCCCGGCTAACCCAGATTAATTGCAATTAATCCTTCTCTAGGTGTTAATGCTAGAGATAACCGTGAACAAGCACAGCTCTCGGCTTTCTCCGTGGTTCCTGTGATCCCTCCACAACTTGTGTCAATAGTTTGTAAGACGCCCCCCCCCCCCTCCCGCCCTGCCGCCTGGGCGGTTAAGCCTCTCCTTTCGCATCTAGCGGAATAATTTAATCCCACATTCATTCTTTGAACCCCTGGGAAATGGGACTCTCAACATAGCCTCAAATGTCGATAGTATTTTTTCAAAGCGATGCCCAGTGGGTCGGGTCACCTTTCGTATGCGTAACCCGCATCGTTATTTGGCCCAAAATTCAACCCCTCTTGAAAGCCATTATCTAGATCCTAATTTAGCAGCTTTCGGCCAAGCTATTCCCAAATGTTTTCGAAGGCCTCGTCTGAACCCCCTGCTACACAACAGATTCCCACGAAGTGTCGTCGACACAGTGGTGACCCTACTTCAGCTGAGCCAGGACACTCACCCCCCCCCCCCCCACCCCCCTCCCCCGCCGCTACTTCACCCCCATCGTCAAGAGGGTAATAGTTACTCTTACAATAAGGCCATTATAGCATACATTAAGTGCAAAAACGGTACCAAAACTTTGTGAGAGGGGAACTTATTAAAAACTAACTGTGCATAAATGCTCTTACTTGATATATAAAGCTGATAACTGCAAAGCTAATTTGCAAGCTAGACAAGCACAAAACATGACGATGACAACGCGCAGTCTTGGCACAAAGCAGTACAAAACTATGAGGCGCCGTATCGAACACAATACGCAACTCGTCTCCGCCAAAAACCATAATGCTTAACAATATCTTGACTAAATTATTCTTACCGATTCATGCTAACAGAGCGCAATGGTAAAAGAAATAACAATATTAACTTTCCATCGCATAAAGTTTTGAAATGCACATTTTCGTAGATCATATATAACGATAAATAAAGATACATTAGTAATAAAATATAACCAATAGATTTTAATTAGTGTCATAAAATATTCCTGTCGAAGGCTGATAGACGCAACAGCAAGTAATAATTTAATTGTTTAGTTTACGATCAATGTGAGTTATTGTCGTGACAATAATCCTGTTACTTAGGGATGCGCATGTCTATGTACCTGCTCAGAGCTCTCGTCATTCTTGGTGCTGTCGTCGGTCCGGCCGACCCCGCTGTCCTTCTCGTGTTTGGTCGAGTTCTCAGTGGTAGCGGTATCCGTGGTCCCGCCCTCCTCGTCGTTACCCTGGCAACAAAGCAAGTAATTGAGCAACGAGTTGATGGAGTTCTTGGCGACTCCCACGTGGAACGCGTGCACGTCCTTATGGTGAGGGGCCCCCGATAGCGGGTGGCGGCGGAATCCACATCGAGGCTGCAGAGGAACCCGTGACGGACACCCGCCGTCGCTGTACGTCCCGGACGACGATGATGACGTCACACGGCCGCCGAGGAGGGACGTGCGCGACAGTGACTGTGACGGCGGGAAGGCCATATTGGCGCTACAGGCCTTGTAGCCGCGAGCAGACGGCGGGCTGACAATTCGAGCTACGCCGCCTTTCTTTATGATGTAATTATCCACGTTGATATCAACCGTGTGGTTGGCGAACGTACTGTACGGGTAGCCGAACGTCCCCAACTTGTAGGAATTCATCTCGGTAGTGGCCATGGCAATGTAAGACCGTCGTCAATTGTTATTTCACTTGGTGTATTAAGAATATCCTGCGATATGCTGAACATACGGGTGTGGCCCGTACAAAAAAAAAACACCATGTAGCGTTGATGGACAGGCGGAATATGCAACAGACACAGCGCTCTCCGCTTCGTTTTATCCGCTTAGCTAATGACCATTAACATTCTTGGACACTGCCGGTCAGTTTTATAATGACCCAGCCTAGCGTTTGTCAGCAAGCGTCACGGCAGGTTTGGGTTATATCCAGCCAACACTGACCAATGAGCGTCGACTTGGCGCTTTGCCCCGTTCATTCATTAAGCCTGTGCACCGCCTGGCGGTCAAGCACCAAAGCCAACCAACGTGCCGCTGGGCCTGCAATCGCTGACCTGGGTCCCCGTAGGTCGCTGGACAACAAACAGCGAGGTGACACATTTAGCGCATCATTGGCACTTATTACAACACGGGTTGGCCGACACAGGTGTTGTCAGGTCGACCACCGTGTATGGAAGGGGCCAGTGAATGGTCGGAGTCGCTCTGTGGCGCGTGTAACAGTGGCCATACATAACACACACACCTGGCCTGTCCCCCAGTGGCGGTTTATATTAGCTGATTCACACTGTCCGGCGTATTGTCCGAGCAGTAGAAATGAATAGATTCCCAGACCAGCGCGGCGACAGAATGACTAAAAGCCGAAAAAATACGTTTTTGCGAGCCGACCATGTGGTGGACAGCCCTGTGTCATACGGGTCCCGGCAACACGAAGTCAAGTCGTAAAACTAGCCGAGCAACATATCCGATAAGATAAATACTGGGGTCTCACGACATAAGAAACCACCCCGTGTCGTTGGGTCTCGGAGGACAACGCGTCGGTCTCACGGAGCGACGTTTAGTCTGACTGCTAACCGGGCGCGGCGGCGGGTTTTGTTCGTGTCTACATGAACTAGGTCCAACAACAACAGCGACTGTTTATGAAAGAGACTATGTAGCAAGAGCGGCCACGACGCGGCGTTCAGCGGAATAACCAGTCCCCCTGAAAGCCGCACGACACCGAGTAACTCCCGAGCGGGTGACTTTTTGACACGAAAGCGCACCTTTAAAGCCCCACCCTACGCAGCATTTTATTTGACAAGTCCGTCTGCCAGTAAAATGTCACAACATTGTCAGTGCCCTTTGAAATGAAATGCCGCCTTTTGGCTACGACCTCGTGTTATCTTTACAAAACCCATGCCACCCTTGCCTCTATCAGGTCCGCCTGCTTGCCTACACCCCCAAACAACACCCCCATCCCAACCTTCACCCCCTGCCGCTCGCCCCCACCCCACACCCACGCCTTTTACCCTCGGGGTATATTTTGACACCCGTTGATTTAAGGTGAAAGAGCAGTTGTTTCAAGAAGACACATAATACCGGGTAATTAACTTTGCAAACAAGGCACAGAGCGGGATGACACGTGGTCGAGATGATGACGTCAAAACAATTACTGATCGCGCACGGTGGCTACCACCGAACAACGCGTTGGCACAATCAAGTCTCGCGCCTGACATCTCCAGGCCTCGCGATATCACCCGGTCCCAGCCCCAGCCAATGATTTCCAATTTTCTAACAAAAATAGACAGTTGTCAGTCGTTGAGTAAGTGCCATTGAAGTGGTCAAGTGGACACAGCTTCACGGTAATAGCTGTTCACACGTATCTGTTTGCTTTGCTGATAGGCAGAGAACCTCAATCACTTGCTAATACCCATTGTGGTCACCACGGAAGAGAAGGATTGTTCTCCACTGTGCGGTGGCGTGGTAATATGTGCATCCATCACAGCTTGTGACGGCCGCGTCACCGCTTTGTCGCGGTGAAAAACCTATTTGGTCGTCGCTCTGATATGTGTGTGTAATAATAACGTATGACAAGGAGCCGCCGAAAGCAGGTGACGGCCGGCAAAAATTAGTCGCCTCTCACCACCCGCATGGGTGAGGACACATGCCAAGCGTAGACATGCCCCTGACATCGGCTGGCGAGGTACATACAGTAACTGGCATCCCACCGGGTCACACCAGAGAAGCGTCCACTGGTCACGTCCATGTATACTTCCCAGGCGTCCAATCCATTATACGGCGGCCAATAATTAACGAGGCACGTAAAATGTCGTCTGCTTCCGAAATATTTTGGCGCTCTTTTGTTGTCAGCTAACGCCAGCGCTGCGCTTTTCATCTAAGCTTGCGGGGACCTGTCCCGAGTGGTCATTGTGCTGAGGCATTAGATATCAACAGCTCCCTTTGTTTCATGCCAGATAATGAGTCTGAGTGGTAGCGAGCGCCATTGTGTCGTATTAATGCGTAACGTGGACGAGCAAGTACCCACCCCTGGAGGGCAGTGAGGGGTGACCCGGTGTCCAGGCTGTAGCCAGGTGGCGAGCCTTATGGTGAGGCTATATTATTACGCTATCTGTGGTCACATCGACGGCTGCCATATTTATGGCCACACTGGCTTTGGGCGACGTCGGTTTCACAAACATGATGCGACGATACCACGATACAAACATCCCCTTTCGATCACCCGTGGTTCGAACCCGCGGGCTCTAGGATCCGCTGCCGAGCGCGCCACCAGACGGCGAACAAAGAAAGCAGCACGGGGACAGTTCTGCCGTGATAAGCTGAAAGCGACACACTTCTTCGACCAAACACGAAGCGGCCATCAAAGTCCAAGGCTGGGGCGCTGTAACAGCAGCTTGACTAGTTGTTTACAAACACGAGTCAGCCGTCCAGGGCCACCCAGGCCCGCCCGCCCGCCCGCCACAGTACGGCTCCCGTCACAGTCCGGACCCCGTGACAGTGCGGACCCCGTCACCCGCACACGTGATACCTCACAGCCACCGTCACCTCCAGTCAGTCGGAACGCTCGCAACACGTGGTCCAGCTCCTGCTAACACTGGTGTCACACATAGCTCGGGCCCCGACAGTGGAGGGAACGGGAGATGGGGATGACTGGGCTTTAAGATGTATTCCACATGGTTCCGAAGGGCATTCCTTGTCAATTTATCATCCGAAATCCGGGCCACCGTTTTTTTTCTCCGCTCTCTTTGAAGTTATCGAAACAAAAGCAAATTCCGTCCTTGCAAAGTGCCATGGATATGATATGATCCGTAATGATTATGGAATTCACATCTCATGCTGAGAGCGAGTCTCGACAGAAGCAATATATTCCAGAAGGCCAACAGCATAACTTTCACGTAGTTTGAATCCAATATATCTACTTCAGACCTGGAGTGATCCAGGTAAATCCTCATAGCCTACATATGTACACACATAGCCATATTGTATCGGGAGTAGCACCCGCGCGTAAGATACATGGGAGCATCTCTGGAGGTCTGGAGCAATTTTTCACAGATACGGATCTGGCGTCGGCTCCCGATGGAGTGCTTCCTGGAGCCACCGGGATCGGCAAGCCAATCACACGGCGCAATCCGAACCACTGGGGGTGGCGTCCTGTGGGGCTGAGGGTGAAGGGGGTGGTGGGGGAGGGGGTGGCAGGGGGCGGGGTAACACTCTCCCGAGGGAGATCGCCACTGGTCCGCCAGGGGGACTCTGTCGACGAGCTTTCGGGATGTGCGTGAAGCCAAGAGCGGGGTGGGGTGGGGTGAGGGGCGGAGGGGGGGGGGGGGGTGCTATCGGGAGGTCCGTGTGGCGGCGGAAATGACCGAGCGGTCCCGAGAGGTCACGAAAGGATACCAAGAGTCGTTAAGATGGAGGCATCACCATCACCTGGGTAAAGCAGAGGGATTTCAGGTCGGGGAGGTGGAGGTGGGGTGGAGTGACAAGGGAGGGGCGGGCGGCATCCCGTCTTGGAGAGCGAAATCCGGATCGTCAGCTAACACTTTGCTATTGGACGAGGTACATGTATCCCGCCCCGAGCCAGATGAACAGGTCAGGAAGACAGCGGTAATTAACAAACCGTGACATATATAAGCACACAAAGAACGCTTTCAATAGTCTGAATGCCTCGGGTTAATGGAGAGGCTGCGACCAGGGAGATTCGGGATCTTCACGGCTGAGGGGAGGGGAGGGGGGTGGAGTGGGGTGGCAGTGGAGGAGGTGAGAAGTGGAGGCGTTAAGGGATAGGTGTTGAGGTTGGAGTCGTAGAGATGCAGCAGTGGTTAGAACAGGGAGGCGATGGGGGCTGTTAACACGGAGACGAGGGGGCGACGGGGATGGGGCGAGGGTGGAGGGGAGAGGGTGACTGCGGGCACGTGGAGCATATTAAGTGATGTGGTCCGGGAGCGGGGTGGTGGGGGTGGGAGGCGGGGGGGGGGTTCCCGTACTCGTATCCTTTATAGATGAAGATATCAGAGGTGGGGCGTAGAAGTCAGGAACCGTGTAAGAGACACAAGTGACCTGCCGGTAACACTACCAACAGGTCATCAATAACAGGGGGTGGGGCGAAGGGGCGAACGAGAGGGGGGTGGGGGAGGGGCGGGCTGGCATAGCCCGGTGCTGGTACAGGTGGCGCGAAGCGGTAACACAGCAAGGGGTGGCAAGGCACAGCGCCACCTGCCGGTGGGTGGTGCAAGACGAAATGCGAAATTTCAGCACCCCCAACCCCCTCACCACCGCCCCCCCCCCTCATTCCAAGCGCCTCACCCCGCGTGGTCTTCCCGGAAGGAGGATGAGTCTAGAGGGCTGACACCCCCAGCGTGGGGTCACCCATCCTGGTCTCCACAGTGGCCTCGCCACGGCAACGCGAGAGGGCTCAGGGGAAGGGGAAGGGGGAGGGGGGGAGGCAGAGAGAAATGCTATCCCTATTTCCCCCTTCCTTTCCCCGGGGGGCAATTTTCCGCAGGGGCTAATCCCGGACTAAAGCGGCGCCAACTTCAATTACGCTCTCCCCATGGGTTCGACTCCGACCCTCATCACCCCCCAAACCCCCACCCCCCACCCAGGCCCGACACCCATACGGCCGAACTCGCAAACCCCATCTCCGCCACCCGCACCACCCCCTGCTCAAGACCCCCACGCTAAGCCTCCGTTCACCCACGGTGTGATTACCACCTTCGCTACATGCGGATCTTCCTTGCCTGCCGCCTCACCTTAACATACAGTGATATCGGGACAGTCTAAGGACGGTGATGGTACAATTCCCCCCGGTAGGGTCGGCCATCTGAGCGGACACATGCTTGTGGGTGGGGCACCTTCCTCCGACACACGACACGGGCAAGCGCCTGACTCCCACAGGGAAAGCATCACAACACAGCCCCGGAAAGCGATTACTTTTATCACAGCGTGTCCGATGGGAGAAAAATTACACCTATTTTGAGTGAAAATAAATAAATGCCACGGTCAGTGATGGACGTCGGTGGTAACGACTGCGCGCAGAGAGATGTACGGCGTGCCAGAGAGCGAACTAAGGAGGCAGAGGCAGATGGCAGGAGATAAAACAGGAAACCCTGTAGAGAAACCACGAACGACGAGCGGAGAAAGCAGGAAACACGGTCAATACGTGAGATCATTTCTAAGAGGGAGAGACCGACAGAGCAAGAAGCAATACCGAGAGTACATGTGGACAGATTCAGTAACTGTAAGATGCGTGCCCTCAGCCCCAGCGGCTGCCCCACCATAACACGAAGTGTCGCTAATCCCAACAGCAGAAGAATTAGTTCATTACCGTTCCACCTCAGCAATATTTCACAATTGCCTTGATTGACAATGACCAGTGGTGCCTGGTACGGCGCCTGGCGGGCCCATGTGTCAATTAACGTATTAAGGCCATAATACCATAGTGCAACATGATGCATCAAGGCAAGCCGCAAAGCGCGACATCGCTATGGAAAGCCGACGACGAATGAATGCCGCCGATAACACTTAGTGTCAATACTGGCATTGATTGAGGTTGACAGAAACAACAACAGCGATTATTTGAGAATTAAAGTCCACCGATCCCATACTGAACAGCAAAATTACGTGAAACAATAAATGCATAATACACCTTTGAAACAATGGTGTTTATGAGACTTTCTTCAGTTCTGAAGATAATTGAGTTAACTTTTTTGATTATATTGATCCAAAGCATTTCGGGGTTATCACCTGCGCAAACACAGCCGCCGTGAAATCTAGTTCGTCGTGACCTTCAGGCCCCAGTGCTTCAAGGACATGCAGTTCGTCCAGGGCTTTTCTCTCATCTAGGAATCCATCGTCCATCTGAAAAGTGAAAGCATAAATAGAACAATGAAATATATTAAATGCCATTTGACAACATTGGGCATCAGAGTTTCGCGTATGGGACCACGCAAGGAGACGAGAGGTGGGCGGAATGTCTTGTTGTGCTTGACTGGCTGTGATAGGGACTTTGGAGATGTGAACTGTCGGTTTCTTTCAAGATACCCGTCACTTCGCCGATTTGAGACGTAAGGTGACGGCTATGCATGTAAGCCCACCCTGTCAGTGAGAGTTAGGCCGCATTCCTCTCAACAATTGGCAGACGACACCCAAGTGCGACATACTGTGGAAGATACTTCAATGTCCCTCACACTGTGGCAACCTTCAGCGTTCGCTTGTATTTCCAAAAAGAGTTGAATAAAGAATCCTAACCATACTAAACATATATATCAGAACAGCAAGTATGTTCTCCTTCACTTTCTTCCACCAATACCCCCCCTCCCCCTCTCCCTCCTCTACCGTAAACCAGGATACTGTACCCCTGTCACCCCCCTATCCCCACTCACGTCATCATTCACAAACGTCACTCCGTCACAGAGTGGGGTCACATCCTTGTCTTGTGGACACGGTTGAACCTCCCTTTATTGTTGTTGAGACGACACAACAACACAAATACTAAAGGTTTACCAGTACTGTGTACCCGCCACCATATACCACTCCAGACCCGTCTGCACACAAAGAGAAAGTGGGCCTAACGAATCAAGTTATACAGGAGGAAGTTAAGCACGGTTTACGTTCGCCTTCTCGTAGGAGTCTGAGAGGATTTCTCGGCGGGCACGCGAGGTCGTGACCTCGCTGTCGTATGTTACAGACCCGGCTCTTCAGGAGCGGCGGACTCAGTGCTACAACACCGATTCGGCCGAGACCGCGACGGAGATTTGAGCTGCAGGGATTTACACAAGGTGTAAGTCCTATTTGGACGAGCTAACCAGGTCGCAGGCCGGGAAACGTGAGACCTGACAGGTAAGCAGCGCTCCCTTTGATCTTCAGGCTTAAACAATTTGGGAAGCGGTTGGTAGGACAGAGGATACGGGTGCCGGAGTTACGGGTAAACAAGGGCACCTGTCGCGGTCAGGGGGGGTGTGGGGTTGTGTGGGGAGCGCACGGGGCGGGGTGGGGGTGTGGCGGAGGGGGAGGGGGAATATGGGCTGGCCTTCGGTCATGTCGAACGTTCGTAAGGGGTTGGGTGTAGCTTTACGGGGGATGAGAACGATGTATGGGTGTAACATGGACGAGGAAGACAGGTTCCATGCCTGTTGTAGCCATTCGCCCTGTCAGCCATCATCTAGTCATCCTCAGCTTGGTGGAGGGGGGTGAAAAGGGGGGCAGTCCCATGAAATCAACGGGGATGGGTGGGTTGGTGGCGATGACTCTGATGGGATGGGACCACGGGTTATGGCGGGTTCGATGAACGATAATGGAGATATACGTGTGATCTGATAGCCGACCGCGTTGCAAACTGGGAACTAGAGACAACCGAGAAAAGGTCATCGGACTTGTTAACATGGAGAAATTTGACTTGTATTTGACGAGCCCTTCCCCTGTGTTTTTTGCTTCAAATCAGACCTCCCCGGCCCCTTAGAAACCACAGCAACCACATATCTGTCAGTCAGTCCGGCTGGCAGCAGACAGGAAGCAGGAGAGACGAGCCAGACTTCCCTTGTCAGATACCAAGGCTATCACTCACACGATAGTCATGATAGTAAACAATAGCTTGGGATTTACATATAAAAGCCTATTGCAATATCCAGCTTGCTCTCTTTGCTAATAATGGCCACTGATATGCTACATGATCGTCCCCAACGATCTCATCGTCTTCTTATTCGTCAGGGTATATCACCCGAAAGGGCATCACAGGCCACCCGCCGGGCCTAGCGTTACCACGGTTACATCTGGCGATGGTGGGTAAACGTATCCTAAAGACGACACGCTACAATGCAAAGCCTAGATCTAAGCTTAACCACCCCCCACCCCTTCCTCCGCTCCCCCCGCACACACACACACGCGACAGTCATATTCGGAAGCCAATGTGTTTGTGATCGACCACTCAGCCTGTGTCGGGGGGGCAATGGTGCGTGATCGGCTGTGTTTTGCGCATTCGATGTCACAGTTGATCTTTCTTTCTTTCTCCATTTTTTCCCCTCGCTTCGGTTTTTGTTCGCCGCAAGGGTCACGAAGCAGGAAGTCGCCATTGTCGCAGGAGAACACGGGCAATTTGCGATGATATCCTGCCGCTAACCCCCATTAGCAGGATTCCCCGCCCCACGGCAGCCCCCCCTCCACGGACCCAGTGGTACCCTGATTGTGGTAGCCTTCAAAGCCATTAGGCCCCCGCCCCTGCAGTCTGCGACGTTTCATGCATGTAACCTAAGCCAGCCAGTAGCCCTACAAGGGCGATCATGATTGCGAGTCCCTCGCGCCATGCTCTGTCCCCTTTTTTCGCCCACTTCTCCCCGGATGAGAGCGCGATGACAGAATCTCTGTCCTCTGATCACGGTAAAAACATCTGTTATCGATTCGTTAATAAAACCCCTTTTCTGCCCCATCCGTCCCGCCCTATCGGCCGGCTGGGTCAGGTACCCGCCCCTGCCCCTGCCCCTCCCCCCCCCCCCCCAACCCACTCTCCCAAACCGGCGGCTGGGGAGGGCAGAAGGACCCCGCTCCATTACGAGATGAGGCGCCGGCGAGAGACTAATCACGTTTATCCCCCTTCTCGGGTGGCCACGGCGGCCTTCTCCGGAATAATAATCGTCTTTTCTCCGAGAGGTCACTGGGTTAGGTGGCTGAAAGCACAACCCCGAATCCCCATGGACCCCGGTGTTGGATGCTGTATAGTAGAACACCCGCACCCTCCCACTCCCCATTCATTCCCCCCCCCCCCCACCCGCGTTCCGCTTCCATACTCCTCCACAGTCTGTATCACTCTCAACAACTGCCCACTCCAATCCCATCATATGCATTACCGCTATACTTACATGCAGCGGTGATAATTTCTCATGACCGCATGCACTGAGTTCTCATGAACAAGGATGTTTACAGTGATGTAGATTGTAGTGATGGAGAATTAATGCTCTATGCAACATATCTCAACACTTCACGTTGATCAAAATATGTCCAGCGTTCTGATTACGTTTTCCCCAAAACAGTAGCTCCAGGCAACTGACGTTACCTGCCTCTGCAATATATCCAGTTGAATCCTACGTACATACATCTTGTGTAACGTAATCGACCCCAACCCCTGCCTACCGCCTTTATTCTACATTGATACGAAGCTCAAAAGCTTTCATATCGCAGAGGCTCTTCCTTTGATAGCTACCGGTAATGACAACCATAGCGCATGCCCTTCCCAAATTAGTCTGCGATATTTCAAAGGTGCCTTCCCAAGTTATGGCGTTCTCGGCGCAACCTCACCTCCCCACCATCCCCCACCGCTGCCTCTACATCCGTATTCCCAGTACTCCCATACATCACAGCGAGATGCCGAATGCTGAAGAAGACCATGGGTCTACTCTGCTCTTAGCTATAGAGAAGCTTTCCCGCCAGGCAGGGGCCTAAATCGATATCCTGTTTCCCCACAATGCAACGCGAAAGCGTACTTCCCGTGTCTCCTCCAGTATCCCACCAAGACTGATCTTTGATCATTGGTCCATTAAACGTAATCAAGTTATCATCCACCATAATGCCGCTCACCGGCACCGGGGCGACCCCGCCCTCCCTCATTCCTCCCTCACCCCACCGGCGAGCTAGCCAACCAGCCGGTCAGCCTGCCTTCCGTCCTCGCCGGATCGTGTTCACCCCACACCCCCACCCACCCATGCCCCGCCCCTTACCCCCTGTCAGGCTGGTGCCTTACTTCTGTGCCACCTGCAGAGATTATTGAGGGTGTACTCCTTGGCCAACAGTTCCGATAGCAAGAATAGCCTTAATGCTGAACTCATCCTCTCTGCGTCTCGCCTTTTATTATTTTCTTTACTTTGATAAAAATGAATTATTTGCACCGGGTGAGTACATAAGAATGTTCAACATGTTTCTTCATCAATTTGATTCTCATCCGTATTGATAAATAGATTGGGGGTTGGCGGCCTGACACTTGACTCTGGGGCATGTTCCATCCAATCCCATTTAATTATTCCGAAAGTTTCCTAGCCAGTGCGTGGCATTTCCTTAACTGGTCCCTGTTAATGATTTATCTACAGTAACACCCCACCAAATGCCGACTTTTCCAAAAATAAAAACATTTAGTTAATGTGGCATTTGCTCTGGCCTCCACCACACGAAAAAACTCTCCTGCCCACAACCCCCAGTGAGGTGGTATTCCTCCTCCGCGGGCGCAGGAGATGCTGACGGCTGGGTCTCTGCATGTCCTTGACAACCGCAACTGTATTACGGGCTCAGCGGTAGATACAAGTGAAATGATGTTTTATGGCGTCTTGAGCCATTTTCGGTACATGGAGGCCACACTGGGCCAGCACTAAACCAGGGTAAAGAAGCTAGACTTGCTGCCAGTAGGTAAATAGTACGACGTCGGGGTACGCGACCAACGCGCGTGTATGACGGGAGCCGAGACCCTTCTTCGTTGTCACGTGACCTTTAGGATACATTAACCGCCCTTCACTTATCCCGATGTTTACGGTGTATTCTTTTTCTATTCTTTTTGCCATGTGTTCCGGCATGGAGGGCTGTGGGTCCCTTTAGTCCCCATACAGCACACGCAGTCACCAGGCAGACAGCGCCGTTGTCGGTCCATAAACCGTGCTGCATTATTAAGTTCATCAAGCCCAGTTGATTCCCAACAGACGGCCGGGCGGGTATCTTCCGCGTCCTTCACGGTGCGGGACATCCTACCCCAGCCTCTCAGCACGCGGCCCATTTCACCCACCACGCGTGTGGACAGTTATATAGGCTGACAACAACACAGTAAAAGTAAATCATACCACTGTCGGGAACAACCCAATTGAATTGACTCGTAAACGAATGTCCGCGCCGTCACGAATCGCGAAAAATCTGCAAAACTTCCACGCTTGGTATGGAGGGCACTGGTTGTCTGGCAACGTGGGCGGTCGCGGGGGAAGAGTAAATTGAGTTCCTCAAGCACTGAGCACTACCCCAGTGTCTTGTCAAATATCGACGGTGCCGCGGGTCGCGAATAGCCTGGCGGTGAGATATTGTACCCATAAACCCCCAGTCAGTGTTGGGTTTATGAAAATAATGGCGGCGCTATTTTACTCGGCGTAGGATTACGTCCGGCCTGATAGCATCTGCTGCTACTGCCGCCAAACGGTTCGCCCGCCAAAGTGTGCGTAGAGACGGACTTTTTTCTTGCTCGTCTCCTCCTTTTTGCTTTTGTCGCATGTGGCTTCAGGAGGCGTATATTCTGGGGAAACGGCGACAGTGGAATCCACTGTAGATCTTCCCAGATCGTGGTAGAGTAGTGTGTGTGAGGGTGGCGGGGGGGGGGGGGCGAAAAATACATTCCGCTATCGGGTGGCAGCAAACAGCTGTCGCCCAACCTCTGGGTCATTATTTCGGTATGATGAAGGACAATAGATCCAGACAAGGGGAAAGCGACGCACCGGTCACAGGGACAAAGGGGGTGGGGGGGGGGGGGGGTGAGGGTGGAAGTAGTGACACTGACATATGGGAGGATAAGACGTAAGATGACAAGAACAATATGCCAAATAGAGGAAGACAGAAAAAAAAACCTTTACAAACGGGAAATATATACGCAAAACAGTCCAATGGAATCTCTGTGTATGCGCGGTGTGCGGCACAGAGTGCAGTGAGATGCCATAACAGAGAGAGTGGCAAGGGACAGACCTGACTAATACCCGACGTGGGACCTGGCAAGATCGGTAGACTCTATGGTGCCAGCCAGCCCTAGCACCTCGACATCTGCTGGATACATTATTAAAGAAGGGCCAGAACCAACCTCCAGGACACAGACTGCCCACTTCCCGCATTCACTGACGTATGTACGCCACGTGTACAAACCGGGCGAGATTGTCAAGCCATTGCTGCCACGAAAGTGGATACTCGAGCGAATATTCTTTAGGTTACATACAGTGTCTCGGTTCTGCCCCCGTGAGTACATACAGACTATACAGATTAAGGAAGAGCTTGGCACTGCAATCACACCCATAAAATCATCGCAGACACAGGCGTAGAGCAAGTGAAGTTTTTCTTTTTATCGAACACATTCTATAAGACGCACTCAAACCTGGATCTCTTTCATTAAATATAGTATATAGAGACTATAGATTACACAGAGGTTGTCGGTCGTACGTAATATTTACGAATAGGGGTTTCTAAGAAGAAGAAGGTTTGGTTACCTGCACCATCTGTGGCCTCGCCAACAACAGTGAGATGTCGGATCGGTTCTCGGAGAACAACTGGATGGCTTGATCTCTATTGTGGACATCTGCATTATTGATCTGCAAGTAAACAAGTAATAAACATGAATGAAACATAACACCATACATCACGTACAAAAAAATACATATAATATAATAATAAGTGCAGAATGCCACCCGGATTCGTTACGAGAATGCTGAGGATCTGACAGTCAGAAGACAGTAACCAGCGACATTGCGTCTCTCGGACTCTCAGAACACATCCTGCGCGCGAACACTTTCAGTTACAACTACCGTCGACTGTAGTTTTCGTGAAGTCGTTCCTGCCTCCCGTCTGTGATGATATACACTCTTGACAGGGTATCGCCATGACAGGGCACTGTCATTGCGGTATAATATGCACCTGGCAGTTGCCCGTGTGCGCGTGGATGACCCGAAGTGAAATGATGTCATTGACATTAATCAATTTCCTCGTCGAGCAATCAAAAGATAAGGTAAAACTATCTGGGACATGAACAGGTTAATTGTATCACAAACTGTTGCCTGGAGGCGGTAATTGCACGGCAGCTGGCGTGGCGGCAGGGGGATGGGCGGAAGATTCACTTACACAAGTCATATCCTTATAAAGAAAAAACAAGTTATGACGAACTCATGCCATCTACCTCATCAGAGTGCAAGGTAATCGTCCCGTCCTTGAGGAGGTCATCAGGAGTAATCACCAAACGGCCATTAAAAGTATCAATTTTCCCTTTCCAGGTGTGGTGCGGCGTCTGTGTTATGACCATATAAGGCAGCGAGTGGACAACTCATGTCTATTTCAACTCATGTCAACAGTGCGGTGAGTGAGTTCCAATCCTCCTCCTCCTCCTCCTCCTCCTCCGCCGCGGAGAGGAGGCAGGCGGTGCAAACGGCTGGCTCCCCGCATGTCCTTGTCAGTAAGGCTGGTGCCAAGCCTGCTGTCTCCTGCAGAAGTGCCTCACTTCAGTGGCCAGCGTCAGCCGATGGCAACTGCCACATGGCACAGCGTTCAGCGGAAGACCGGGCGGCGAAGACAGGGGCTTCTTATAATTAGACAGGGCTATTCAGGATCGGGGCTCAGGCACTACCCAGGCGTGGTGCCGCGTGGCACAGCGTGGCCGCCCGAGGGGGTGGGGCGCTACAGCCGCGGTAGAGGACTGCAAGCAGGCGAGGGAGGAGGAGGCGAGCCCACAGGCGGACTGGCCTGGCTGGCGACAAGTCTTCCCCACCGCAGGAGGGAAATGGATTGTCCCCATCGCCAGTTGTAACTGTCGGCAGAACGACGTACCCCCCCCCCCCCCACTTCGATGCCTCGCGTCCCTTGGGTCCCCCACTGCGTCCCCCCCTTCCCTACCCCCATCAGAACCTCATGGCGTCCTTCCACAGAAGGTATACAGCGGCGAGCCACGCCACAGGACCATATATAGTATACCTAAGGACCGTGGTTCGTTTCCTGGTCTGCCCACAGCGCCAGGCAGAGAGCATGACCATATCTATGAACGGCGTCGGCGGTCAGGCCCATAAAACGCCACCCCCTTCAACAATCCACATCTCTCATCTGTTTTACACGGCCCGATGTGAGTAAATCCCATAGAGGTGGGGGTATCAATCGATGGTTAGGGGTGACGGCAGACGGTAATGAGGCGGGAGACCAAGACAGACTGGGTGGTCATGGAAACGAACAAGCGGAAGGGGACCCCGAAGACCGAGACCTGTTGCTGGGCGTACCAAGGACGTCAATGACGTCACGGACACGTCATCGGGACGCGAGCCGGAGAGGACTCCGTCGTCCGCCGCGATCTTGGCCCCACTCAGAGGGCGGTGGCGTAGCGATGGTAACGGTTCCCTGGATCACCTCATGTCACCACAAAGGTTGCTTAATGCTCCAATTTAGTCTTTCATCCCAAGTGGTAAGGCGCTCGCATTGACAGGGGCAACGCAATCGGCAGTATCCAGCTTACCGGATCTGGGATTAGTTATACAAATTCTCGCGATTACTATTCCAAATTACCGGTTTAATACCCTTTTTCGCACACTTCACATATCAAGATCATGACCCAGCTGGCCATTACAAACAAACATTCCATGAAAGTATTGACGCTCAACGGGACTTTAGACGACATCGCGATACAAAAATCAAATTAAAAAGCCAGAGGGCCACTCTGTTCACTCAATAACTCGGCACTATTAATTTAACGTAATAAGCCCAATAAGCAACAAGTGCATAAAAACTGCCTCCCTGAATAATTCACCAAAATTGGCGCGGGTGGCTTAGAAGGAGATCTAGCGCCCTATAGATCACATTAACCGGCCTAATAACAGGTTTACCGTGATCAATGGCCCGACAGGCCGCGACGTCAGTGGCACGATGGCATATATAAAGCGACACCCGTGGCAGGGCTGGAGCTAATATTGGGCCCCTTCCTCAGGGATGTCCATCCCCAATATAACGAGCAAATGGAAAACTGGACGACTCTGACCGTGGATCTAATCAAGGGAGGCCAGAACCGAGAAAGCTGGACACGAACGGGCGGAGGACGGGGCCGGGGGGGGGGGGGGAGGGGGAGCCGGATGTTTCCGACAGCAGTAGCGGCCCCTGGCGAATGGAGACAGAAAAGTCTCTTCAGGCTGGCTCTTTTCACCATTCTTGTTTGTCTCTCTCGTTTATTCTTCCTCTCTCCCTGCCTTTCTCTGTTCTTCACTGCCTGTCTCGGTCTATCCCTCTCCCCTCTCTCTCTACCTTCCTCTCTCTTCCACTCTATCTGGACTGTCCATCTACATATCTCACGGGATGGCAGTGTTTCTTTAACCTCGCTTCTGTATATGTTAACCTTGCCTCCCCCCGTCTCTCCCTCTCTCTCTTCCACTCTCTCCCTCTCTCTCTTTCACTCTCTCCCTCTCTCTTTTGGTCGATCTCGGTTCGCTCTCCCCTCCCCGCGAACAGCCTGCCAGGAAATTGTCCGCGTCATTTCCCTATAGATTACCACCTGTCACATATGTTTCCCCCTGCAATGCGGGCAGTTAAGTCGAGCTGCACACAGAGGCTAGCTAGAATGGCATACATAGGGTATGGTCAGGAAAAAGGTGGCATCCAGGGCAATGGGGGGGGGGGCGGGAGTGGGCAGAGAAGGATGAGAGGGCAGGGAGGGGTTGAGATGGGCAGGGAGGGGTGAGCAGAGCAGAAAGGGGTGTCATGGGAATGGAGGGGTGAGGCGGGCAGAAAAGGGGGGGTGATTGGAAAGGAGGGGGGGGGGGGCAGGGAGGGTGTGATGGAAACGGAGGGGTGAGGCGGGCATGGAGGGGTGAGGTCGGCATGGAGGGGTGAGGTCGGCCTGGAGGGGTGTGATGGAATCGAGGGGTGAGGCGGGCAGGGAGGGTGTGATAATGGCGGTTGGAGGAGGAGAGGGATGCGTGGACAGAACGTGATCGGGAGTGACAGTGTGCTGTGAGTAGGGTGGGCAGGTGATAGTGAATGTGGTAGGGGCACTGAACAGTGGACACGTCAGGGCTTCGGTCTACGGAAACGGTCGCCGCGAGGACTTGCCACGCGGGGATGAACAGCACGACCACGGGATGAGGCGGCGGGCCCAGGGAGGCGGGGACGGAGGGGGTGGGGGGGGGGCAACACAGAAAAAGAAGATGTGACAAATGGGGCAAGGTGAGAATGGACGGGACAGGAATTACCGGCGAGTTACAGTGCGGTGGAGGTCAGGAGTGGAGCGAGCGGTCGCCACAGCGCGGGGAGGGGTGGAGGAGTGGGGGAGGGGGGCAGGTGAGGAGATATCTGCCGTGGCGGGGGAAGCCCACGAGAGAGGGGATATCGGTCACAGTGCCGGGAGAGGGCGGAAGGAGTGACCTATAACGTGTTCGCCGACCACGGACCTGACGACTGGGGAGAGTGATGGCGGAGGGTGGCTGTGTCCCCAGCGGGGTGAACAGGCCAAGGCCGGGTATTCCGCGGAGAGGTGGTGTCGAGGGGAGGGTGGGCGGGTGGGCACTACCATGCAAAACTCTCTTCATGATGTGGGGTGGAGGTAGGGGCACCACGGGCCCTCGCCATGGTGTGTGTGGTTGGGGGGGGGGGGGGGGTAGAACGTGGACACTACCGGTCCTCACCATGGTGTGTGAGGTTGGGGGGGGGGTGCACTACCGGTCCTCGCCATGGTGTGTGGGGGGGGGGGTCACTACCGACCCTTGCCATGGTGCAAGTGTGTGGGGGGGGGATCGGCGGGGGGGGGGGCACTACCGGTCCTGGCCATGGTGTGGGGCTGGGTATCATGGTGGTTGGTCTATCATTGACAGCGCGTCACTCCTGCAGAGTCTTCACAAACCCCACCACGCCATGAGGCCCCCAGCATGGAGGTCATGTTTCCAGCAATTCTTCTTCAGCGTCGGTAGCAAAGGGGGTGGGGATGTTGTCCATGGCGAAGGGTAGAGGATGACAGGGTAAAAGGTCAGAGCAATTGGGGATTTTAGACGGGTGGTCAGAAATAGGTGTCGAATTGCCACCAACCAGGAACGCAGGATGCCGTCATCGTTGTTGAAGGTCGAACAGGTCATGATGAAGGCGTGACGGACTACATGGAGGTCTGTGTAGGTAGGCACATGAGGATCGACTGATCCAAAGAAGCGGGGTGGGAGAAAATTTACCGTAGAAGGCAAGGAGCTGGAGAAGGGATATGTTGTGTATGGACTCATTGCTTGTGGCGGTCGTGTTAGGAAGGGAAATGAAAGGGCAGCGGCTTCAGTGTCATACACGCCAGGCTTCTGTTTGCCTGGGACAAATTCAACGCCTTCAAGGGTTGCGGTATAAACTGGCCACCGACATCAAGCTCATTGTGAGACACTTCCAGGGGAAGAAAAAAACACTGCATTATACGGTTAATATCGATTGTTTGGCCAGTATGTTTAACGTTTTTCCGGCGACTTTAATGATTTTAATCTCTCACATGGCGAGGACCTGTGTCGATTGCTATAAAGCGATCATTACACTCGTTCCCTGCTTACATCGCCGGTTCGCACCTAACAAACCCACTCTAACCTTACAACGCCTATTTTCGCCCTCATTGAAGCCCTATGAAGGCAAAACTCCAATCGCCAACCCCCTTCCCACTCCTCCCCTCGCTTCACCACTCCCCCCCCCCCCCACCCCCGGCGCCGCCCGGCACCCTGACCTTGGCTGCTGACCGTACCCCACCCCCAACGCACCAAGATGTACAGAGATCGCAATACGGCTTCGGTCAGTCCGCTAAATCACTCTCCACGAGGTCGTGGAACCAGCCAACAAAGCGCTCTCCACTGATTTGCTGCCACCGCCGCTGTATGTGGTTGCGGTTGATAACGCCAGGCGGCGCTGCGGCGAGGGGGATGCCACGAGGGGGATGAGGAGACTGGAGAGGACAACGGGAAGGGGACAGACACGGATGGACACAAGTGGAGCTTTGAGGCCCAGCGTCCAAGAGTGCCCGTGTCACTATAATGTTTATCACTGGTCTGGTGTGCCACAAGGCACATTATCAATGTTCACACATTAACCGTGGTCCCTAACGGGGTGTTGATTGTGGCCATACCACACGCTGTAATGGTTCTATGTGGGTTATCGCGAGAAGAAAAAGTTAATAAATATAGTAAAGCAACAGGACCACCATCCATCACTGGGTGAAGCAACGGTATCGAGTTGGTATCGTCTTAAAAATACTACTGGGAGATCCAACCCCATCAATAATAGACGAGGTCTGAAAGGTCAACCAGGAAGGCGGGTGTCCCCAGCTCTCACCTAGCGGATCTGATGGTGAATGCAAGCCCTACCCCACCCTACCCCTGCCCACCCTCACTCACTCAGTCCTACTCCCCGCGTCTCCTATGCCCACAGCAACCCCTTAATCCTCAGCTGATGCCACCCCTCATCCCTTCCAGCCCCATGGCGCCCTACACCTCATCCCATCAGCCCCCCGCCCCCCCCCCCCTCCCGCATCATCTCCCCCGGTGACCCCCTCCCCCTTCCCCCCTCCCAATCCCTCACCCCCGGGTGCTCCAGCCCCGTCTGCTGACCCTCCTAATAATCCTAACCCTAACGGACTCCTCCACCCTGGGACCTGTCCACTGCATAGGGGCCATACCTCGACCCGCACCACCCCCATGGAGGAAGGACGTGGCCTTTGCAGGAAGGTGCCTCCCTGCCACTCGCTTGTCGCCGATGTCTCCTGGTCCGGTGCTGATAAGGCCGATCGCTCCCCGAAGAACCGCCACAAAATGTCTTGACGGATGTGGGAGTGTGTGGCCGGGGTGGGGTGACACAGGGCCAGAGAGAGAGAATAGGTGGTGGGGCGGGTGACGGCCGGGTGGGCTGGCGCAGGGACGACAGATAGGAGGTAGGGTGGGGGGGGGGGGGTGAGGTGACGGCCGGGTGTGTGTGTGTTGGGGGGGGGGATGATGGACGGATGGATTGGCAGAGGGAGGGCGAGAGAGGGGGGTTATCGACGGGTTAGGATGGACCAGAGACAACAGTTAGGAGGGGGCAGTGATGGGCGGGGTCGGGTGGCAGAGAGAGAGAGAGCGATAGAGAAGGGTGCGGTGGGGGGGGGGGGGGGGTGAGGGACGGGGACCAGACCCACAGCCACTGTCGACACAGCTGGTGGGCTGATCCCTCCGATGGCCCTACCGTTACCGGTAGGCAAAGGCCGGTAGAGGGCGACAAAGGCCGATAGAGGGCGACAAAGACCGTCCCACTTCCTGCGCTGTCCTGAATGCCGAACACGGCGAATGGACGCTACTGGAAAACACATTAAGGGACGCGGCCCCGGCCCATGGCTCGTTCACCGTTCACCAGCCCTCTACCAGGCAGACTCTGATTTTATCGGCGTTTAACGGTACTTTCAACCTGTTGGTCACCTCACAAGTATCGGAACCGCCCTGCCTTCAACACGTTTGTCACGTGGCCACCCCGCCGCGCGGATAAGGACCTTATCCCGCGCCACCGGTTTCCCCGGTAACGCATTAATCGTGTAGGTACTGTTGCATTATCAAGGTAAACGAGGAGACAATGAGGGATGGACCGCCGACCGCCTCAACCCGCCTGGCGTCCTCTATGCTCAGCCTCTACCACGAGATGCATTCCTCATTAAGAAGCCCTGCGCACCCCCCTTAAACCACCCACCTTTCGCCACACGTCCAACCCCCTACCTTTAACCCAACCCACCATTATCCCAAAACATTCTTCCCTGGAGGTCTGGGTTGACATGCCGAGCACACAGCGCGCCGTGTTCTCATCAGCACCTGCCATCGTCACCCCATCGGGTCGGGCCGGCACCCCGGGGGCTGGCGTGGGGCAGAGTCATAACGCACCCCCGCCCCCACCCCCACCCCCACCCTCCACACCCAACATGGCTGCACCCCACCACTCACGACGAGCAGAACAGCGCGCGGAACATGTCTCACCCCCGGCGAAGTTTTGTTTATTAAGCCCGGATTGTTATTGCCAGCAGTGTTCGTTAAACGAACGATGCTCTTCTTTCTCGTGCACCCTATCTTTTTCTTCCCATGAAAGACATGTGCATGATTGCCCAGCTATCCCTCATGGCATACCTGTCATTTTTGTAAGGTAGGGCCAGACTAACGGGGGGCCGGCGCGATAGCTCAGTGGGCTATAGCGCTCGCATTGAGTGCTCTGGTCACCTGAGAGCCTAACGGCACGTGGATCGATGGTTCGCGCCCGCTGTGGCCATGTCTGTGTGGTCCCAGGATAAAGTTCCCAGTCTTTCTTCGCAAAGAGCAGGGGCTTACCCCCGGGGACATGGCTCCACTCTCCTTCCTTCTCCCATTGTCGCGATATGACCAAAAGTGGTTGAAGCGTCGTGAATAACCAACCAACCAGACTAGCGGTCGGCCGGGTAGCGGGGCCTGGGGGCATGACACTCCGGCATATAAGGCACAAAAATATAAATCGCAAAGTTAAACCAGCTTTACGGTTAGTCGCCAAGGCTTCGTCGGTCTTACAACTTACAGATAAGCATCCGTTGATATTAATTTCCAGCAATGAGTTGATATTAATTTCCATCAATGAGAACGCCAAGAGAGTTTTTGGTATGATGCAGAAATAAATCGTGGTTGTCACCGAGCGTTCACCGACCCCGATTATCGCCTTCTCCCCTCAGCCAGAGGGCCACACGAGACCGTGTTACCAGTACAATAGGCCGCGAGATGAACGACATACATGACCATCCCGGGGGTCCCCACGTCTGCACAGGCAAGTTTACTCACCGCTCTTGAAGACCCCCCCCCCCAACCCCTACCCACCCCGCCTGCAGACACCCACGCAGCAGCGTCACCCAGAGCAGCTACAGACCGCGCTCCCACCCTCACCCGGGGCCTGGCCACAAACACCTCATTCTTCCCGCCGTCATGTCACCGGAAACACGTCACATCGCTGTGAAGGGGACGTCAATGTTTCTTTTCCCAGCGTCACGCGTGCGCCTTCGCCAGGCACAAAACAAGACGGCAGGGCAGGGTAGTTTTTTTCCCGGCTCAAACAGCCGCAGGTTAAATGTAATTGGTGAAGTTAAACTTGTAATCTGTCATCGAGTGGTATTGGTGGCAGGGACCTACAGCGTGGCAACAGCACCCCGGGACCCATTAGGCTTTCCATGATAGGGGGCGCCCCCATGACTGTAGGGGCACTTCACAAGTCCCCAGGGCCAACCAACCGCGTGGGTCTGGGGGAGGGACGGAGGGAGGGGGGGTATCCCGGTGACATATGAGTAAACACAGCCATAGCAGCAGAGCTCTGTGATGTCGTCTTGGACTATACAGCATCGCCACCTCTGGCCACTTCCAAACGCCGCCGTAACAGAACGCCGGGCTGTCGTCCCAACAGAACGCCGGGCTGTCGTCCCAACAGAACGCCTGATTGTCGTCCCAACCGAACGCCTGATTGTCGTCCCAACCGAACGCCGGACTGTCGCCCCAACAGAACGCCTGACTATCGACCAACAGAACGCTCCAATGTCTTCTCAACAGAACGCCTGACTGACCATACATAGAAATATGCCTCGGAAATCAGGGCCCACACATACAGAAGGGCAATATATGGCACTTATAAATTGACCTGTACCGTAAAGTTTGAGTGTCAAGTGGCTGAGGGATTTGGTATTTCTTACCTGCAGTATCTGGTCGCCTTCCCTGATGCGTCCGTCATTGGCGGCTATACTGTAAGGCTCCACCTGGAAACAAGCAAAAACCCATTCACGTAATTGAAAACGAATGAGAATAAGAACAAAAAGTGCATTGACGCCCCCAATAACAAACAAACCCGGGATTGAGAGATGTTTTGGCTTCCGTGGTCGGGAATACTCTTGATCAATAACTAGAGATGTCTAGACTGTTTATTGATGGATAGAATGGAACGTAGGTAAAGCCTTCAAGTTTGCATTATCGCCTTGAACACATGTACACTTTTGTGAAAAGGATGGAAAATCGCCTGATTGGTTTTCAAGAAACCGTCACAGAAAAAACCGACAAATATTGATAGATAATCCCGCGGGTCAGTGTGGCGGCCAATGGGTTTGTCGCCTGAGAGCCGAGGCGTCACAGACTCATTGTACATTGGCCATATCCCCGTCACCACGAACAGCAGATATACCGGATGTCAGCATCCAACTGGTTGCCATGAGCAGCGCCCTCTAGGGTTGGGGAAAGGACGAGCGGACAGCTCTGACCTTTGTTTAACCTTGGCCCAATCGAGAACGACCCGGGCCACCATGGCAGATGTGGAGACAGATATCGTCGAAATTAAAGTTGTGTTGTGTGTGTGTGTTTGCAATGTCTCGGGATTCCTCGTCACACACAACGAGATCAGCCCGAGACTTGGGTTCTCGACGATCTACAATGAAACATGGCCGCATCCTGTGGAGGCTGAGCGCCCCGACATGTCAGGTGCCTCTGGGTGTCCTTAATCCCCTGTTACTGACGGTCAATACGGCTCCCACTCCCTCAGACCCCCAAGTGGTGGTCGCCGGGGGTAACCGCTCGCCCACCCCATCCACATTCCCCTCACCCCAGCCTATATGGAGCTCCTCGTTACTCCCTTACAAAGACCACCCTATGTACCGTTTAGCGAATATAAAGAAAACTTAAACCTTGTGCATATAAATAGAAAGCCGTCGTCAAGTGATGGTGCGCTCCGCACTGCCAGAGGAAATGGAGAGATCCGGGGGGTAGGGGGTAGGTGGGGGGGGGGTCAGTGAAGGGGATTACGCCAGCGGACAGTGCCCCCCCCACCCCCTCCCCTGGGGTGCCAGGCAGGGTTAGACGGACTTGCAGGTCAGAAAGAAACATGATTGCTTGAGGGGCAGCGGGATAAAAAAAACATAAGTGTTTGGTGATGCAACAATTTCAGATGTCAAAAGAAGGCGGCGAGTCAACATTATCTTTCATGGGGAAACAATGGTTGGTGGGGAGCTGGTGGTCCTCCCGGGAAGTCACATAGGTAGGGAGGGGGGGAGGGCGAGGTGGGAGGCGGTGGGCGAGATGGGAGGAGGGGGCGAGATGGGAGGTGGGGCGAGATGGGAGGTGGGGGCGAGATGGGAGGTGGGGGCGAGATGGGAGGTGGGGGGGTGGGGGGTTGAATTGACGAGCGAAATGGGCACATGGGTGAGCAGATACGGGGTGAAGGCATCAGTCATTCCTTGGTGGAGCTACAGTTTGGATAAGCCGCTTGCTCGAGCGAATATATATTTCCCCCAGCGACCTCGCGTGGTATATACCGAACACAACATCACACCACACAGGGCCGCAATAGAACCCGCACCTTCAACATAACGCGTATTACAGGTCAACTGGACCTGTCAAAGACGGATACGCCTATATATATGTTAAGTATCTGTCCTTGATATCGCCTCGTAATATTCTTACATTAAACTGTCTGTTGTGGCCCAGACGAGCATTCGGCCGATCTGTTCAGCGGCATACATTTACTGTTCGTTGTTATCCCTGAAGTTGTTGCGCATGGTGCCACTTTAGGCTGGTTCCGGTCTTCGAGCAACAGCTGTCATACGATTCTCATATATTCAGTTCAAGCGAATGAATCTTCATCGTTGAAAAGAGAGAAGCCAGAGGAGGGAGAGAATTCGCCTTGACTAGACAGGCCGAGAGACATGGATCGAGCTGGTCATGGGTCCGCCCCCCCCCACCCCGCCCCGCCCAGCCCATCCCTCCCCCCCACACCTCGCCGTAATTCAAGCCAAGTACCATGCAATGACCCAGACGTCAGGGGGCACTCTGCATAAAAAATCACACTTCCGGTTGCGCCATTTTTTTTAGCCGGGGAGCCTGTTGCTTTACAAAGAATGAACAGAAAAATGTTTAGATAATTTGTCGCCGGTATCAAATGCCACCTTACAACACTAAGCAATGGAGACCCCTTATGCTTCTAATTATGTTCATTTATAGCTTCCAGGTCGTTTTATATGATGACCTGGGCACTGGAAGGAAAATGCAAGATGAAAGCGTTCAGAGTTTCCTAGTCACCCAGAAAGGTCAAGGCCGTTGAAAGTCACGCGATTAATGTGACAGTTGCAAATTACCCAGGAAGTAACCAGGAAGAAATATATCTATATGAGTGGAGTAGACGTGTCTGCTTAGCTGACCGATATTTTGGGGGTGGGGGGCGGGGGGAGGGGGTCATGGCATGTTCCACTTTCAAGAACTTTGCATTAGAAGGATATAATGCTTGCAGCTTTTGATCTTACACTTATCCACAAACCAATATCTAACAATTTTGACTGGAATTACGGAGATCTAAAGGTTTGAGGAGATCTAACACCTTGAACTTGGTATTCGTGGGCGGAGTAACAAAGCGCTATCTGTTGAGAATCCCAGGGGCGAAAATAAATATTCATCTGGACAAGCAAAGATCTGGATAGCGCACTCAGCCTAAGAAATCCAGTCAGACAGATTCCCCCAGCTGACAAAGGCTGGTTCCATGTGGGCGCCCTGCGTGCGTATCGAGGAAAGCCAATCCCGATGTGCGATGGAAGAATTTGTGTGTGGCGTGTGGTTGTGGGAGGATGGGCACCAGCATATGAACGCCAGCAGCCGGCCTGGTGTCAGCCAGTACAGCCACAGAACTTTGTAATGACATTCTTTGGTACAGCCAAGGACGGAGCTATAACCGGATTCTGGCAAAATCAACGGTAAATGCATTTATTTTCTTTTGCCGGAGATTATGGTACATACATTACAAATGCTCGAAGTCGTGCCATTGTTCGCCGTAGCAACCCGTATACATACATAGAAACAGCAGTTTGCCTCGAGCAAATCACCCACGTCAAAAAACCACGAGTAATTGCCCAATCAGTATCCATGGTTTTAGAGACACAGATCCCATGGCGTGTGGTTCACAGCCCCCGTCGGCGACACCAGGATGTCAGCAGTCTCATTGGTCTCGTTATACAGACCCTCCCACCAGCGGCGGCACCACTGCCCCCCACTGATATTAGTGAGCCCCCCCACCCCCCCCATTGTTCCAGCAGTATTGGCCCCCTTTGTGTCATGCGCCCTCTCAGGTGTCATTGCCTCCGAACAAAGCAGTCATTGCCTTTCTGTATCATTGCCTACGCCGCCGTGTCATTACCCCCCTTCAACCAGACCGTGCCATTGTCATTGCCCTAGCCCAGTTCAGTGCACCCACCCCTTGCGTCAGTGGCCCCTCGGCATTAAGTGTGGCACTGACGCCGGCTGCCTGTATGGCCACAGCTCACACGGTGGCCTCAAGCAGTAAGGCAGGCAGACTGAAGTATTATGACAAGAGTGCCCTCGGCTCCCGAGGATTCTTCAGGCTATAAACCTGGCAGCCATAGACCCCATCATGCACCTGATATCATAACCCATGTCCATCGTGCCTGATCTCTGCCCCAAGTCACTTACAATACCACCTCCCTCCACTTTCCCTCACGCCCGCCCCGTCCCACCCCACCTCCCTCCCAGACGACCACTGCCCTCTCCAACTGAGTGTCGAAAGGCCACCGTGCGCCGATCGGAGCGCCCCTGTTGGCCGAGTTATAAATCACTCATCCGAGCCCGCGCTGTCGACTCGGGAAAAGGAGACATTCCCGAAGTGTTCTCTTCCCCGCCTCGCTCCCGTAACGGGGGGTTATCGCTAACTCTATCAGCACCGCCTTCCATTTTCCCTTCCCATCCGAGGCCGTGCAATGGCCGGGAAGAGAGAGAATGCAAGGTCTCGGCCGAGGGGGGGGGGGGAGAAGGCAGAACCTGGACCCAAGGAGGACGATGGGGGGAGAGAGGGCATGCCAGACCGTGGCCGCGGGAGGACGGTGGGAGAGCAAGACCAGTCACACCTGTGATTGGAACCCACAACGTAAACACAGTGAATCGGCGCGCAGATAAAAATAACGGCGGCCGAGGAACGCGAATTAACGATGCCACGGAGCGGGCGCCGTGTCTAAACCCCGGCTGCGGGAAGGTATTCCAGCCACGGGAATGACGAAATGATGATGCAGTGGGGGTCCCACCACCATTCCCCGGCCCCGGCCGCCGGCCAGCCAGCCTCCGAGAGTGGAAGGGGAGAGCAGCCTGGCCGGTGGCGCCGCCTATCGGTTAGCAACGGGAATATGGCGAACTGGATCGCAGCGCCTCCCACCCAGCTGTCGACATTCCCCACCAGAGGGCCCCACCAGCTGTTGCTGAGCAATTGGTTTGAACCTCGCATTTCGTTGGTTTGTCTAGATCAAACGCAACTCTGTCACATGTGAACGGCGGTGAGATCAGACATGCCTCGAGATAATATTTGCACAATTATCTACATCATTAAGGACCATAGGACACTAATATAAATACCAAAAATAACATAAATAAAATGGGGGTACGAAGCAATACATATTAAAGACAAGATACCGACACAGACAAGATAACTTGGAAATATAACCTATGCATATTCCAATCGATGAAACTTTCGGTGCTATGTAGATAACCTAAATATTACATGATTAAACAAATGAATTAAATATTAGTCGAAGCCGTTGCGTACCTCGCTGATGAAGATATCCGTGACCTCGTCATCCGTCGAACCGTAACACAAGGTCAAACCGATCTTCTCTTCAGTGGACGAGCGATGCAGCACGACCTCCTGAAACACAACGTAATCCCCAGATTAGTGTCGGCAATATGTGACAGATGGTGATAAAGACATACGCTGATACGCACAACTCAACAACGGGCAGTAACAAGTAACTGGCAAAATGAAAACCAATTAATAGGGAGCAGGAGTCTGACACTTGCCAGGATGCTGGGTGGGTGTCTGGAGTCTGGCAACGAGACAGAATAGGAGAGCCAGAATAGGACATCGGAACAAACATCGCGTGAAAGAATTGTTTTGCTGTTTAAAAGGGAATATTCGTTATCATGCACAGATAAAAAGTTGGCCCACCAGAGAAGTGTTGGGTAGGGCCTGACACACCTACCTTTTCCGGTAGCTCCCTTTACTGATGAATGTGTGTGTAGTGAATTTAATACACTGCCTGGTTTTGTGTTTAAAGTGAACGCGACGTGCGATGACAAAGACACTCTGATCTGATCGACGACAACAGCTGCAGCGGATAATCTGATAGATTATCACCGATTGTGGTCGTTGTCATCTCAGACGACTGATCAGCTTTCCACCCCAATCCGGACAGGTGGGATTATCTCCTTGCACGATCCTGAGTCCAGCAGTCCATTATATGTCAGCCATAAAGTACGCAACGAAATGTTATTGGTTCCTCAACAAAGTGCGCGTGTCTCACTAGCGGGCGATATCGGGGGAATTATAAGGTAATATCGCTCAGTATACGAGACAGCTACCAGAGATAAACATCGAGGCTGGCGCATTGTGCGTATTGAATGCTGGGTGTGCCGCTGACTAGCTGCATGGGATATTCCCTGGTAGCTTAGTGACACGAGGTGTGGAACACACGCAGCTCTGGCAAACAAATACATTACGAAATAGCCCAGGAAGGTTTTGTTTTGATTATTGAATCAGACGAGAATTTACCGGCCCGGGCAGCGCCCCCACGATCCCCACAACACCCTCCTGTGACTTGGCCCATCACCACTATCACGGTCTCCCCGGCTACCAACGGGGGCTGGAGGTTGAGGTGGTGGTGGGTACCAAACTGAGGCTAAAACGTTTTTACGCCCATGGCGCTACACAATGCTCACCCCTCACCGCTCGTGAGTGACCCGAATGAAACCCACCCGACGGAACCCTACCGAGACCTGGGTAAATAATTTGTGAGCTGTGTGGTCCGACCACTGAGAGCTTCACAAACGCCACGTGAAAGGTCCCGTGCTCGGCCCGTTGTTGATTAACCACACCGAGCATTCCACATTATAAATATTTGATCACACGCGAAAATAAAGACGCAAATTGCCATAGTTTTGCCCGGATACACCCACAAAGAGCGGCACTGACGCTAACTTTCAGGTGAGGCAACTCCCTGTCATTGGCTCAATGGACAGCTTTAGTGAGGTAACATGCTGGCCTCCGCGACACTCTGCGACACTCCGCGACACTGGCCGCCCGGAATCATCCTTCCTTTTTGTCAGGGTAAATCTGGTAGAAAGATCTATCTCCAACAAAGTTGTTGTTGCGTATGGAGACTGCAGTGTGTTGCCCCTGAATGGGGTTCAAGCGCAGGTCGAAAGGACACAGCTTTAAATTGTGCGACACCGATATAATTCACCCAAAAACATTTTTAATCAGAAGTTGCCAGGCGGCCACGTTTTGGACGCCGGACCCGGTGGAGGGGCTTGAGCGAACTCGCATCCGTCACGCGCGATTAATTGGCTCACTATCAAAAACTCGATGTTGTCTCAGCGAGGCGAAGCCGGCAATTACAATGGAGGATAAACGAGCTGGTGACAAGACTTAAATGTCGGCCTTCAACACCTTTAATCAAGTGCACGTTGAGTAATATCTTCAGCAGAACGTGATCCAGGAGGCAATTTCGTGGGGGAGAATACTGTAAGAGATGGGGACACGGCCGCAGGGGGTGGGAGGAGGCTGGGGGGTGGTGTTTGGATGTGGGGGCAGCGGGGGGAGGTTGTAGGAGGTGGGGGCAGGTGGGTGGGGGAGGCTGTAAGAGGTGGGGGCAGCGGGGGGAGGTTGTAGGAGGTGGGGGCAGGTGGGGGGGGGCGGTTGTAGGAGGTGGGGGCCGACATGGGAGGAAGGAGCCAAGGCGGCACGTGCCCCGTCATTTAATTCGCCTCTAACTAACTTAACATGACATCGCCGATGACATTTTTGTTTTACAAACACTAAAAACCTCTTCATTGAAGGGACAATGACTATGAAAGCTGATTATGAAGGCGGGGTTGGGCTTGGGGGGCAGGGTTGGGGAGGAGGATAGGGGGAGAGGTCGCGGTTGGGTGGCGGGGTTGGGCTTGGGGGGTAGGGTTGGGGAGGGGGGTAGGGGGAGAGGTCGGGGTTGGGTGGTGGGATTAGGGTTGTCTTTCCAGAGTTAGAGCGTGTATACGCATAGCCTACTTCTTTGCGTGCTTTTTATTCCGCAGCAAATATCCACTTTTTATTTCTCCAAGTATACCAACCAAGCAATGTCACTGTAATCACGCCTTACTTATCATACCAGACTGCGTGCTTCTATCCAAGTCTCGTGATAACACAGTTTATAAAGCAAGTTCCGCAAACCCGTCCTTCTCATGTGGCGTTAACCATCCCACAAACTCTCTTCCCTTCTCTCATTCCCTTCCAATAATTCTTGGGAGAGGCGGGGGGGAGGAAGGGGGGTGGGGGGGGAGGTCGTCTTAACACTATTCGTCTCTCCATACTCTTATCTTTTGCGTTTGACACAGCATGAGAAGCCGCCTCTTCTGCGCCATCGACAGAAACCCTCCCCCATGTAAGTACGTTTTTTCTCCTTCGCGTTGCCGTTAATGGTGGCGCGGCGGCGGGAGTTCCGCGTCACTTCCGGCGAACCCAACCCAGGAGACAATGGCGGAGTTCAGCATTAATCCGCCACCTCTGCCGTGCCTCAGCCTCGTTCTTGAGATAAAAGAACGTCTGATTCATTTCCTCAGACACAACACGAAAACGTTGTTAAACTTCTCTTTTTATGGCGAGAGATGAATAGAAATGACGTGTGCTTTTTTTGCGAATTCGGCCAAAATAGGCCTTTTTATCAATCGCTCATCTCTGGAGGAAGCTTTGTAGCCTTCTTTGCGCAACTGTCAACACGTTTACTGCAGGATAATGTAGACAAAAACAATGTTAGAACTTAGTCTCTACGAAAACTGATTTCGAATATCCGCGTACCAGATAAAAAGTTTCAGACCGTCAGACTGGTTCTTAAACGGTTCTGATTCTTTGTCCTGATGTCTTGTGAATACAGTGAATTGCTTTCAAAGCAAAGGGCAGAACTCGCCTGATGCTGTCTAGTTTACTTCTTTTCAGCATCGATCCTTGTGTGTTCAGAGTGGGAGGCGGTAAGGGGGATGGACCACTTGTTGACAGAACAAAGGACCTGTGCTTGGTACAAAGCTGGAATTCTCAAAAACTGCTACTGGCTGGGATAACCGTGCGTTGTGGTTGTCTATGCTAATTAATGATCCATATTAATCAATGCTTATGTCACTAGTTTGGTATTCACGCTCTTCATCACGGCGAAGGCGAAGGGTGGTACATTGGCTGGCGTCAAGCGAACATTGTAGGACTTCCATTGTTCGTTTAACGTTGCCATTTTCTAGTAGATAGATGTCATGTAAAACTAAATACAAGA
Source organism: Arenicola marina (assembly GCA_964019135.1). Taxonomy (NCBI): domain Eukaryota; kingdom Metazoa; phylum Annelida; class Polychaeta; family Arenicolidae; genus Arenicola; species Arenicola marina. The sequence goes on along the minus strand of OZ025248.1, from coordinate 13,652,565 downwards.
TTACGAATGCAAGTTATATAATGAACAGCATCGATAAACAATACGCTCATTCCATATATCTCACTGACAACATCCCTTCTGGAAGGTTAGAAAGCTGGGGGTGAGGGATGTGTTTGGGTGCAACGCCCACTGCGTACGTATGTTGAGAGGGCGGACGTGGGGTGGGGTGGGATGGGGAAGGGAGAGGGGGTAGGGAAGGTGGGGAGGCGGGGTGGCGGTGCCAAGGAGATCGTTTTCAAGATGCGGCGAATGGAATCCGCCAGGTGGCAGGTATGATGGATCTGGGTGCTGGACAATGGGTACCGTGGCCTGGGGTGTCAAGTAGCCACGCCTTCCGCACCCGCCGGGGTCATCCATCACCTCCCATTCGACCACACACCAGCCCTAACAAGAGAGCAATCGCTGTCACAGCCGCCATAAATATTGCGGGATAACAAAGCGAGTTGAAGCAATCCCTCTGAGCGCTACTTTTTCATACATACCATGATCCACCCCGTGCGACACGGTATCCGACCCATGCCATAATATACTATGTACCTCGCGCAATTAGTTTGTATCCGATGCGTAGGGTGACATTGTATACATTATCATCATGGATTCATTTGTTTGCCAATAAACGGATGGGGTTCATTTAGCACAGCACTCCGTCATCAGAAATTAGACTGGGGTGTAGATGATCACCTGGCCGAGGCAACTCGGGTAGATGTGCGTCATTGGCAAACCTCGCCATCGGCAAGGGGCAATCATTTCTCCCGAACGTAGACAAAGGAAATCCTTCAGTTGCCTGCCTACGCCGGTCGACATGTCTCTACCGATAGGTATACTTATGCACATGAACGATGACTAACAGATACGGCTTCTTAACCCCCTCCTTCAAATCATATCCTATAATCATATCGTTCCCCGTTTTTTTCCAGGTCACGTTCAAGTCTCGTGCCAGCGGCCGCCCTCTACAGATTCCGCTCATGCCTGGCAGCCTCACAAATGCATTGCGCCCATTAACGATTGTATTTTTGGGGCCGGCAGATTAATTACACCTGTTCTTTCGTCCAGGCTCAGCCACATGGCAGCTGGGAGACAAGACGGAGACTCCAGCAAAACACGAGACCCGCCTCGAGAGTTTTTTTGGGCGCTCGCGAGACGCCACCGCGCGCCCCGGAAGTGGCGTCTGCGCATGCTCCGAGAGAGCAGAGACCCCCGGATCATTGTAGGCGGCGCCACTGGCGTTCTGGATCAGAGGGATTCCTCGGATTGCGGGGATGCTGGCGCCGGATGGGGGCGGAGTCTCCAGGTAATGAGCGAGGCCATCCATAGGTGGCGCTCCGAGCCGGGGGTCCGCCAAGGCACACTAATGATAACCGACAGCGCCCTCTGTCGTCCCGGTCGGGAGCTAGGCCGCTAGACAGCCAGACCGCTGGATACCTTTGGTTACCGTTACTTCCCCCAATGTCACTGCCCCATTGAACAATTTGTCATGTAGCAAATCAGTAGACATCACAGGTGTTGCAAAGGTACAAGGCTGTTCCCATCGCTTGTGCGAAAAGTCATTTGCCGTACCCCGATCATAAGAACCCCGCCCCCTAAGCCCGCCCCGCCCCGCTCACTGCCTCCGGAGGGACCCCGACCCCTCCTATCAATGACCCAGGGGACACCAAGTGACCTGACCCCCAGACCCACTCCCAGCGGGCGTCCCGACCACAGCGACACTCATGAAAGGACTTCAGAGCCCCCTCAGAGCCCCCTCAAACCACAGGACCCCAGACCCGACTGGGCTGGCCGGCTGACGGCGATAGCTGCGCCGAGGCGGAAAATGAACTAACCGCGTTAGTTATTCTTTTAATGGATTTCAGCGGGATGTCAGAACATATAAAGTCTGTAACTATATATAATAGGCGCTTTGATATTTGGCGGGATGCACTTCGAATGCGCGGGGATAGGGAAGCCATGCTACAAATCTGCATCGAAATACAACAATACAATATCGTACGTCTGCCTAAATAGTGGCGGGTGTTCCACAAACGTTACATTGTACTCAGTCTGTCAAGTCAGACAGAAGACAAAACAAGTTCGTCGTTCATTATTTTATTACACGCTCACAACAAGTACCTTCTATAAGGTTGCATTTCGCGGCCACCAACACAGCCAAACAACACTTCGTCGTAGACGAGAAGAAAAGGACAACTCAGCCGGCGACTCCAAACAAAGTGGGCCGTGTTTGAACTCAGTTTGAGTCGGTCCATGCCGTAAACACTCCCGGCAAGTGGGCGCGAAAACAGACTTTACAGTCGCTTTGGTGGAGGATATATATCAGAACCTTCCTGGCATTAATCCTGAAGGATTTCTTTATCCAAGTCCCAGGTTGCGTTAGTGCTTTGTCGCTGATCTAAGTAGAAGCAACATGTAAGCGGCAGGTGGAATATATCAGGGGAGTGTGTGTGGGTGGGGGGCGGGGGCGTTGGCAAGGAGAGAAGGGGCTCTGGTCTGCTGCCCCAGCCCCCTGTCTAAACACAGACCTAAAACTCCCACCTTGATTTGGACGAGGAGCCGGTGTGGCAGAGCGCCGTTGGCCATGTTCATTTCGGAGTTACGGACACACTGATGGGAGCCGTTTGGCGGCAGTCTGACCGCAGATTAACGGGAGAGCCGGCAGACCGGCAGACCGACAAACCGGCAGACCGGCAGACCGGCAGACCGCCAGACCGCCAGACCGGCAGACCGCCAGACGGCAGACCGGCAGACCGCCAGACGGCAGACCGCCAGACGGCAGACCGCCAGACGGCAGACCGCCAGACGGCAGACCGCCAGACCGGCAGACCGCCAGACCGGCAGACCGCCAGACCGGCAGCGGCAGACCGGCAGACCGGCAGACCGCCAGACCGGCAGACCGGCAGACCGCCAGACCGCCAGACCGCCAGACCGCCAGACCGGCAGACCGCCAGACCGGCAGACCGGCAGACCGCCAGACCGGCAGACCGGCAGACCGCCAGACCGCCAGACCGGCAGACCGCCAGACTGGCAGACCGCCAGACCGGCAGACCGCCAGACCGGCAGACCGCCAGACCGGCAGACCGCCAGCAACAGGCCAACGGCTCCCGCGGGATATGTCCGGGCAACAACGGCTGTGATAACAGCATGAAGCACCTCGAGTGAGGTACTTACGACATACAGTGATCCGTGTTGGTAGCGAGTCGTTAAGAGAGTTACGACATAATGTGATCCGTGTTGTTAAGAGACTTACGGCATATTGAGGTCTGTGTTAAGAGAGATACGACATACTGTGGTCAGTAAGAGGGTTACGATATACTGTGGTCCATGTTAAGAGAGTTACGACATACTGTGGAATATGTTAAGAGAGTTACGACATACTGTGGTCAGTAAGAGGGTTACGACATACTGTGGTCCGTGTTAAGGGCATACAGAGATCCGCGTCGTAGAGTTACGACATGCAGTGTGCTGTCTTAAGATTTACGAAATACAAATATCCGCGTTGTTAAGAATTGACATACAGTGATCCGTGTTGTTAAGTGAGTTACGAAATGCAGTTGTCGGCGTCTTTAAGATAATTAAGACACAGTGGGATGTCAGTATTTACTATATATAGTGTACCGAAAGAGTTGCTAGGGCCAGTTTGGAGCCCCGGGGGCTCAAAGGCGGCCTAAGACAACAAGCCGTACATTCATTCAAGCACTCCTGACCCACATAGGTTCACCCACCAATCGCCAATGTAGCCAGTGTGTGCACAAAGGTGGATGTAAACGCCGATTCCTGGCGGAGCAGACTCACCTCGTACTCCATGTCGAAGGCGCGGTCCCCGTCATAGTCCTCGTCATACTCGAAGCCGTTGGCCATCTCCAGGTCTGTGAGGCCCAGGTCGACGTCCTGCGAGAAGGCGACGGCCTGGCGCGAGGCCGGCTGCACCAGACTCCTGCAATAGGGTAAGGGGGGGAGGGGTCAATATAACATGGCGGAGGGGGTCAATATATACATGGTGGGCAATAGTTACAGTCGGCCCCTCCAGCTACATAATTGACGTGGGTATTAATATGACATCGCGCAGACACCTTGCAGACGAGGTTCGGACGAGGCTCTCTCTCCGACTGTGTAAGGCCACAGCTGTCGCCGCCGGATACAGCAGTTCTCCACCACAAAGCCTCAGCTAGTCCTTAATCCGGCTGTTTTTCCTTTTCTTTTCTGACAACCCATCGCGAATCAACAGATAAAAAGACGCAGGTGTCGCCGTCTCGCGGGCAACCTTTCAAGCAGACGACAGTTTGCAGGGACGCCCTAAAGCTCTTCATCCCGCCGTGTCCGCGCCAAAACGTGGAGATTAATCTACGTTGATGTTCTGGTCAGAGCCGGGTGGTGGGCGGGGCGGCGGATGGAGGGGGGGGGGGAGGGGTGCTGGTGCTGAGGGGGAAAATAGAGGAGAGAGTCGTTGTGCGTGTGTGATAGGGGGAGCGGCCGTGGGGGTGGGGGGTAGGGGTGAGGGGTGAGGCGTCACCCCGCCGGGCACCTCTGTTGTTGTTTCATTTGCCCGCTGTTGACTCCCAGGAGCTAATGGCTTGTCGGCTTTCGCTTCCCGCCCTTCATCGCTGTGGATGACAACTTCTAGCGGATCAGACAGGACAAGGGATCACAGAGCTTGCCCTGGCAGCCGGACCAGACACCACAGGCTTCTCCCACTGACCTGACCCGATGTCACGCCAACACAGTACACCCAGAAGAGGCGAGGCCGTGGCTTATATACCGCAGTCAGGCTTTACACCACTGATCAGTCTCACCGGGTTTTATATATACCAGGACTTCGTACCGTTACTAATAGATATATAACACGTTTATTACGTCATCCGGGCATTTCGCTTTAGTCTGAAGAAGATCCAGCAGGACCAACGACTGCCAAGTTCACCGGAAGTGACGCAGCGCCACTGACTTCCGGCACGGTGCGGGGCCGGTGCCTATTTGCACACCTGCCACCGCTACCGACCGAGCGGCCATCAGACAGGGATCACGACCGGCCAGGACACGCAGGGCGACCCTGAAGGGATGAAGGACGCCCCGCTGATCCAGATTAGATTCCGGATCCCAGAAAGAGGGCATGGGATGTATTAATGCAGGCGTAAGTGAAACGTTAGGATTCCACGCGGCGTAGACCAGTGTGTGCGCCATGGCTCCGGCATTCTGTTCCCAGACGTCTATGGACGCCTATAACGACCTATATAAGCTGCCGCAATCCACCTCAAGAGCACACCATTAATTTTGATGATCACTGTAAAGACCACGCGCGTCACATGACTGTATATATCTACATATACACTAAAATTTACGACAAACGCTAACCAATCAGCTGGGGTCACGTTTACCTTTGATCCTACAACACAACCCCAGGCCCCAAGTTCTGGACCACTAACCATTTATTTCAGTGTCACGGTGAGCCCGGGAACGCCGTATCTCTTACTTCCATAGAGGCTATCTAGCGACCCAGTCAATCCCAGCAGATCCCACATCATCCCGCAGCGGCCATAGTTCCTGGTCTTAGATCGCGGGGCGCCATCCCGAGACATTGATCCAGAAGAGACCGGACATGCGGCGGGGGCGGGGGTGGTGGTAGGGGGATGGCTGAGCGCGGTTGGACCGGAGTGTTGGGATAGGGCAGAGGGCGGAGAGCACTCCCTCTATTAAGGATGGCCCGGGGGCGGATGGAGATAACATCCTATACTGATGAGGCTGATGGAGATAGAGACAAAGGCAGATGAGAAGTGACAGGGCTCCCCGTGGCAGAGCCAAGGCTTGTTTTCCGGTCTTACTTAAATACAACGCAGGTTGCTTACTGGGATGGCCCGCGGCGCACATTTCGGGGCGATGGGGTGGTGGGAAAGGGAGGGGGAGGGGGAGGGGGGAAGGGTTGCATTTATGACGGGACACACCCGGCAGAAAGAGATGAGGCGGGGAAGGGCGGGGTGTGTGTGTGGGAGGGGGGGGGGCGGAGCTATCATATAAGGTATATGGGGTGAGTAATAGCCCGGGTGAACACTGATCCATCTTTCGAGCATCCCTCCGTGATCCCATAGATCAGAGCAAGGCTCGCGGCTCCCTAATTCCCCATCTCCTCCATCACACACGGAGCGATCCGGATTACTTCCTTCCTGTCCCCGTCCCGGGATCATATCTCAAAACAGTGGCGGGTATCACCATGGATCGCAACCTCCGGACCCCCGCCGGCGATCACCCACGGACCATTCAGGGTCCGGAGGTGTGGTGGGGGTGTGAGGTGGGGGGGGGGAGGAGGCATGGATACGAAGGATTCCCCGGGTTTAAAAACGAGACTCCTCCATAAAGGACGTGGAGGCAATGGCGACCACTTGGAGCCCCCCCCCCCCCCTTGTCACCCGAATCTCATTCAAGAAGGGAATTTCCGGTCGGGGCCAAGTGATTTATTTCTGGTCGCAGAACATCTCGTCTAAAACATGATCAAGACCCGAAGGAAGGGCCGCGATAAGGATCTACCCCCCACCCCCACGCCCCACCCCCAGGCCCGGGGGTGTGAGGGGGTCGCTAGGGACTCTGGGTGTAATGGGAGACCCCGCGGGCCGGGGGGTAGAGATGGGGGACGGGCCTAATCGTTGTCGGGTGGCCGTATTTCTTGGGCAACACGCGGGGTCTGGGTTATTTCCTCTCCAATCACACGCCATATTTGGGAGCCTCGCTTCCAATAAAGGGCCATTGGGGGTAGCCGGCGGGGTAGCCGGGACGGGCCAGAAAACCGGCCCCCGGGGCGGCCGCCTCACGCAAGGTCGGGGGTCAAAGACACCGCCGGGTGGGGGAGGGCAGGGGAGGGCAGGAGAGGGCGGGTCAGGGTGGGGGATTGGGGGGCAGGGGAGGGGACCAAGTGGATGAGTGAGGCGGGAAATGGGGACAGATGACGTTGAATGTGTCTGATAGGTCATTGGGACGCCCATACCCGCCCCAAATAGAGGTCATTGTAGTCATCTTGGGTGGCGGTCTGGTCATCAGTGAAAGACATCTTCCAAATCTCGTGCTACGGGGGACAACGAGAGGTCACGTGATTGGACATGTTACGTGCCATTGTATAAAGTGCCCGGCGGGCAGAAACAACGGAACCTGGGAGACATTGGAACCGCGTCTGAAGGCTGGATGCCAAGTGCGCATGCGCGATATAACACACTGACTGTCTGACGCTAAATATGTGAGAACGTCCATTCCAGAGCTGACATGGTGGGAGATGAAGTGTTCCATTCCAATTTCCGGTTATCATCCCACTCCGTCCCCCACCCGGCGAGCCTTCCACGACAAGCATTGCCGGCATCACGTGACACACTCCGTCCCCCACCCGGCGAGCCTTCCACGACAAGCATTGCGGGCATCACGTGACACACTCCGTCCCCCACCCGGCGAGCCTTCCACGACAAGCATTGCGGGCATCACGTGACACACTCCGTCCCCCACCCGGCGAGCCTTCCACGACAAGCAATGCGGGCATCACGTGACACACTCCGTCCCCCACCCGGCGAGCCTTCCACGACAAGCATTGCGGGCATCACGTGACACACTCCGTCCCCCACCCGGCGAGCCTTCCACGACAAGCATTGCGGGCATCACGTGACACACTCCGTCCCCCACCCGGCGAGCCTTCCACGACAAGCATTGCGGGCATCACGTGACACACTCCGTCCCCCACCCGGCGAGCCTTCCACGACAAGCATTGCGGGCATCACGTGACACACTCCGTCCCCCACCCGGCGAGCCTTCCACGACAAGCATTACGGGCATCACGTGACACACTCCGTCCCCCACCCGGCGAGCCTTCCACGACAAGCATTGCGGGCATCACGTGACACACTCCGTCCCCCACCCGGCGAGCCTTCCACGACAAGCATTGCGGGCATCACTTGACACACTCCGTCCCCCACCCGGCGAGCCTTCCACGACAAGCATTGCGGGCATCACGTGACAGCCACTGCGGGACGGACGTACGGGACGGCATTACAGCGCCATCTGCGAAGGAAGATTTTGGTTGTACAAGTCCCGTTGCATGATGGGATTGCGCCCGCTCCCCCGCCCCACCTCCGGGCCACCATTGCCATTCGTCGGGTGTAATTTGCTGCCAGGATTTGCCTGAGCTACCCAATCGCCATCGATTTCAGATGGGGAGCTTGAGACAAGCGCCTCCATCGCCAGCAGAGGGATCAGGGACCCCAATTGGTCGTTTAGTTCCGCGGCCTCCCGCGTGATGGCGCTATGTTCAACACCCTGCTCCACGCCTCCCAATACCCCACCCCACCCCGCCCCGCCACCCACACCACATGCCTAACTATGGCGATAGAGAGACTCAGCCTGGAGGGCGGGCGGGGATTAGTGGGACGCCTCTACCCCCTCCCACCCCACCTCTCCCCCCAAGGCCCCCGGCGGGGATTCACAGACACCATCAGCCCTCACCCCGCTCTCAACATTCATGAATTTTTATTCCGAGGTGTGAGAAATCAATAAGCCTCAGGGTGGGATTTATTGAGCCGTACTTCATGGACTAAGCCTCGCCCGTGAGGTTAACATCAGGCGCCGGGCCTATAGAACCCAGCCCTCCACCACAAACTACCCGCTCTCCCTTCCATAGGCAGTCTCTACCCCTACACTCCAGCGAAAGCGCCATGTATAGAGACAAGGGAGCTTAAGCAGGACTTGTGGGGTCCCTAATGGTAGAGGTGAGTTGTGTTGCGGGTGTGGCGGGGGGGTGATCAAACCGCTGTCACCCCCCCCCCCACCCCCCCGCCGCCCCGCCGTTTCCCCATCGCTTCTTGAGCCATTACAACATGTGTCCCGCGGTGGACATGATGTCTATGAACACCGGAAGGTCTGCCGACCGCCCTATACGGCGTGCCAGATCAGCCCAGGGGCAAGAAAGGGAGGATGGAGATGGCCGGGTACTTTTCATCCGCTACCCTGTCGCTGTCACATAGCAACATCCTCCTCCACGTCCTCCACCCTCCGCCTCCCCTCCGGTTCACTCCTGGGCAGCCATGTCATGTGGAGACGTTTACCTATAGGACCTGTCTCCGGTCCACACGATGTACCGTCAACCCACTATTGGCTTTCTAGGTGGGTTCCCCTGGCTTTGACTCGCTCCTTTGAAGGTTTTATCATCGAGCGCCGCTCCTTTATATGACGGTGACAACAGGCGACACGGAGTTATAAACAGCAGGCACCGGTATAATCAGGCACCAGGGATATCCAGACAGAAGGGCCTATATCTATGGCGAAGAGGGGGCAATCACGTCAAGCTGGTCTCCCAGTTCATCCTGTGTACCCCAACAAGCCCCGGGGGCTTGTCCCACTGGGGCCTGTACCGAACCTGCATATCCAGAAGCCTACTCCCCGCTGTCCATCCTCCCCCTCCCCGCCCCCCATGCACCTGTCCCGATTCCCGTCCAAGTCCATTAGGTCAAGACCGTACATCGCCTGGGGGTGGGAGGGGGTGGGAGGTGGAGGGGTGGAGAGGGGTCGTCTGATGTCCTCAGAGATGGGTGGGGGTGAGGGAGGGGGTGGGTGAGGGAGTGGGGAGGGGTCGGCTGATAGAGACAATACCCAGCATGCATGTAGATAGGCCACATAGTAGAACAATACCAGGCGCGGTCTACCGACAAAAGGGAGGCCAGTCGGGCCGCCAAGAACACAGGGACTTGGGGTCTGTCTGTGGGGGTGTGGGTCAGTCATGGGTGTGGGGGTCAGTCGGTGGATTGGGGGTCAGTCTGGCCGCCGAGCACATGGATTTGGGAGGTAATGAACGTAAAGTGCGGTGTCCGACGGTCGGGAACACGCCCGCTTGGCAGGGACAGGACCATCACAGGGGCCGCCTCGTGCAGGGGTGGGGGGAGGGGGGCAGGGAGGGGAAGCCAAGAGCGGGTCTAGATATGGGTCATAACATATGATCACAACCAGAGAAAACTGTAAGCATGTCAATCATGATATTATTATCACCAATATTATTATTACTACAGAATTATAAGCCAACTTCCTAATAAAAGTGACCACTGGTTACCATGGTTTAGTTTTTTTCAATATATATACATTATTTCCAGTATATGTTTTATTTTAGGTCCCTTCCAGCAGCATAATAACACGAGTATTTCGCAGTCGCTAACAGTACCATCAATTATTAACCGTGCTTTTCAACTCATCAGATAATACAGATAATATGAGCTCGATAACGGGTCACATCATACCCATATCATTGTTTCAGGAGCCCCCTCTTCGCACAGATTGATCTCTCAGACCCCCCTTCGCCACCTGGCGGTCAAACACCACCGCGCCTCCTTACTACGACACGGCGACGCCAGAGCCCTCTATCCGGAGATTGGATACTACTGGTATGTAGCGTGGAATCTATGCCTGCGCGACATAGTATTACCAGCGTCCCTGATCTGTGAGTGACACTCCTACAGGATTACCCAAGGCGACCTTCATAACCAAGTGATATGCCACCTCAGGCTACTTACGTCTCGGCTTCAAACCGCCGTGTTCTTTGTCATCGCTTCTATTTTTACCCTAGCGCGAGACGTCACAATATGGCTATAGCCGCCAGCTCAAAACTAGATCCGCCGTTGCTAAGATAATTCCGGGTCCCTTGGCAAGGATGTGAGCCTCACGTTAAATATAAACGGCGTCCTTCACGGAGCGAACATCAAACGTACCGCCAAAGTCGTGACGTCAGAGACGTAGTCTGCCCCCCCCCTCCCCCACCGAGGCGCCACGTTCACCCTCTAGTCCTCATGTCTGATCTTCATAGCTTTTCTTTTTCTTTCCTCATTTCGCCTTCGCTTACTGGCGACCCCCCCCCCCCGCACCCGCGCCACTATCCCGCCCCATCCCGCCCCTCTCTCTGACCGACCTGACCGGTGGCTGGGTGGCCGTACCCTCGGCGTGTCTGGGCCCGGTAGCCATCGCCCAGGAGACACGGGCTCGTTATGACTGGCGCCACTGGGCTGCCCACTCGGCTCATCACTGTCAGGCCGGGGAGACATCGAACAGGGAGGGGAGGGTAGGGGAGGGGGTGAACTGGGGACACGGAGGGGTTCGGATGGGGGGGGGAGGGTGGAGCGGGGAGGGGGGTAGAGGGTGGAGCGGGGGGACACGGAGGAGGGGAGGAAGGGCGGACGATGCTTTCATCACCTCAATCACAATCTATCCATTTGCATAACACCTGAGATCAATAAGAACCATCTACCCCCCGCCCCCTCCCTTACCGCCCCCCCCCCCCCTCCCACATCACCGGGACGGCTCCACCCTGTCTCCGCCATTGACGTCCAAGTCCCCGACACACCAAGTGACATCGAGCGACATCCCCAACAGTCATTCCCTTCCGCCAAACTCACCGAGCAGGATAATGCCGACAGGGGAAACGCCCCCCCACCGTCACCCCACCTCCTGTCCCCAACCCCTCTCCTACACCAGCTGTCATTTAACCATTATCCGCTTGGCTTCACCTAAACAGTCCCATCCACAAACAATAGCTGTGGGTTTTTTCACATGCTATTCACCCCAGTCGACTTCAGATGTGCGGGATCCCTTTGTGCCGAACATTTAACGATCCGGTGCGATGGATCGGATACCTCGATGTTTCAGGACACCGTCGATCCAGGGAAGACATCCCAATGTTTGTTTAGTCCGGGAGGTCACAATCCATGGGACATTAACAATGCACGGAGGCGGGTAGGACCAAGGTGTGGCCTGGAGTATTGCAAACCAACTAATAGCGGGAGGCCTTACATCATGTTCTCCCAGCCGGGAGTGACTATATTGTGTCCAGGTGAATTTTCCTGACTGCGCCGCGCCCGGGACAAATGCACCAAATTTGTCTATCTCTTGTACATTACTTCCACCTGGTCACAGACTAGCCGTGGACATGACCAGTTTAATTCTAAACGTGCGAAATAAATATAATTAATGCAGATACATGTACAACTATCCCACAGAGCAACATATGGGCAGTACTTACATATGTTCGAGGTGGCACATGTCCAAGGCCGGAGACGATGGTTGGAAGAAGCTGAGGTAAGCGCTCTCGATCAGGTCATCCGTCTGCGTTGCCACGGTAACCATGGTGGGAGACTTGCTGCGCATCTTGTTGTTGTTATTGTTGTTGCTGGTGTTGGAGGATGCGGAGGAGGATGCGGAGGAGGCTGAGGCGGCTCGCCGGAGCACCTCCACCACGATGGGCTCCTTGGCGTTCCTGAAAGCCACTACGGCCTCCTCATGGGTGCTGCTCGATAGGTCCTGCCCATTGACCTGGGGGGAGACAGAAGGGGGGGACACACATGTAATAACCATAGCACATTGTGACGCCATACTAAGGCAGTCAATTCACATTGTGACGTCATACTAAAGCAGTCAATTCACATTGTGACGTCATACTAAGGCAGTCAATGCACATCGTCCACTTCGGCGCGGTGTCAGCGGCAACAGAAACAGCAACAGAATATAACCTGCAATAAAGGCGATAAAAAGACACCTGAAACGGACACGTGGTCTTGACTCTGATACCACGTCAGTATTCTTGGCGTCTCGTCGCTCTACCTTCACCGCCAGATACTGCCACAAGGCTACCCTATATATCGGACTGACCAGGCTCTACAATCTGAGAGGTCTTGATATCAGGCTGTGGAAACGGTAGCGCCCTGCGATAGGAGGCCGCTATATTAAGCATGGAAGACTGGTCACAATATATCAGTAATAACCTCAGGGATACAGAACTATCTCTGGTTATGATGCAGGGACATTAATACTATTTTTGATATGATATTGACACCGTTAAACCTGCAAATAAGAAACTCGCCCGATAAGGAATTCACCTGAAATGAACGTAAACGACTTCCAATCTACGCTCACGGTCACGTGTCTAATCAGTCACCTCAACGATGAACTCAGCGGATTGGTTTGATATTAACCTTTTTAATGTGGTGGATCCTTCAGCAAAGTAGCGTTTAATTTTTAAGAGTATACATTTTCGGTGAACAACTAAAGGCCATGAAACAAACACTTTTTAGATGTATCATGGCCTTTAAAGGCCATGATACATCTGGCAAAGTTTCGGTAACTTTGTGACCGAAGCTTAATTTCCGAAACTTTTCACTGGTGTATCCTGAAATGTTTCGGTAACTTTGTGGCCGAAACATTGTTTCCGAAGTTTCAACATGTTTGAATTTGGGACACAAGTTTCGGACACAAAGTTACCGAAACTTTTTAGATGTATCATGGCCTTAAGGCGCAAATCCCGAAAAGAAATATATATATATAAGATAGATTTCCCACCTGCCCCGGATACGTCTTCCCCCTTCCTGCCGTCAACATCTTTCTAACGTCACATCCATTTTGGTGTCATCTGGTTGACACGAAGACCCTAGAGCATCTCCCCCACGAGCCCCCTCCCCCCCCCCCCCTCCCCCGCCCCACTCCGACCAATTGCCTTACCATCCCATGTCTTCCTTACATCGACCCCGCGCCCCCAGCCTCCACCTGCCAGGCAGGACCCCTGAGCGCCCCAGAGCTATATTAGGAAAAACAATTTCCGCCGAGACTCTTAGTATCAACGATGATGGGGTGGGGCGACAGCCTCCATTGAGCGCTTCACAGCGGGGCTTAACCTGCTAACTGACAGGACTAAACCGGAAAAAGTGAGGCAGTGCCAACGGCAAGATGGCGTCGTGGGTCCTCGTCTTCCCAAGCACAGAGTGGAAACATCTGTTAACCAAGCAACTATGAAAACCACCGCCACCAGAGCCACATCATGTAGCTGATAGTCAGTCAAACGTCACGGAACTTTAAAATGTGGATTCTGCTGAGAGTGTCGTAAGATTAGGTTAGTCCTTGCAAGATATTGTGTACAATAAATCATAAATTGTGATACAAATCGCGCACTTGTTTGTTTCTATGCTGGTGATAACCAATTTGCACGCCCTGTATTTGCCGAAAATCGATCGCTTAGAATCTATCACGCGAGGTGGACCCATTTCCACGTTCGTTGGAAATCTTCCATTCCTTATGAAAAGCCCAATATTGACGTCGACAAAATTGATATCATGCATTCTGGCAGACGTTTTCCCTTCATAACGTTCGTTCTCGTTAAGCTTTGCAATTACTGCAACATCACAAGAGGGGTTCATCAAAGGTAGGCCATGGCGGTGCGCATGCGCTCTCCGCCCTTGTCAATGAGTAGACAAACCTTGGAGGCTCGTATGGATCTCAGACGCCCAGTCAATTATTGACCGCAACCGAGAAATTGACTTACATGGAAGTCCATTAGGGCTACCACTGCGTCTAGACCTTACAAAAACATCATATCTGAGGGTTTGACAAAAATGGCGTCAGGACAGATTAGTTGTGGGAAATGACATGGGCCGGAGTGCGTTATAGAACACATCGTCAAACCAAATGCCACCATTAGCAAACCCACCAATCAATATGGCGGCCACCTCGGTCGCCATGGCAACCAGCCGCGTCCAATTATAAAATCAGTTTAGCCATGAAATGTTACACAGAGACACAAAAGATGTTTGACTAAATGTTTAAAGCTACCGCTTTCATGTTTAATCCATAGCCCATACATCAGACGGAGAATAGGGAAAACGTGTGTATTCGGAGTCTTATGTCGGCTTTATAACAAATAAGGTTAATTTCCGTTTCCGTGCGAGAAATCGGCGGCCCCGAAATCTCCCGCTTGCTACATTTTTGCACAGCCGCATGTCAGTGAATCGTAAATATTCCAGGGGCTCGCGGGTGTTTCGTGGCCGGGGAAGCAAGTTGAACAGATCCAGGGAGACTCAGAAACAGTAGGACTGAGCAAACGGGACCTGGGACAGCCGGACAGAGGTGAACATAGAAAAACATTCCCGGCTCCAGCAAAAGCCCCCCAATGTTTGTCGTTTATGAGTCGCGGAACATGTTAATTACCAGCCGGGAAACTAAAAGCATGGCACTATTCAAACAGGCGGCATATGGCCATCCGAGAGGCAACGGGGTGGCGTGTGTGTGGGCAGGGTGGCGCGGCGGGGGGTGGGGGGCTGAGGACAAACTCAACTGAAACTATGACACATCGCATACACCGTACCGCCCCAGTCTCCCCTTCCATCCGGCATACTCCCCCATTCCCACCACTCTCCACAATCTCCATTTTACCGAACTTTCCTGTCCACTTCCTGTGGGCTGGACTTTCATTACTTTCCAACCGCCTGGAAATCGCAGTTACTCGCTCGGGCCGACCAATGATCGTGCAATGGCACACCGTGGCGAACACATATAGACTGATAATCATACCCCACACACCGTTACCCCCCCCCCCCCCCCCCCCCCCCCACTTCACCCAGCCCCACCTGCTCTAGAGTCCAAATAAGGCTGTGGGGAAGGGGCAGTTATATGCGGGTCGGGAATAGCAATTGTGTGCTGAGTACAGAGGGGGGTTGGGTAGCGGGTGGGGGGCTGAGGTGAAGGGCTGAGGTGAGGGTTGAGGTGGGGGCCTGAGGTGGGGGCCTGGAGAGTGTGCCAGTCACCCAGATAGCAATGGGAGAGGAGTAACCGGCCCCGCTAACTACCCTCTTAAACCCACTCATTGATTCCCAGTGAGCGCGGGGTCCAGATCATTGTCACCCCGCCCAGCCACGGCCACGCGCTGCCCCCCCCCCCCCCCCCACACCAACTCTCCCTCCCTCCCCCGCTCCGGGCTGCCCGACCACGCCGTGCTCACCGATCGATATCACCCCCAACCTGCAAATTAATTTTACATTATAGCCCCATGTCCATTACAGGGTTATGGGGGTCAATAGAGCGCGGACTGGCACCACCTCCCCCCCCACCCCCCACTCCCCCCGGTCGGTGTGAATTACCGTTGGGAGCGGGAGGCAGACAGACAGCCATGGCGAGACAGCCGGCGGTACGGAATGCCAGACGAAGTGAGCAGATCTCTGTCATCGGGATCTCAAAAGGCGTCACAAAGAAACCCGTGAGTGGGGAGAGTAAACAGTTCGAAGCAATGTATTGAGGAAGGGAAAGGTTCACCACCGTAGGACTCACATGAAAAAGTGAGTGAGCGATCATAGTTGTAAATGCCAGCCATGAGTAATAAGTGAGCTCTTATATAAAGAAAGGTTCCTGACATGAATG
This sequence comes from Arenicola marina, assembly GCA_964019135.1. Classification (NCBI taxonomy): domain Eukaryota; kingdom Metazoa; phylum Annelida; class Polychaeta; family Arenicolidae; genus Arenicola; species Arenicola marina. Next base: position 13,636,401 of record OZ025248.1, on the reverse strand, counting down.
TGGAAGCTGTGCGGCAGTGCCGTGAGCTGAAATCGACAACATACCGCCAGCTGATCGGGCTGTGGAGCGACAGATGTTGGACACAGTACAATCAATATGCAACCTGCGTGCAAATAAGTAAAGAATTCTGATTTGATGCGTCACGACCCAATCAAGGGTCACTGGGTTCACTATCTAATCGTTGTTAATTAATCAATTCCGCAGTGTATCGCCATTCCACATTAACCGGTAGAAACTAGATACACCTTCCATGTCAAATTCCACCCACAAAAACCTTGACCCTGGACAAGGGATGAGATTGGCATTGATTGGGACTTGTTGTGGACTTGATGTATGTCAATTTATTAATCGACCTGGTGGCGACGTGCCGCCCGCGCCAGGGCCGTGATATCGACAACACGATGTCGCCATCAGCGGAAACATGACAACCATAGCAAAACGCGAGACCGCCCTTCAAATACATATGACAATCATTCGGGTACACATTATGGACCGAGCAATAGTCATGTGACGTCTGACGTGTGTGACAGACATGACAGCCCTTGAAAATAGACATGCCATCATCATAAATAGTCCACCCCATCGTCCGAAATAGGCCATGCCATCATCAGGAATAGCTATGCCATCATCAAGAATAGGCCACGCCATCATCAGGAATAGGCCATGCCATCATCAGGAATAGGCCATGCCATCATCAGGAATAGGCCATGCCATCATCAGGAATAGGCCATGCCATCATCAGGAATAGCCATGCCGTCATCAGAAATAGGCAATGCCGTCATCAGAAATAGGCAATGCCGTCATCAGGAATAGGCCATGCCATCATCAGAAATAACCATGCCGTCATCAGGAATAGGCCATGCTATCATCCGAAATAGGCCATGCCATCATCAAGAATAGGCCATGCCATCATTAGAAATAGGCTATGCCATCATTAGAAATAGGCCACCCCATCATCCGAAATCAGAAATAGCCCTGCCATCATCAGATTAGGCCATGCCATCATTAGAAATAGCCCCAGAAATAAATATATCAAACTTAAGAGTAAACAAAGTAAGGCAGAGATGAACTCAGGGTCACTCCGATATATCATGCAGTATCTGTTTCTCTCGTGCTTATAAATCCACAATAATTGATTTTGTGATGGCTGATATGAAAACTGGGAAGATCAAAACAATGGATGACACTAATGATATGTATCACTCTCTCGATACGTCGAATACGGAAACGAATACGTCAGTCGTATATATCAAAGATTCTATTTCCATGATGGGGGGGGGGATGTTTATCACGGTAGCGGAAGGGTGTGGTCTTCACTAGGCCAATTCGGGGCTGCCAGGCCGGAGATACCCGCACCTACCCACAGCCCCCCCTCCCTCCATCAATACCATGGTGCCTCGGTCATCAATACACATCATCCCCCACCGGGGGGACCAACTGTCTGCCTCGCTCAGAGGATCAAAGGCTGGGCTTGCCCTTGGCTACAGCCCGGCGGTTCCTCATCACCTGCGTCCATGGCGGGGTGGCCACGTCTGAAGGTGATACCTGTGGCGTCGATAGGGGGGGGGGGGTGAGGGCGGCGGCCCGGCCAGTGGTCAGGGACATCCAATTGATTACCCCTCGGCAAGTCAGCGGAATAGGAGAGAGGGAAGAGATTACACTGGGCACTCAGGTTTATGTGTATGTATTTCCGGGTGGGTGGGGATGGGGTGGGGCGGATGGGAGTGGGGGTGGGGGGGGGGGGGGTAGGGGTGAGCGATTGGCATTCTGCCATACATGGCTTGGATTAGACGAACAGATTCACCCTTTGACAGGTTGGACAGACACGGTAATATATTGACCACGACTAGTACCGCCTGAGAGCGCTCGGGGCAGTACCCCCCCCCATCCCCCATCCCCCTCACGCTGCCCCCTACTACCCACACCACAGACATAGGGCCACGAGAGCTGTGTTTGAAGCCCGGGGTTCGGGTTGCCAGGGTCGCTGGCCGGATAGGTTTCCTTCCGGTTCCGGGGACGGGTGGCCCGCGGACCCCACACGTTTGGCGACACACAGACAGCGCGCGCCCCACCCACACCCATTGGATGACAGTGGTGATGGTACCCACCCCGAGGCCCCATCTATCTGTTGATTGATAACATAGCCGCCCGGTCTACATATCGATCTCACTATGTACGCACACAATGTCAGTGATCACTTGTCCTTTGCAGCACATAAAAGAAGTGGACTCTCATCAATAGTCAATCAATGGGAACAGATAATATTATGTCGTTGAGAAACGACCGCGGAAGCGTAAGCAGCTAGTCAAATAATGGAGTCATATACATACAGGGTATCCCATCACCAGTCTTCAAGTTGCCAGTCAGCACTGTGAGGCACATACTGAAGGGTAATTGACCCCGGGGTGATGCGTCCGTCAATACATCAATAACAACGGCGTCCTTCCGACCGACATCTTGCCTTCGTTTTCCGTTTATTCCCCCGCGTGTTGTGACGTCTTGGTGTCATCCACACCTTCGGAGAATGAAACACGTATGCGTAGAGCGTGGACAGGACCTTGTGGGCTGCAGTAGACGCGGCTCCACGACCGCCGGGGGATGTCTTTCATGGTGCCTCGGGGACTCCGTAGGGAAGGTGAGAAGGTGGGGGGGGGGGGGGGGGCGCACACCGCCTGGCGAACTAACGGTCGCAGCTAACAAGGGGGAAAAGCCTGTCCACTCAACTCCTCCCCGCGAGCCACTGGGGGGATATTGGGAAAGGAGGGAATAGACGGTGGGGGCGGTGGGGGAGAGGGACGGGGAGAGCTAATACGACACTGGGCAAGGTGAGCCCGATATCACACGTGGGGACGGCGGATAACCTGAGTGGAGATGGCGGTGGTCAGGGTGGGGGGGGGGAGGAGGTGATGGGGTGGTAGTGGTGGGGAAGGGTAAAGCAGACGGAGGTGTGATGGCATGGCGGTGGTGGTGACGGCAGGGGTGAAGGTGTATGGTGGGGAGGTGTGATGGCGGCGTGGTCATGGCGATAGTGGTGGTGGGGGGGGGGGGGGGGGGGGGGGGTAGCGGTGACTGTACGCCGTGCACGGTTAAAGAAAGAGAGTAAGCCGCGAACATTTTGCCCTTGAAGGCATATTGCGAGACCGAAAGGTCTGAGCCGTTGGAGCAAAAGATAATGTTCATGTTTTCGGTGCAGGAAAACGGTGAATATGGAACCAAGATTGGAGACAACAGCTTAAATCAGCCTTACATGACAGTTCCTAACAGCAAATAATTCTTCCCGCAGTTCATCGAAGATCATTTCTTCACTTTTGTTTTCAGTATAATTCAAACGGAATATTTTTACTATATCACATATAAGTGGGTCGCGACCGGATTGCCATGCTGGGTGTGATTTCCTTTCACCAAAGCCCACACCCCGACCTTAATCAGTGGCCCCTCCCCCTCCACCAGGTCCCATATTCCATGCTACAGCACCCCCCCCCCTCTACCAGGTCTCATATTCCACGCTACAGCCCCTCTCCAGGCATTTGTAAGTTGTCTGATACCCGACCCACTCCCGTATAGATAAAGCAACGGAGTAATATCTTCTCACTTATCGTGGTCAAGAAAGAAAGGATTCAGGAAGACGCTGAGGGTGTC
>OZ025248.1:13612011-13632562 GCA_964019135.1 Arenicola marina | reverse complement strand
CGGGGCGTGGAGGCCACCTCCGCCGGTGTCCGGGCCAAATCTGACCGACATCAATATTTCACGGGGAGGCATCAGGAAGCTGGGCCAGGCAGGCGGGAGGGGAGGGGTAGGGGCGGGAGGGGAGGGGTAGGGGTGGGTGGTGGGGGTGTGGGGGGTAGGCGTGATGACGGGCATATACTACATAAGGTGACGGGAGAGTAGGGATGGTGGGGGATGGGTCATGGTCGAGGACAAGGGGAGGGGGAGACGTTATTTGCCTTTAGTGGACGCAGATGTATTGCTGTGTGAAAGTAGTGGTGTTAATGAAGGGGTGAAGTGGGGGACAGGGGGAGAAGGGGGGGGGGGTTGTTGCGGAGGGGTGGCGTTGGTAGTGGAAAGGGGTATGGGCGATCAGGGAAAGGGTTAGGTTTATGAGTCTGTTGGTGTGAAGCTGTGGGTAGTGTGGTCGTGGTGGGGGTGGTGGTGGTGGACGTGGTGCCCTAGTGCCGACCAAGCGGCGGTAAGGAGGGGGATGGGAGGGGGTTATTGCCATTGTATAGGGAATCACGACAGAGGGTGAGATCCCGTCACAGACCTCCCCCCTGAGGCCGGGCAGTAAACCATCATAAAGCTTCCTCGGGGGTGGTACACGTGATCCGATTGGCCTCGGTCCTGTCACGTGGTAGTGCCACAGACTGCTGACGAGATCAGGACAAGGGAGGCCCGCCCGTCCCCATGGCTCGTCATGGTGGTGCGCCATGGTGACAGACATGACGGACTGTCATAGGGGTGCGCCATGGCGACAGACATGACGGAATGTCATGGAAGTTGCCACTTTAAATATAACCAGCTTCATTTGTGATCAGAAGTGTTCAATGAGTAAATCTCACTTGACCGACATATGTATTCATATATACAACATAAGCGACGGCCAATCCTGTTCTATATGCTTTACATATATGTACATTGTACCAATCTGATTTGCAAAGCCAATCTGGACATATATATGGTATAACGGTCTAAACTAAGGGCAATCAACAGAATGACCGCACTCCATTTCCAACATAATCACAGCGCACAAAGGGTATCGCGGGGAGAGTGGTCGGACAGCCCATGGCCTCCCAGCCTGGCATTCCCAATTTCATTATTTGTACCAAGGACTGTTGTTCCCGTTCTCCTTATATGGTGATAGCACCCTGATATTGGTACCAAGCAAGCAACTGCAACCACGGGACGGGATGGAACATGGGGATGTCTGCCTGGGACGAAAGAAGAGAGGGGGCGGGGGAGGGGGGCGGGGGAGGGGGAGGGGGGAGGGGGTGGGGGAGGGGGGCGTGGGGCTGGTGGAGGGGTTGTAGGCGGTGGATGGTGGGTTTGTTTGAAGTCCCCTGGGAGTGACCCCCACAAGGGCGGGGTGTGTTAATGTGTCCCCACCCAGGCGCTGTGCTAGCCTGGCTCCCTCCCAGGGGCAGTGGCCAGTGTCAACAGCACGACACTTTAATGGCCCTGAAGGTGGGCGGAGGGGGGGGGGGGAGAGGCGCATAGGGCAGCGTAATGGCTTTAGGGCAGAACCGCAAGTTGCAGTGAGGTACGGTTATCATTATACTAGGGGTGGGGGAAAGAACGTTGAGAGTGGAGAGCAAGGGGGGGGGGGTGATAAGGAGTAAATAAAAGTGGAAAACGGAAAAGTGGGAAAATGCTGCAGAAAAGTGGGAAATGATACGGTAGCATGGGAAGAGATGAGAACTACATGCGCCCAAAATTAGCCCACAAGACGCTAGGCGTGGTCATACAATCTTAGGTTCCACGGATTTATAAACCATTATTTCTTTCAACATGGTCTCATGTGTTACCCCTGATCGCTTCATTCTCACTGTGTGTTCGCGTGGTTTACTCGCTCTAATCTTACTCGTGACGAGTTACCGCCGCTAAGCCAAAGAGATGTGTTACGGTCTGTGGCGGCCTTTTTGCCCATCGCGGACATGTCGCCCGCTGAGTTACCTCGGCCTGGCTGGCAATAACGAGAGCTGTTCAATATAACTCAGACCAGATCTTCCTCCTCCTCAAGCCTTTCTGCCGCGACCGAAAAAAAACGATGTCAAAAAACGCGTTAGCGGCGCGTGGATACCATCCTCGGGGATGGCACTTCCGGCTAACCGGGACCACGTGTCATTCCATTTCTCGGGACACGGAACCAGCCTGCAAATTGCACCAATTACAAGCCAGATGAGGCGCCCGACCGGGCCGTGTCACTTGCGCAGGGCGGGCGGACAGCTAATACAGCCACGCCCACTTCTGTCTCTGTCACTGCCATGCCATTCAGCCAGCCACCCATTATCGCGGCATTCCCCTTTCACCACGATATCTTGCTTTCATCTGCCAGATTGCAAACAAAAGACGGCATAGCAGCGAACAGGCAGATCTCATGCCATGGCGGAACCGCGGGGAAAAAACACACGCAGGAATTCAGCCGCAAAAAGTGTTGCAGCATACAATAGGACGAGAAAAAAATGAGGGGCAAAACTTTTGCGGCGTGATCAATAAATAGCGTAGCGTAGCGTAGCGTAGCGTAGCAATGTCCCAATAACAGACAAACGCCCAGGCATTTAAATATCGCAGTATGCCATCCTCACCTGAGTGGAAGACAAAAACCGCGAAAACATATGACATTAGTAGCAGTGGCACGTCCCGCCAAAGGTGATCTCCGGTGAGTTATGGCCGCCAGGGGGGTTGAAGACCAACGGTCGCCCGACGGGAGTCCCAACCCCACCGGCCGGGAATTAGCGGCGCGCCACCTGGCGGGAGCCGGGCGCGTCTGGCACCAATATTCCACAAAGGGGCGGCGAAAGCCTTTGATCTTTGGTACGGAGGCTGGTACGGAGCCTTTGATCCTTACCGCCCAGGTTAAGGACTCGGGGGATGGCGCTGGTAGCTGTCACTGTGGATCCCCCCTCATCCCATCTCCGCCCCCCGCTGGCAGCCGCCATACCTGTGGCCACGACCCTCATCTTGGTTTTTCATAGCTCGTCACTCACGGGCATGACGTCACGTCGCCGTGGCCTCATCCGGGTACCTCCCCGCTGGACACCGTCCATCACCTCTTGCGGGATGCCGACAAATCTTACTTCTCCTTCATATTTGAACATCTGAAAATCGTCTTCCCCGCCTTACATTTACCCTTCTTTATGTCATTATTTGTGTTCTCCTTTTTTGTTATTAACAGAGTGGGTAATATTTTATAACGTCAGAAAAGCAAATACGTTCCAACGATAGTTCATGTAATACAACTTAATCTCGAGTTGGCCGATATGGCAGCGACCGTGACTTGCCCTCGCCACTCCAGCGCCAGGGGAGCTTAGAAATTGAATACCGACTGACTGGTTCAAACATGTGCTTCCGAACACAAGAAAACAAACTGGAGGTGATTCAGAGGGAGACTGCGGACGTGAAACAGCGCGGGGGGGCTGGCGAGGCGCGGAGGGAGGGAGCGGGAGGGTGGGGGGCGGGGGCGGAGGTGCAACAGACAGGTTTGTCTCAACCGGCGCCACACCGCGCATGACTCACGCACCTGAATCGCCAACCAGGGAAGGCCAAATATTCACTCCGTACCTGCTCTAATGCCTTCCAGAAGACTATCTCGCCGACCTGTCCGTCGTCTCTACACATCAAATAGACCCGAGCCATTAATGTTGAGATAAAGCTTATCATCTAACGACGGTTTATCGTTCAGTTGTCTGGACTGTTTCACTCAGGAAGCACTGGATATATGTGCATTTTTTGCCTAATGTCGGCGATAAAATTGCGGTTTACAGCGGTTGGCCTTAAGAATGCATCCACCGGGCTGATGCTGATGCTGATGATTCGCAAAACTAACGTTTATGCCATACATTATAAAAGAATGAATCCTAATTGATTAGTTTTACCTTAGAACAATCTGGGTCATGATATCATTCCAAGTCAGCTTTCCGACTATCCTCCTGTTTTGCGTATTTTGGTGAGGCCTTCAGAAGTGGGACATGCATTCCGGATCAGTGAGAGAATCCGTCAGGGCGCATGTAGGCCACACATACTTCCGGTTCCAGCATTGTGCGCATGCGCTGTCCCCCCGCGCCGCGGCGGTAGCTGCACCCGTACTTCCGGGATTTTTTTTCAGGAGGATTAGCCAATCGGAGCCGAGAGCGGCATTGAGTGCGGGATGCAGCTTCAGTTCACGCCCGGGAGTGCCTAGTGCCGTTGGGCCAGCTGAAGAATGACGGATGGCCGTGATGTTGGTTCAGTCATCTTCACTTCAGATCGCTGGTGGGCCACAGCAAGCGCCACTGGCTTCTGGAGGAGGGCATTCGAGATCATGTAGGAATGGGCAGACGGTCTGTGTGGAGGGGTGCCAGAAGTGGGTTTGTCTTAACCCAAAAAATTGAGTTCATCTGCAAAGGGCAAGTGGGAGTGGCGGGGCGGTGCAGGGCTTTCGGGTGCGTGACCGCCTGCGTGTTTTGTGAGACAACGACTGGTGTGGGCTATGGAACCGATTGTGGAATTACACAACACAGCTCCCCGGATATGCTGCACAAAACCCGATGTTTGACTATTGCCTGATGCCACCAAGTGAGCTCCTGGGACTGTAGCATCTGGACCGACGAGCGGAACCATCAAGTGAAATGAAATGTTCGGCGTATTAGGCCGCTTCTGTGTACATGCATGTACGAAATGGGCCAGGAAATGGGCCAGGAAATGGGCCAGGAAATGGGCCAGGAAACTTGGATGAAACTTGGATTAAACTTGCCCCAGATGCAGGCGCCACGGCTCGAACCCAGGACCTCTTGCTCTGTAGCTCAGCCTCTCAGTGAGGCGAACGAGGCAGAGAATGGTCGCCTCGCTGTTGTATGGCGGATACTATGAGGTCACGGCTTCATCTCAGCACAGGGGCTAACTGAGAAAAAGGCGTCAGTAGAATCAGGTGCGGAACTAGGTCAGGTCATGCAAGGAACTCCAGTCTCTACAGAATTAGTTCTATAAGATGCCAACAGGCGGCGCGCCATCCGAAACACCGCGCACCGTTGACAAACGGAAACGAACGAATAGGTGGAAGAAAGGGAAAAGGGAAAGGGAGGAACCGAGGGAAGAAAGGTGGAAAGCAAATGGTTGAATGAAGGAAAACATGGAAATAGGGCACAGAATAAATCGATGGAAACTTGGGAAAGGGACGAATAGAGGAAATACATGAGCAAACCTGAAGATGAATGGGGGATGAAATAGTGGAACATGGCGGGACGAAATGTGCAAGACGCGACGGAAGTACGGAGCGAAATGTTTAGGGAAAAGAAGGAAAAAGGAAGAGAAGAGCGAAGACTGGTGACGTCACGACAGCGCTCGGAGTGGCGACGTCATGACAGCGCTCGGAGTGGCGACGTCACGACAGCGCTCGGAGTGGCGACGTCACGACAGCGCTCGGAGTGGCGACGTCACGACAGCGCTCGGAGTGGCGACGTCACGACAGCGCTCGGAGTGGCGACGTCACGACAGCGCTCGGAGTGGCGACGTCACGACAGCGTTCGGAGTGGTGACGTCACGACAGCGATCGGAGTGGCGACGTCACGACAGCGCTCGGAGTGGCGACGTCACGACAGCGCTCGGAGTGGCGACGTCACGACAGCGCTCGGAGTGGCGACGTCACGACAGCACTCGGAGTGGTGACGTCACGACAGTACTCGGAGTGGTGACGTCACGACAGCGCTCGGAGTGGCGACGTCACGACAGCGCTCGGGGCGAAGCACGAACAGGGCCGGGAAGGACGGGGGGGTGGGGGTCAGGTGGGGGAAAGGTGGGGTGTGGATGGTCTGCGTCATAGTGGGGGAGGGTTGGTAAGGGCTGAAGCACAGACGGTCGCTGGGTATCTGACCAAGGGACCTGGGGATAAGGTGGCAGGGAGAGGTGGCGAAGGTGAGGCGGGGGGGGGTGGTGGGCAGGGAGGGGTGAGGGAGGCTGAGAGGTAACATGACCGGGCAGTGCGCGGAGACCATCGCCCTGCGTCCGCTCAGCAATCTGCACGTGCTGGTCGGGGTGTTGTGGAGGGGGGGTTTGGGGGGGGGGGGGGGTGACGGCCTGGTGGCGGGGGATTCCTTGCGAGCGACACGAGTGAGGGCGGGGAGAGGGGGTTTGGGCGCAAGGGTAGAGGCGCCACGTAAGGCGATCAACAGGGAAATGGCCAAGGCCTGAGGGTAGAAAAGGGGAAGAGATAGAATCAGCGGAAGGAACGAGCCACGTCGCTAGGCGTGGAGGGGGAGGAGGGGGGGGGGGCAGGGCAGGGTAGTGGATGAGCGGGGGAGGGGAGGACGATACATCACAGGTGTGCCTGGGGTTAGCGGGGGCGAGCGTACGGACACTGATTGCTAACGCCGTGGTGGTAGGGAGGGTTGGGGGGCATGGTGTGGGAAGGGGTGGCCATGATCGGCATAGTGCATCACAAAGGAACAGGAAAGTAGTAGTAGAGATTGGTGGGGTGGGGGTGGGTAGCAGTAGGCAACAAAGAAGACGAGTGGTGGTGCGGGTGGTGGAGTTGGGGGGGGGGGGGTACTGCGGACGGTGACAGAGTACAAAAGACACCTGATGACGAAGAACGAGATCGAGCGATAATAAGGGAATACGAGCCGGCCGCATGGACTCCCTAGTGCCTGTAGCGCTTCACAGTTCTGCAGCCACTGGGCACCATCAGCCCAGCACCACCCGCCCTTCCACACCCGCACCCACCACCCCACCCCACCACCACCCCACTCCACCACCACCACACCCTACCACACACCAACCCTTTCACACACCTACCCACCCCCCTACCCTACGACCGACCCCCACCCTTCCACACACACACCCACGCCCCCTCAGGCCCAACCCACTCCTCTCATACCGGAAACTCACGTGCGCAATATTACAAGATGTTAATTAACTGCGAGGCGGCAGAGCTACAAAAAAAGTTATGGAGGGGGAAGGCGGTCAGGGGAAAGGCGGTGTGGTGAGTGGGTGTGGCAACAAGCAGTAAGAGAGAAGGCTTGGTAGATAGTAAGCGCATCAGATGCCAATGCTCAAAGCAGGAGAAAGTGTGTCCCTATTTGATGAGCTGACTTATCTGGTGGTGTGGGTTAGAGTCTATCTTGCAATCAGTTTGTTTACTATATACACAAAACAGTTATGCATGTGTTATTCAAATTAATTATCCGCTGCAATCTATTTGCCACCTATAAAATCATTGCATGCGTTTCAAGATCCAATTAGGCAGCATCAGACAAGATGTCCCTTATGTTTCAAGGAAAGCTTTCACTTTGCACAGCTGCGAGGGAGAGGCTGAACACTGAATATATTATTCCAGTTTGCCAAACCGTTATCTCTACATCCACTCGACGAGTGGATCTAGGGGCCCAGGCGGTCTGCGCCTGAAGGCAGAACAGACGTTTGAGGCCGAGTGGCTCAATGCGAGGCAGTCACGTGACAAGCCCGATCCGGGTTAAAAGCTGAGGGACACGTCATCTGGATCAGCCGGATCTGGCAGAGAATGTATATCTGGAGTGCCGACCGTGATCCCGGTTCCAGGTTCCGGACGCCCCGGGTCTCTGGTCGTCACTGAGGGATGGGGGGTGGGGAGGGGAGGGGGGGGGGATTTACGCAGTTGGGGGTGGTGGTGTAAGGGGTGTAGGAGGTGGCTCCGCAGGGACACACAGACCATTAGGCAGCCAGACGGGTGGCTTGATCCCGGCGATTTCCCCGACGGAACAAAAGGGAGGCTCCCGTCGCACCGGGAGTGTGGGTTGTGTAGGCTGAAGGACTGCCTGCCAGTCTTGCGGGCCAAAGCACCCCCTTATCGCGTTTTGCCAGCCTGGCGGGCGGGGCTCATGCCAGGGAGAGGAAGGCGGAGTGGGCTGGGGGTGGCTGGTGCCTAACCCAACCCACCCCATCCCTGATCCTCATCCCCGTCAGCAGCAGCAGCAGCAGCAGCAGCCGCTGGGTTCGAGAGCCATAGATCCCTTCCCCTCCACCCGGCACCCCCGTTCGGGGCCTGCCTCCCATTCAGGTGTAGTAACCTCTAATCCCTCTTGCCATTTCATCATCACAAGCAAGCTGAGTCACCGTGGGAAGAGCTTTGCCGCGACCCCCGTCAACTAGCTTTAATGGCTGCCAGCGACCCGGCGTCATAGGGCAACAGGGCATCCCTACCCCTCCCGCCCAACCACCCGACCTAAGCCGCCCCCCCCCCCACTTCTTCAGCAAAGGCGTCCACTACCCCCACCCCTCCTCGCGCAGCCAGCCACATCAATCGTTGCAGGCGGGATTCATCAAGTCGGGAAGACCAAAGCGGACACTGACGGGGAGGAAAACCGCTTCTCTCCAGAATTGATGGTTGGTGTTTTCATATGACAAAACTATACCCTAAACCCCAAAGAAAATGGCTTGGCAGGGTTTGGGTGGTTGGGGGGGGGGGGTGTTCGCTGGCAGACATCACACCAAACGAGTCTTTCACATCGCGGCAAGTTGGTCTTTCATAACCAATGGTCTACCCACCCAATGAACACAGTTTTATGATTACAGCGGGTAATCATTGCTGTGTTTGCGGTGTACACGGTTCATCAGTCCATCAGTCCCCCCCCCCCTCACCCCCTCCACCACCTGCCTAGCCACCCCTACCGCCACACAGTCGTCATGACAACGTCAAGTGTGCCCCTCTCCTAAACTCTATCAACATCGCCACCAGTTGAGGACCCCAACGTCTCCCGACCCTCCTTCCGCCCCCCTCCTCTCTCTTTCTGTATATTTCTTTTTGTCGTTCCTGTACGGTACCCCAACTTGTTTCTCTCCCTCCCCGTACCATAGAGACGACCCCCCCCCCGTCCTCTGCCATCATGTGTCTCGTGACTATATGGCTCTGCCACCACCCCGCACCCCCCACCCCACCTCTGTCTCCTCGCTACCCACACACCTATAAGACCAGGGGTGAGACCAGCGTTCACGAGGGTCAAGTGATGACCACTTGTCTCGCCGGACGACGCTACTCCTCGCCTCAATGCCATTGTAAACACAGAACCCAAGACGACGGGACGAGGGGGGGGGGGTGGCGGGGAAAAGGGGGGGGGGGGCATGGTGTCAGCGCGGGGACAGGACGCGGCGGTGGCACTTACCATGGTGATGAACTGGTTGAATCGAGCTTCAGTCTGCAGCATGTTTCGCTACTCCACGGGCACCAACCCGGAACATCCAGCCAATAAGAGGAACAAAAACTTAAGGGGAGGCACCCCCGGCATTAGTAACCCGTGACACCTGTACGTCCGCCGAGCGCGTCAGCCATGGTGATGAAACCGTCAGCCGTCAGGGAGCGGCACCGTTGATTACCTCCAATGTATTATTAACCATCAACATGGATGACAACAAAGGCTTGGGTTGTCATTGACTACGGCGCTTGTTTCCATGAACGTTACGTTGTGAGCTCCGATCATTCATTCGTTCATTCATTCATTTCGCCTTTCACTGTGGGTGAAGTAGTTAGTGCGCCGTCCTCATGGTGGAGAATGGCACAGAGAGCGGAGTCTATTTAGTCGCTGCCGTGGTGACCGGGAACCAGCCCAGCAGGAAGTGATCGCCAAACCGCCTCGTACCTCCGCCTCTCTCTCTGTCTCTCACTCTCCCACTCGCAGTCGGTATCCCCCTTCCGTGTGTGCCCGGCGAGCGATGTGAACGCGCGTGTGACGGCGCGGCCGCCAGCGGGTGGGGTGGGCGAGGGCGGGGGGGTGGGGGGCAGGCACGAGCTTACCCCGAAGTTGTCTACCCGGGGGTTTATCCACGAACAGCGTGCATGTGATGATAGGACGCTGCGGAACGCGACCACAGAGGGGGAGCGAGCGAGCGAGCGACAGCCACAGCGCTACGGCACCAAGCCTGGTCCTTTCTTCGGCGGATCTCTCTCGCTGGGTGCGCGGTTCAGCCTCGCTGACCTTCTCCCTCCTGCCGGTGCCACCCTGACCCAGGCAGTCCCCGCTCCAGTAGGACTGACACACCTAGACGGTCGGTAACTAGGCTAACTACCTCACAGAGGGAGGGACGCGCGGACCGACGACCACTGGACCGTCTCGAGGCTGCCTCGTTCTGGCCGCATTCCGCCTCGTTTTGCACATCATATTGATAACTACAGGACTTATTAAACAGCGGTCAATAGTGGGAGACTGGCCGCGCGACCGGGGAAGGGAGAGCGGGGGGGGGGCTGTGGAGGGGGGAGGGGAGGAGATGAATGGGGGTCGGTGGGGGTTAGGACAATGGGCGAGCGGCGATCAGCTGGTCGAGGGAACAGCCCGCCTGGGGTCGGTACGTGGCGGGGAGGGGAGGGACAGGGGGCGGGTGGGGCGATCGGGGAACGCGCTGGGCCGTTGGTTGGAGGGGGTGGCGGTGGTGGAGGTGGGGGGAGAGCTGGACCGGGTTGAAGTGCCTTTAGGATCACGGCCGCCTGAAGTGGTATGGTGGGGCGAGGGGCGTTGGGGGGCATGGGGTGAAGGTAAGGGGTAAGGGGCAGGGGTGGTCGGGTGCTGGAACAATGCTCAGCAGGCCTAGATTCCTTTCTTCCCCGTCCAGCCTCTCTTCAGCGTTTCCCCTTACAAAAGTCCCTCTTACAATCCCTCTCCGCTCCCCTCCCTTCCCTGCTCCCTCCCCTTCTCGCCGAACCCCCCCTTCCCTTCCCCGCCTCCCTCCCCTCCCCTCCCCTCCCACGCCTACCCCGGGGCTCTTATGGGCTTTATACAGGGCAGTGCTGATACTGGTATGGTTTCAGGAACCGACGAAGGCAGTCCATACCGTGGCCATAGGAGCAGGGCGAGGGCAGGGGCTGGGCGGGGGTACGCGAGGGTGAAGGGGGCCTAGAGTCAGAGGGGCGGCGAGGCCTATTAGTCGCTAATTATAACTCCACAGAAGGCCGGCGGGCGGTGATGGCGCGTGAGGGTCACTCAACGAGTGTGGGTGGGGAGGGGTGGGGGGGGGTACGCTGGAGGTCAGTCCGTGGGGTACTGAGTACAGGAGGGGAGAGGGTGGTGGGTGAGGTCCATTGGATGGCCAGGTGGGAGAAGAAGAGGAAATGAAAAGGAAAAACGAGTAGTTGGAGAGTGGGGAGGGGGGGGGGGCTGTGGGGGAGAGGAGAGGTGGTGACCATGCCGACGGGAAGGTCAGCGAGAACCAAGGCACTGTCTACCGGTAGAGGGCGCGGCGGAGTCTGGGAGGGGGCGCTGGGAGCTGAAGGGACGGTGGTCCAAGGACAAGAGACAATGGCGGACCGTCGCACGGTGCTGCCCCCTACCGAGCGAGGCGTGATCCCGCCAGGGGGACACCGACCATACGGCGGCGGATATGTCGCCCACGACACCTAGCGGCAAACCTCCTCAAGATATTGCAATTTATTCCATTTCAACCCCCATCTCTTCCCTTCCCTTGTGTTACGAAACCTCTTCCCTCAAAATACGTATCTTGCTTTTGCTTCCCCTCCACCCCCCCACCCCCTCCCCTCCTCCTCTGCTCCGCATGGCGTTTGTCGTTCCCACCTTTAGTCCTCTCCAAGCCAATGTCATCGGCGGCAAACCGGTCAACAGGAAGTAAACAGGAAGTCGGTGACAATAGCGCCCTCTGTGGAGTGGCTGCCCTTGGGTTTAGCGGTCGTGACGTGTGAATGCCGGGTGGACCAGCCCACAGCCACTCCCCCCCCCCCCCGTGCATATATCTATACAATGGCTGAAAATAAACGAACAAAGCCATAAGCCATATGACGCTCTACTAAGGCAGGGATATCACCCAGCACACTAAGCCACCGCGGGGTTTCCTGGTGGTTGTGCAGGAGGACGGAGCAGGGGTGGGGATTGGTGTGGGTAGGGGTGGGGGGGGGGTGGCCTCTAATCCACAGTGTATTGGACGGTCTTCAAGTGCGTGTATATATCGCGAGGACAAAGCGTTGCTGGCCGTATCGACACCACACCTGATGGCCACGTGCCATCGGCTGGCAGCAGAGAGAGACCAGCAGCCGTACTCTCGGCGGCACACCTCCACACCTCCACCCCGTCACCGCCCACCCTCTACCCCCTTACACCGCCCCGGTACCTTCACTGATCCAAGCGATGCCAAAAGTGGCCAGCGGGCAGGCAGGGAGAAGACCTTCCTGAACCACCAACGTCGTCACAAATTGCTTCGGATCCTTACGCGACCACACCACCCTTCCCCCTCTCCCCACCCACGAGCCCCTCCCTCCCCCCACTACGGCCGCCCACCCACTGAGTGGCCTTTTAGCGGAATCTGGTCCACTGCCAGTGGAGACGTACCGAGCTGGCAGAGTGGGCCGCAACGGGGGACACGGGGGGGGGGAGGGAGAGTATTGCTCTACACGGGTGTAAGGCTGGAAGTGAAGAGTCGGGTAGGGAGGGATGGAGGGAGGAAGGGAGGGGGGGGGGGTGAGGGGGAGGGGGAGGGGATGGTAATTACAGTCGTCAGGTGCCATCACCCTCAATAGCCGGCTTTCCATTTCCATGGCGTTGTCATGACAACGGCAATGTTACAAAAGACAAGCGAACACACGTGCGTTATCCCTGGATTGAGGAGAAGGGTGTGGGGGCGGGGGGGGGAGGGGGTTGTGAGGGTGACTGGGGGTAGGGGCGGGGTGACGCCTGATGCTGAAACTGCCAAAGGGAGTGGGATGGTGTTGAAACCCGACAATTTCCTCCATTTCCTAAATACAGATATTTCCCTGCACCCTCCCGACCCCCACCCACCCTCCCACCGTCCTGCACGCCACCCTCACCTTTCCATCGAGAACCCCCTCCCTCCCCCTTCGCCTCCGGTCCACCCCCACCACACGTCATCCCCTTCCATCACTGCCAACTCCACCTCTCCGCTACTGTGGACATTTTTACCGTGTTCAATTATCAAACACTTGTTAAGCTTCACCAATAAGGCGCCTCAAAGTGGCCTGGTTTGGATAGGGTCGCCGGGTATGGCGGGCGGCGGCGCCACAGGAAAAGGTGTGGGGGGTGCATGGTGAGGCCACATACGGGGGGGGGGGGGGGCAGGGCGGGGATGACCATTGGTGGTCGCGGGGACCACAGATTCGGGGACATTGCTCGAGATCGTTGCCGATTGAACAAGTAGGTATCTCACTGACCTCAAGCCATGATAGAATATCTTACAATAACTATAACTCATTGGGGAATTTTTGTCATATGATCCTGAGATATTGCCATGTTTATTGTAGCGTTATGTTGCTGTTATATTGTCGAGTTATTCATGAGATAGTATTGCCATGATAAATTTTTAGAATAAATACAAAAACGGATGCATTACCATATTCAGGTAACTGAGATTTGATGCGATGTTATCGCTTTAAAGTCGTCGGCCGACACGTGGTCACTGACTGTCGGCCGACACGCGGCCGACACGTGGTCACTGACTGTCGGCCGACACGTGTTCACTGACTGTCGGCCGACACGTGTTCACTGACTGTCGGCCGACACGTGTTCACTGACTGTCGGCCGACACGTGTTCACTGACTGTCGGCCGACAAGTGGTCACTGACTGTCGGCCGACACGTGGTCACTAACTGTCGGCCGACACGTGTTCACTGACTGTCGGCCGACGCGACTTCGTGTTTTAGTGAAGCGGAGAGCGACCACATCTCGGACGCCGCCATTTTATGATCTGCCGCAGGCGCCGCCCAATCTCCCACCTGACAGGTAGCGGCCTCTGGCGGCCGAGTGCGTGTAAGTCTGCCAGGTAGTTAGTCAGCGACAAAAACTTGGCGCTCCACGACTGAGGGCCGGAAATCACAGATCGATGGGGCATTGTGCTCGTCTTTTCCCGGCCGTCAAAATGTCGCCAGAACGCCCAATAAAGCGACGGCCTTTTAGAGGGCCAGCCATCGGGGCGGGCAAGTGGGGGGGATCCGCGGTGGCAGCGGGACGAAGGGGGGGGGGGTATAGTGGGATACGGAGGGGGGTGGGGGTGCTCAAGCTTGATTTCCGCGAGTCACAACACTTTTTGTGAGTGTAAACGGTGCAGGACATGCAACTTGGCTGCATGTGCGTGTGGGGTGGGGTGGGGTGGGGTGTAGGTCGGGGGTCGGGCGTGGGGGACGGGGGGTCACGTCAGGTTTTCCTGTGTTCAGTAGCGGCCGTGGCTGCGGTGAAGTACACGTGTGTGGATGATGGGGGGTGGGGGACGGAAGGCAGGGCCCCTAGAGGCAGAGTTCATGCTGAGGCCCAGGCCCCATCTCTCTAAATGGGACATTACAAGCAACCCCAATTGTTTCGAAAATAAAACTTCGACGAGCCACCGCTTTCCGCACCCCCCCCCCCCCCACTCTCTCTCGCCCACACCACCTCTCCATTTATCCCGGTCCCATCGAGTTCTCGTATCCTCACGTCCAGCGCCGTTTGAATCTCCCAACTATAATGGTTGGTCCCCACACCTGGTGTGCCGCCACCGACAGAGCTACGACTAACACCCCCCCCCCGCCACCGCCCCCCCCCCCCACCCGCCCACACCTGAGACCGCGTGACGCACCTCCGTGTATCACTCTCTACTCTCGTCTTGCTCACTAGGTGGCTACAGTGAAGACGAGTAGGGACCCGCAATTTTAGTCGTCAGGCGATACAGTTTCTCAATGAAATATTTGCTATTTATCCATAAATTGCCCTCAACACATTAATGCTCAGTTGCCAACCATGATTGAAAAAAACTAAAATGTTATTAAGACATTAAGAGTTTTTGATTCTAGCCAAAATGTAGCATGCTCAGCGCCACCAAGCGGCCGAGTATACTCCGCGTATGGCTCAGTGATGGGCTGGCTGATGATGGACAGACGGGGGGACCAGGAACCAGGATTCATTGATCAGAGACAATGTGGGGGACGTATGCTGGGGGAGGGCAGACACATCCTAATCAGGCCACAATCTGGTCATACATCCCATGTCATTGATGAATAAATCAACGGCAATATGGACAAAGTACTCTCGATATGGGAAGGTGTATAAAAGCAGCCAAGTCATAAAGAAGAAAGATATATATAATCATATATATATATAATCAGATATACATATATGCAGTCAAATATATATATATATAGCCAAATTCATAAAGATTATATCTATATAGTCAGATATGTATGAAGATATATATATTTATATAGTCAGAGAACGAGAGATAGCCAGAGATATGTATATAGTCAGAGAGTGAGAGATACAGATATTTATATAGTCAGCGAGTGAGAGATACAGATATTTATATAGTCAGAGATGTTTATATACATGTAGTCAGAGATATTTATATAGTCAGAGATATTTATATACATGTAGTCAGAGATATTTATATAGTCAAGATATTTATATACATGTAGTCAGAGATATTTATATAGTCAGAGAGAGACAGAGGGCCGGTTGGCGTGGCGTTCCGGATATTGCAACAGGTGAGAGAGGAACTTGAGCGGGAGGACCAACAATCGTCTGGTGCTTCAGCAGATTGCGTTGTGCGCCAATCCATCGACAACGTTCAATAGGTCCGGCGCGCCTTCCCACTGCCCTACACGGCCACTGCCCCTGGAGGCACACTCATCAATATTGCCTTGTCATAATAATTGCTACTAATATATTAATTTGTACGCAGTTTGTCTAGCACCATATACAACTTATCAAGCACGACACTCAGTCAGTATGCGGACCCAGTCTCTGTAGCGTTGCTCACCATAGACGGCAAGCAACCATAACTTGCCAGGACGCATATAGCACCATATAATAGTAATGGGTGAAATATCCAACGTACCTCAATGGTTTCTATCTCCACATCACTGTGACACTCCGCCATGCTCGCTGCTAAGTCTCTCCCACCAAGGAAGAGCTTATGTCAAACGGCAGAGGTCATGACAGATACAACTTCTCCGTGAAGAAAGTTTGTTGTTGATTTCACGTGATTCGTGGCGCGCCATCGGGAGGACCAGAGCTCGCCTCTTCCACTCCTCGGCGGCATTCTTCACGGTGCTTTCACAGCGATATTTCAGCAATGTGCGTTAGAGCACACGAGGCAGGTATTATTATTACAGGTGTATATTCCTCGCGATGAAACTGACAACGTAACTGACATGGCGCCGACCACGTGTCGTTAACCACCATCCGGGACCCCGTGACCACCCACTGCTGTTCCGTTTCCTCCTCGCGTGTCTCCTCTCGGTGACTCCCCAGAGTCGTCAAGACGCCGTGTGGGAAGAGCTGCTGTCCATATTAACCTATGGACGACGACTCAGGACTCTGTGTCAGTGAGCGAGGGAGTGAGGGAGGGAGGTGGGGAGGGAGGGAGCCAGGCCGCCGGGAGAGACCGCTGCGAGCCAGCACGGTCCATCCAAGCAGAGGCGCGGTGACAACTGGCCAGTGGTGGGGATAGCGGTACGTCCTTCCAGGCCCGACTGGCTGGCTGGCTGGCTGGCTGGCTGGTTGGCTAGCTCGCTGGCTGGCTGGACGGTCGCACTACTGGCATACAGGTAAGTAGCGCAGGAAGGTAGGCCGTGCACGAAGGGGATATGGGGGATGTGGGGGCAGACAGATGGAAAGGGGAGGGGAGGCACTCGCTCGGGTCTGTGCAGCAGCGATGGCTGGTCCTGGCTGTGTGGAGGGAGGGAAGAGGAGGGAGCGGCAGGAGTTGTAGGTGGGAAGCAAGGTAAATGGGGACCCCCAACAGGCGGCGTAAAAGCAGACGACCGCAAACGCCTTGCAGCAAGCAAGCCTGGCGCCACCATGTCCACCAGGACACGGTGGCTACGGCTATGGCGAGAGCCTGTCTGAGGACAAGGTGTCTACCGTCTACAGATGCAGACAATGCAGACAGAAGTATAAAATAGTGTGACAGACTGTCTGAGGACAGCCTGTCTGAGATATAGTGGCAGCCTGTCTGAGGACACGGTGGACAGGGCTATGGTGACAGCCTGTCTGAGGACACGGTGGACAGGGCTATGGTGATAGCCTGTCTGAGGACACGGTGGGCAGGGCTATGGTCACAGCCTGTCTGAGGACACGGTGGACAGGGCTATGGTGACAGCCTGTGTGAGGACACGGTGGACAGAGCTATGGTCACAGCCTGTCTGAAGACACGGTGGCTAGGGCTATGGTGACAGCCTGTCTGAGGACACGGTGGGCAGGGCTATGGCGACAGCCTGTCGGAGGACACGGTGGCTACGGCTATGGCGAGAGCCTGTCTGAGGACAAGGTGTCTACCGTCTACAGATGCAGACAATGCAGACAGAAGTATAAAATAGTGTGACAGACTGTCTGAGGACAGCCTGTCTGAGATATAGTGGCAGCCTGTCTGAGGACACGGTGGACAGGGCTATGGTGATAGCCTGTCTGAGGACACGGTGGGCAGGGCTATGGTCACAGCCTGTCTGAGGACACGGTGGACAGGGCTATGGTGACAGCCTGTGTGAGGACACGGTGGACAGAGCTATGGTCACAGCCTGTCTGAAGACACGGTGGCTAGGGCTATGGTGACAGCCTGTCTGAGGACACGGTGGGCAGGGCTATGGCGACAGCCTGTCGGAGGACACGGTGGCTAGGGCTATGGTGACAGCCTGTCTGATGACATGGTGTAGAGCGTCTACAGATGCAGACAATGCAGACAGAAGTATAAAATATTCCTGTTCCTGTTTCAAGCTTCAACTGGCGAATAACATATATATAAAATCTAACAAAGTACATGTATGTTGATCAGACGGAGGAGCAAGACGTATCATGGCTACCAATGCCGGGACATCAGACAGTAAGTGGCCAGGCCAGGGACAGTTGGCGACATGTGATGGCCACACACTGACCACAGCGAAGAGACGGCGCGATGGCCAGTTACCAGACCATTGAGGCCACCACAGCAGTCGGCTACGCGCAAATAACGCGGTTCACGAGAATGACGGGTGGGGAGCGAGAGGAGGTGGGTGGGGGGGAGGGGGGGGGAGTGGAGGAGACGTGACGAAGTAAGGACATTGGGACTGGCTGGGTGGGTGACAGGGGGTGACGCTGGGGGAGGGGGAGGGAGGCGGGGGGGTTAGGCACGGGGGTGGGAGACGGGGGTGGGGCACGGGGGTGGGAGCGGGGGTTGGGCACGGGGGTGGGAGTTGGGTTGTGTAGGGAGTGGGGCACGGAGGTAAGATGGGGGGTATGGGGGGTTGAGCACGGGGGTGGGGCATGGGGTAGGGAGGGGGAGGAAGGGGGGAACGGGCACGTGGGTGGGAGGGGAGGGGGGCAGGGTGAGAGCACTGTAACGAGGGTCAGCAGCCAACAGGTGGCAGCACGTCTTGGCGGCCATTTCCGGTCACGGCCTGGACCGGAGACGGTGTGTCACCCCGCGGTCACCAGAGGCCGCCACAGGGCGCCAGAGGGCGCCACTGAGCACCACTCAGCGCCGCTCGCCGAGCTCATACCTGGCGCCACCATGTCGCGTGTAAACGGCGTCATGCTTTACCATAGGTGGGGGCAGGAGGGAGGGTGAGGGATGTGGTGGGGGTGAGAGGTAGACATTGAGGGATGGGTAGGGGGTGAGAGGTGGTAGACACAGTCAGGATGGGGGTGGGGTACGAGGAAGGGAAAGGTAGATATAGAAGGGAGAGTGAGCGGGTGACTGAGGAGGTAAGTGCGCGATGGGTGGGCGCTACAGCGCGTGCCCTGACCCCCAAAAAACACTCACCACAATGCCTATTGAATGCCTACTTGAAAGACGCATGTTAAGTTAGCTTATCATCAAGTCAAGATCTTCGCCTGTAACTATGAACCTCCTGCCGTCGTCACTGTGGAACACCTGATCATTCTTATAGACGAAATACAGCATTGACCACTTACAAACCGCGAATCCTTAACGATCAAATCTTAATAGAAGTGACTACAACCCCCTCCCCCGCCCCGACGTACCTCAGACTCGTCCTCGGCATCCATGGCCGCCATATTGGCTATGGATCCGGCGTCCGGAGGAGTCCTGAGTGCTAGCGTTCTGGATCCTCCGCTCCACGGCTGAATGTGATCTGACAGCGGCCACGGCAGCCTCCGCCTTTATAAGGAAGGAGGGGTGCCGCGGGGTGGCGGTGGGGGGGGGGGGGGCGCTAGGGGGGATGGACGCTTAAGGCAGCTGGGGACGAGGGGGGGGGGGTGTTAGGCGGAAGGAGGAGCCGATAAAAGAAGCGGGTGGGGGCGATGTTGGTGGTGGAGCTAACGGTGTGGTGGGGGTGAGGGTGATGGCGTAGTGGGGATAACGGTGTGGTGGGGTGCCGGTATCGGTGAGGGTGGGGAGGACGGGGGTTGGGGTGACGGCGTGGACAGTAGAGACATTTTCCCCCTTTTTGGACAGCAAACTTAACGCGCTGAAGGAGACAATGGCAGAAAGCAGAAAAATGAAATAAAAAAAGTCAACAGACAGATGAGGGATTGCGGAGAAGCGCGGGGGGGTGAGGGTGAGGGTGAGGGGTGGGATGGCGGAGGGTGGGCGGGCTGGAGACACGCGGGACCGACCGTTCCCCCAAGGCAAACATCAATACCAGACACCAGGGAGATCTCACACCAGGGCCCCAATTGATGCATTTTACCATTTTAGGGTTGCAGTTCGCATCCCCTGTGTGCAATTGTCCATCGATTCCCCCTTTTGTCATAGGAGATTTACCCTCTCAATTAACTTAAATATATTTATTATACACACAACCGTATAAAAAAGTGTCTGAGGAAGGCTCTGGTGCAATAAAACATCTGATTGTGATAACCACTGGCTGCCTACGGTAAATCCTGGTCTGTATTGCCTGAGCAGTTACTACAATCACTGGGACATGTGTGCTCCCAAAGCCTCAGGAATTATTCTCTTTGGTCCAGATAAGATAACGTCTCGGTAAAAATGGATCATATACATGGATTGGGCAAATGACTCTTCTGTTTGCTCCGAACGCATCCATTCCACCCCACCTCTACCCCCAATGCACACCCAAAGGAAAGTACAGTTTTTTGTTCGCAATATACCATTTTACTGTAGAAAATAATCAGGACAAAGCAAAACATCTGCCCTATCTACCCATTAAACCACCATAACACCCTTGCCCGACCCCCCCCCCCCCTTTCCCCGGTACTAACACGTACACCTGCTCAGAACGTCGACACAGACAACCGAACATCTCGCTTCTCATCCCAGGACCCCCACCCCCCCCCCCCTCCCCTCCTCCCCTCTCCGCCAGCCCCTTTCTTCCTCTCCCCTCACTCTGGCCCTCCCTCTGACCCACCCTCTATCTCCCTCTCTCTCTCCTTTCTCCCGCCCACCCTTCCTCTCGAGCTCCCTTCCTCCTTCTCTCCCGCCACCCCCCCTCCCCCCCCGCCCCCGCCCTCCCTTCCCTCCCCCAGGCCCTAATGCCGCAGCAGCCTCCGTCGTCTGGAGACGGCGTCCAGAAAATTACCCGCCATATTTCCTCATTTAGCGGGCTGGCCGGGTGACGGCGCCGGAGCCAGGCAGGCGGCGGGTAACCCCTCGTGAGGAACGAGGTCCATACAACCCACCCCCGGGGTGCGGGGGGGGGGCA